>CM076068.1:27637500-28002500 GCA_038088235.1 Zacco platypus | reverse complement strand
GTGTGTGCAGATGGAGTGCGTCGTATAGACAGATAATGTAACAGTTATATCAGCTTTCGGCCTCCAAGACCTTCTGCACACACCCATAAATGATCCGATAGCAGAGGAACACGGTATCCAGAACAAACATGTCACCCGCTGAGCCAGAAGCTTTGACTGCGGTCGATCGATATCGCATACATAGACCCGTACAGCACATCAATAAAACTGTACAAACATCAGCTGGCCACATCTCTCAGCTGGAGTCAGTTTATTACAGTATACAATCAGGATCAGATTGCCAACATACAGTAACATTACCTTTAAAAACTGTGTGTTTTGGCTGGACAAAAGCTCAGTATGTATGTACAACTATAAACATGAATATAAAAACACGGAATAAATCATAATAGTTCAGTTCCCAAAGTGCAAAAATTATATAACTTGTGCATTTACAGTAAGTTTAGACACACCTGACCTGAATGCATGATCTTAAAAGGTTGTTTCTGCATAAATGCTTGAGATTAGAGTTTATTCACGATGTTAGTTTTCCACTGAGGTACGTTAAATGATTAAAAATCATAATTTAATGTTAGCTGGGAAACTTGATCATCACTAGTGTTAACATTATCGGGAACACTTTACAGTAAGGTTTATTAGTTAAACATTAGTTAATGTATTAACTAACCATGAGCATAATGCATTAGTAAATGTTGAAATTAACATTAATAAAGATTAATAAATGCTGTGTAAGTGCAGTTCATTATTATGTCATGTGGCAAGGCCTCAATTCTTGGTCGTAAAATGCTAATTATTACAAAGCCCCGCCCCCTTTAGTTACTGTTGCTATGTCCGACAAGTCATGCGCTCTCACGCCACACATCATGTTCTCACGCAGTGAAAAATACATCGCGGAGCAAAGAGGACACTGACAAGGCGTTAAACAGTTTCATATTTAAAATATTGTAATTTTTAAAGAAGTTTAATCAATAAATAGCGTCTAGTGTGTGTTTAATGTGTGGTGACAGATCGCTGTAGCTCCTCGTGAACCGATCATCTCTTCATACTAGTTCATTTATAGCATCAAATAAACATGAATGAACATCAGATGTTGTTTCAAGCGCGGAAAGATGTGAGTACGCACAATTGATCAAGTTCAAGTTCGCCAACGTTAATCTACTAACTCCCCTGACTGCTTTAATGGACAAAATGGCGGATTCTGGGTTATGATTGGTCAGATCGCCTGCCGGCAAACTACTCTAATTTACAGTATCAATGTACAAGACAATTCACTGAGCGAATCAACAACCACAATGTCTTTGATGAACCTCAAGCTGGTAAGAGCTTATTTTAGCATAAAACTACAAGGGCAACTACATGTTGACTTCATTCTCCAAGTAGAACTTCTTTGTGAGCAGCGCTGGATAGAGTCATGTGAGACCATAGAAGACCTGTAGTTTTACTCTCAACCACAGGGAGGCAGTTGTTTCACAAAATGGCTGTTCCAAATGCAAGTATAAGTGCATTTTTAATATGTGAATAATGCGAAATATGTGCATTGTGCAACCCATTTTACTTCCGCAATGCCATGCATTTCAAAATGAAACAGGATTTGTAATTAGAAGAGTAGGGTGGAACTTGATTTCATCAATCTGCTATTGACTGAACAGCTGCATTGTATAACAATGTAGTCAGTGTACTAAAACAATGCATAAGTTGCTAATATTATTCAATAGTCTGTATAGATTTTAGCAGAAAAACAAAGTAATTTGAGAAGAAGTGCAAGTTACTGTATTTTGCTTAAAAATACAAATCCTAACACCCCCCTTTGGACTAAAACAAAATGAACATGCTTGTGAAATTTCATTGAAATTGAGATAATGTGAATGCACCTTAACGCCAGCGATGCACAGTTAGTAAACAGGGTCAACGGAGGCATACTAGATCCTGTCGAGAAGTGGTTCTAAAAAGTAATTATCTTAGCATTATTATACAGCCTCCTAAAATACATGGTTTTGGCCAAATTCTTAGACAGAATCGAGAAAGAAATCCGAGAATGCATCAAGCTCAGAAGAAAAAAAGCATCCAAAATGGTGGACAAGAGGAGGAGAGTGTGACGAGCAGGGCGGGCGAGAGCGTGAGGGAACGGCGCGAGGCCGGTGACGTGATTGCTAATGAGCGTCAGCTGCGTGGCACACCGGTCTCGTGTCTCTCACGGCTCTCGCCCGCCCTGCTCGTCACAGAGAGAAATGCTGGTTATGATACAAATACTAGAATTAAAATTGATACTTGTGTGTACAATGTATCAACTGGGAGTCACTTTGCGTGAGAAGCTCTATTTGTGTAAAGTTGCTGCCTATGAGGACACAATTCAGGATGAAGGAGTACACTAGGTTTTGGAACAGAGTCAATAACAGACACACACGCACTCCTTTAAAGCATGGTGTCCTGCATGCCGTCAGCTCCGTCGACAGCATTGGTGCGTCTGCTGCACGCATCCAGTAGTTTTTTGCGGGGTCCGAGTGGGATGTGGATGCTGATGAGGTCCTGCTCTGAGCACAATAGCAACGCCTCCAGGTCCATCTGCTCTCGACTGAAGATGGACAGGAAGTCACTCAGTCCTTGAGAGGCCAGGAATACTTCCAAAGGAGCCGACGATGGGTGTAGCTCGTCATCTTCCTCCTCCAAACCCAGGTCCCCTTCCTCCCATGGTAAATCCTACAGGACACCGCCAACATGAGAACTGTCATCATAATTATCAGATACACTTATTTTGATGATCCCCTTTTGACATTCTGTTGACTAGAAGTAACGTTGCACCTGCATGTCAACAAACTCTCATTATTAGTATTAGTTAGGGTTAGTAGGGGTAGTATTACTGTTAGGGGTAGTAAAGGGTTAGGGTTAGTAGAATAAGTTGCGGAGCATCAAAATAAAGTGTTAGCAGATATTAAGTAGATAGTCTACTAATACTCTAATGAGAGTTAGTTGACATGTAGGTGCAACGCTACTTATAGTCAACAGAATGTCTAGAGGGGACCATCAAAATAAAGTTTTAACAAATTATCAAAGTCTCGTTAACAGATCTAGATGCAGTTTCCTCATGAATTAAGATGAACAGATTCTCACTGACTGATTTAGATTATCCCCTTTACATTTATTCAGATCAACAGATTTCTATACTGTAATTTACACTACATAGCCCAAAACAAGTATCTGGACACCCCCTTTTACTTAACGGGATTGCATATTTCTGATGAGACGCCTACTTTCAAACGCTCCCGTGTGTATCTGTTTAAGAGTGTCAAAGGTATGTTTTTGAAGGGTTGATCATTGTTGCCAATCACAGACAAATCTGATGAGTGCATGAACACAATGGCCAATCAGAGGTTTAAGAATCCGCTCAACAGCTGGTATCGTCACATTTTTAAAATTTCAGAACCAACTTGGTACCGAAGTCGGTCATTTTGACAACCCTACCAATTACTTAGAAAAGCAAAAATGCAGGCATTTCCACAGGCAATCATTTGTACTAAAATGGGGCCTTTCCTGTTCTAGCATGATGTCCATGTGCACAAAGGTCAATAAAGAAATGATTTTCTGCTGTGGAAGAATTTGAATGGCCCTGCCCTGAACCCCACTGAACACATTTGGGATGAATTGGAAATGCAGACTGTGAGTTAGTTGTCTGATTGGGAGCAAATCCCTGTAGTCATGTTCCAACATTTAACGGAAAAGCTTCCCAGAAGAGTGGAAGCTGTAACCAACTCCATATTAATGCCCTTGGTACTGAAATAAAATGTAAAAAGCGTGGTTTTTGGGTGTTCACATTTTGGCCATATTGTGCAGGGATGGGCAAGTCAGTTCTGGACAGCCACTGTCCTGGAGAGTTTAACTCTATCGCTAATCAAAAACAAGACTTTGGTTAGATTGGGGATGGAGCTAAACACTGCAGGATCTCCAGGACATCCCTAGAACAAGTGGCATCCATATAGAAAAGTTTTGTTTGTACCTGCAAATTCCTCTCTTGGAGGCTCAATGAGCTGCCCATGCTGACTTCATCGAGACTGGGCGTCCGTAGTGGCAATCTCCCTCGTAAGCGGACATTCGGAGCTCGTCCCACTGGTTCACTCCCCACCACGCTACCCTCATCCCGTCCCATTCGGAACAGCCCATCAGACACATAATTCCGACGGAATACCATGGTACCGAGTCCTGGGCGGTTGAACAAAGAGTCCCGACCGGAATCTGTACTTATTTCGGAGTATGCAGCATCATATAGACCCGGATCGCTGAGTGCCCGGGAAACATTGTCCACATCATCATCTTCATCTTCCCTTATGTCCTGTTTACCAGAAAACATGTTACGGATGTTGAGCCGAGGACTGGACTCCTGGCGTGGGTTGACGTATGTACCCTGTTTCATGAACATGACATCATTGCCCAGCTGAAGACCAGAGAGCGAGCGGACACTCCTTCGCCCGTCTTCGGAAATCTTGAACGTTCCATCACCTTGCTTCTTCTTCTCTAGACGCCGCTGAATCTTGGTCCGGCCTCTAGTTGTGGACTGAAGTGTTGCCTGTAAAGAGAAGTTTGTCATGGTAATTTTCTTTGTTATACTTCACCCTGTATACAAACTTGTCACTATTGCCACACATACCTCTCTAGGTCTCTAGTACCGCATTGAAAGACTATTGTTAGGGAACTAGTACACACTGATGTCTGAAAGGCATTAAAAAACCCAGCATATGCTGGTTAGGTATGTTTTAAAGCATAGCAGCTGGTTTCAGCTGGTCCTTAGTTGGTCATGAGTTGGTTTAAGCTGGTCAAGTGCTGGTCCTTAGTTAGCTCCAGCTCAGGACCAGTTTAAACCAGCTCATGACCAACTAAGGACCAGCATAAACCAGCTCAAACCAACTGACATGCTTCGACACCAGCATATGCTCGTTTTTTCAACAGGGCTACTCTAATAAAGAAGAAAGTCTTCATTTGGTCAGATGATTGATCCAAAGCAATGTATAGTACATTTGTGCACAAGGCCAATAAAGAAAACTACCTGTCCTGAACCCCATTGGGATAAATCAGAATGTAGACTTGAGCCAGGCTACAATCTTATTGGTATCATACTATGATCTTTTTCAGGGTTGTCTGACACTGCTCATGGAGGGCCAGTATTGTCCAACCAGCCCGAACACACTCACCTGGACTTTTCTAGTGATCTCAAAGACTTTGTTTAGCTGGTTTAGGTGTGTTTGATTAGGATTGGAGTTAAACTCTGCAGTAAAGTGGCCCTTTGGAAGCAAGTTTGGACATTTCTGCTCTTATTGCTGGCTGAAAGCATAGTGAAACCACCCAGAATATTAGATAAATGAATATATAAGGTGTGGGGTGTTATGATTTTCAGCTGAAGTGCCCGCGAGAAACACTAGAGGGCACTTCACCATGGACTCTCTCTCTCTCACACACTCTCATGCTCATTCATTCATAAAGGACTACATTTCCCAGAAGCCCCGTTCACTGATCACCACACCAGCTGCACCTCATTCACCAATCATTGATTACACACACACCTGAAACACATCACCCACCCCTTATAAGCACCATTTTCACACCACACCAACTGCGAAGTCTTGATCAGCTAACCCCTATCATTTCCGAGCGTTATTCCCATGTCTTGTTTTCCTGGTCCTGTTTCCTGCCTGTCTGTCCCGGTTTTCGATTGTTTGCTGCCTACCCCGTTTTACCCCCTGCTTTGGATTATCGGACTATTGCTCTCTTACCACCTGCCTCGATCTTGTTTGCCTAGACATTATTACGACTCTGTCTTCTCCCTGACATTCCTGTTTGCTGGTATCTAACCATTGCCTGTTTGACCACGTTTGTAAATAAAGCTTGCAATTGGATCTCATCCACTGACGTGCCCTTCATTACATGGGGTATGAACCACATAGCTGATTCTTTATAGTTCCTACTCTTTGGAGCAGGTTTTGCAATGGGAGTATGAATATTACACCTTAAAATGCCATCTAGGTAGCCAGCTCACTAGGATTTTGGAACAGAATTTATTACTTGCTTCTACATACTGACCTAATGGTTGACTCCATTAAGCAAAGGTTTTACGTTGAGTGTTACCGGTTCGATGTTCGATCAGATACATTACCTGCGAGTATGTCATGTTGGAGTCGAGCGTGTTGAACTGAGGGATCCTTTGGCTTAAGGTGCTGCTGAAACTGCTGTAACTCATCGAATCCGATGTGTCCATCGTGGCGTTCTCTCTCAAGAAACGCTTCTCCATGCGTTCGTGATGCTTGCGCTGAAGCTTTTCACAGTGCTTAATGCGTTTCTCTGCATTACGGAAGGCACGGTCCTTTAATTTGCTCACCAGCTTGGGGTTGATGGTGATCTGTTTGGCGGCGATAGAGTCCAGGTATCGCACACAGTCCATGTGGCCCCTAGACGCCGCCATGTCCAGTGGCGTGTGGTAGTCATTGTCCAGGCACCACACGTTGGCGCCAAACGACACCAGAAAGGACAGACAGTTCAGATGGGCATTAGCTGCCGCCAGGTGAAGGGGAGTGTTTCCCCAAATATCACATTTATCTGGATCTCCACTGTGGACCAAATAACAAAAGCAATAGTGGTTATGTCTAATTCTATTCTGCTGATTCTAACATAGTTTAAATGGTCAAAAAAGTGGTTGACAGATTGTTTTGGATGGCTGATGGCCAATTTTTAATGCAATTTAATAATGGTTCCTGGCCAGTTATGATAATCTCAAAATGGTAATTAATTAATTGGCTTAGCCAACACACCTATCAATTACTAAAAATATAGAGTGTGTGAATACATGTGTATGTGCACATGTGCATGTTAGTGCATGACTGCATGCATTCATGTTCTGCTGTGTGTCAAGGTGTTAATCTGAATACGTAACATGATGCTTTGGAGCTCCACTTACCCACTGTAACACACATGTACACACACCTACACACATTACGCAAACTGCCTTTGTGACTCACCTCTCGAAGTCATTAAAAACTGTGCACCATGTAATGCATTCATCATCTGCACTGAAATAGACCTGCAGTATTCATTACCAACCTACTTTTACAGACTTGCTTTCTGCTCGTTTCATGCATGAGACACAATGTCGACAATTACATTACATTAACCAGTAATCAGGGTGTCAAGATTATGTATGCTTGCAACAGACCTTTGTCAATACAAATGCAATGATGACATAATGTTGTATATATGCTGCATACAGGTCTGGGCATTAACACCCAACAACCCACCAAAAGCGGCTGGATTTCAGCAGTGGCGTGTAACGCAAGTCACGTTGGGGGGTTGAATTTTATATATAATATATTTGAAATAATATCCGAAATAATAAACTAAGTGCACGTGGTCAAAAATATTGATTTTTCGATACTGAAATATCTGAAACTCTTCCAATATTCATTTCCCGCAGATACACGATACCGCTTTCTTGTTCTCTCATCTCTCCGACAGTGAGTTGACACAAAATCCCTGCTGTGGATGAATATCATTGGTGTTACAAGGGCTTGAATTTTGAATATTTTGCATAATTTTATTGCACATAAAATCCTCTCAGTACTAAACCGAGTTATTTTCCGCTGTTTATTGTGGTTAATCAGTCAAATACACATAATATCGGTCTTGGTGAGTGTTCACGTAAACACAGTCAGTTATGTTTTAAGTGAACGCAAACAATTGAGAAAGAAAACGCATGTGTAACAGTATAATGGATCTGTGCGTCATGTCTTAAAGTGACAGCAGCCTGTAACGCATGTGTAACAGTATAATGGATCTGTGCGTCATGTCTTAAAGTGACAGCAGCCTGTAACGCATGTGTAACAGTATAATGGATCTGTGCGTCATGTCTTAAAGTGACAGCAGCCTGTAACGCACGTGTAACAGTATAATGGATCTGTGCGTCATGTCTTAAAGTGACAGCGGCCTGTAACGCATGTGTAACAGTATAATGGATCTGTGCGTCATGTCTTAAAGTGACAGCAGCCTGTAACGCATGTGTAACAGTATAATGGATCTGTGCGTCATGTCTTAAAGTGACAGCAGCCTAATAAACCTGCTGCCAAATTATGAGATAATATTTACATGACAGTATGTCCCCTTATTATCGACGTCAAAATCGTGGCCAGTGAAAATTCTGAGTGGCTAGTAAGTAGCCAGAGTGGCTGATGAGCAAAAAAGTTAATGTCAAGCCTTGGCTGCGTATATGATATGCTGTCTGCCCTCACTAAAGTCAATAAGCCAGTATAACTGCTCCACGTTTTCTCTTTTAGTCTTAAATTCTCATGTCTCAAGGAGTTGCTGCGGTACGAATGGCTACCACTCATTAGCATAGACCGGTACAAACTATGCAAGAGTTTATGGGACCATGTGGGGGTCACAGGATTGAAATACTACAGAAAGCAAAAACGTGAAAGACTGAGGTTTATAATGGAGCTGACATTCAAGCTAACAAAATGCCAACAGCCAGAGAAACAGAGGCGGCAGAGGAATAGCCCTAATTCATTATGTTGACCTTTAACTGTGAACATTAACGTCATTCTCTCTGTTTGGCCATGTGTAAAATTCCTCTCCACAAATGAGCATGAGGCCATGAACTCTCCTTAAAATCAGCACTAAACACGGCGTTCAGAAATCGAGACACGCTGGAGTCGTTTTTGTCAATTCTTAATTCTACCAAAAAAAAGTGTAAAATAATTATGAAATTAAAATTCACTAAACATTTTGCATAATTTATCTGTGCATCGTATTCCAATTTTTTTTTTTTTGTAATCTTTTCTTCAAAATGTTGACTTTCCCCTTTGGATGACATCTCATCTCCAACAAACTGACTCTATTTAATAATCTAATGCATACTTTTTATAATCCAGATGGTTTTACCTTCATTTTGTTTTTCAGTTGAATATCCTGTTTTATTCAGAAATGCGTCGGAAATACCCACTTTGGATAAAAGCGTCTGCCAAATGAATAAATGCAAATATTACGGAAGTGAAATGGCTTGCAAACAGTTTTTCAAATATAAATCCAAAAACATTAAGCCCCATAAATATGCAAAAACATTCTGCAGATTACATGTGGGCCTACAAATCACATCCACATTTTTACCAAAGCGACTCTCTCTCCTAAACACACACTAAATGTCGAGGTTTGACTCCAAATGCATTCTAAACGTGTTTCAGTAACAGATCCGGACGGACTGATGTACAACACTAATTAGAGAACGGTGAGGGTGTTCACAGAGCAGAACATTTAGCTTCCATTCTTAACCTTGTCATGAGATAAGAGCAGGTTATTTAGATCCAATTACCATCTCGATAAGCAATACAATGCTGCAGCTTTCTCCTAAAGCCAGTTCCTCAGTAAATTGAAAATATTATTATTCACTCTCCCTCATGTTAGCTATATGACGATATAAGTAGGATTTTATTGCATCCATTTGCATGTAAAAATGAGAATTACCATTCATTAAAAATCATCAGAGCTGCAGTATGCCGTAAGTTTTAAGACATGAGAACAGAAAGAGAGAGAGAGAGATGGGTGACCTTTATTTTAATTAGCTCAGGGCTGTAAATATGCAAATAAAACATCCCAGATATCCATCAGTGGCTGGGTTTAAGACTATATTATCTCAGTGCAGATGTGATCCGATACAGGAGAACACAGAACAGCCATCCTGTTAATGAAACCGTACATGCCAAAACATAACTAGACCTGAGAGGCTTGTGTATCACGTGAATTAAACGTATAACTACCTTCCTCAAACAAAGGCTGATGCTACAATCATTTAAAGTTTTAGAAAAATGCACGGATCGGCATAACATCTTCTCACTGTTGAAGGAATTATTTAGGATTTTCAGATTGCTGTAAAAGAGTGTACGCGCACGGACAGCCTTTTATATTGTATTTTTGCACAAGTGTTAGTTCTGAAAAAAGAAATCCCTACAAGTGCCTCAGTCAGCGAATATTACAAAAAGAATAAAAGGTTACACTTTATTTTAAGGTGACTGTGTTACAGTGTAATTATACATTTACTACATGCACTTACTATAGGGTTTGGTTTAGTGTTAATTGCATGTAATTATGCATAATTTATAGTTATTACTACATGCAACAATGACACCCAAAATTTCTGTTGTTATTTACATGCACTTTTTTTAAATTAAGAAAAATATATACATTCTGCATGAATAATTGAAGCGTCTCTCACCCTCGCCCCACCAGCAGTCTGAGCGCGTCCAGGTTGCCGTGGTGCGCGGCCCAGAGCGTCGGCGTCATCCCATCCTCATCCGGCGCGTTCAGATCCTTGCGCGTCGCGTCTTTCAGCAGGTGCAGGTGACCGTCTCGAGCCGCCCGGTGGTATTTATCGTTCATGGCGGCGGCTGAACCCTCTACCCCGGCTCACGGACGGTCATTTGGCGCGTGTGGTGTTGGCGAGGTTTCACGTGCGCTCCAGGCGTCTCCGCTCGAGCAACTGCAGGCAAGGCAAGCGCGAGCGGTTGCTATGGGGAGGCCTCCCGGAAAGGCCACGCCCACTTCCTCTAGCGCACACCTGAGAGACACCTGTGGTGACACATTCCTGTAAACTCACACTCTGAAGCTTATTAGAGGAATAACCAGGGCTGGGTAGGTTACTTTTAAAATGCATTTCACCACAAAATACCAAATAAATGCTTTAAAAAGTAATTTGTAACGCATTTCGTTAGTTTAGTAACTTAATCTAAATACTTTAGAGTACTTTGGAATACTGATAAGTGTGGAACAAACACAAAAAAGGTCATTGCAAGTTTTTATCTCACAATTCTGACTTTTTCCCTCAGAATTGTGTGATATAAAGTTGCAATTGTGAGTTATAAAGTCAGAATTATGAGATATAAACTCACACTATTGAGAAAAGTCAGAATTATGAGCAATAAACTCGCAATATTGAGAAAAGTCAGAATTATGAGATATAAACTCGCAATATTGAGAAAAGTCAGAATTATGAGATATAAACTCACATACTAAATTCACAATTGCAAGAAAAGTCAGTATTGCAAGTGAAGGGGTGGATTCTGGAATCCACTGCCGCTTATATATATATATATATATATATATATATATATATATATATATATATATATATATTTTGAGCGATTTATCATGAAAGCTATCTTTCTAAATATTGAATTATTTGGAATGACTAACTTCAACTTATGTTAAAGCATTTATTTTCCTTTTTCATTTTTTATAAACACTAGAAAATAATGATGTATATTGTCTGTACCTCTGACTGAGAGAAAAGTACAACTTATCAGTATGTTTTGGGAAAGTTTCCTGTTCAGTGCGGAGCTCAGATCAACTTCAGCCTTGAAGAAGCTGTGAATCATGTGTATCTTTGTATGTGCGCTAAGTGTTCTGTACAGGTCCGTTATGGGTACTGGTGGACAACTGAGACTTGAGACCTGCAGACGCCTTGTCCTGACTGAACAGGACATTCTGTGCCTAACTTCAGGGTCTGATCGTCAGCATCATGATGGAAGGAGATATGATTCTGACTATCTGTCCATGTGTGGAAAATTACCAGTTTTGTCTAGTTTTCTAAACCAATCAGTATCTTAGTAATGACGTAGTTAGTGGACTCTGTTAGAGTATAATTGTTCTGGAAATGTGAATGTACGAGAGAGAGTGAGGAGAAAGGAGAGAGAGAGCGGCCTACGAACTCCTTGTGAGACTTGAAGCTGCTTCTGATGATGAAACTGCAAACTATTCTTTATTAAAATTTTCTTCAAATTATTTTTTTAAACTCTGACTCCAGGTCTTCATTTATCAAATCTGGTCTTTTGGGTCTTTAACTGTAAAATCCCCTACACAAGTTTATATCTCCCAATTCTGACTTTATAACTTACAATTGTGAGTTTAAATCTCGCAATTCTGAGAAAAAGAAGTCAGAATTGTGAAACACAAACTCACAATTGTGTGGGAAAAAACAAATTGTGAGAAAAAGTTGCAGTGAGTGAATAATAAAATGACTCACAAAACATGAAAACAGTGGAAAACATGAATCTTAACTCCACTTTTTCAGACGGTCAGAGTCAGAGAATCACCAATCGCTGTTTAAATGACATTAAAATTCAAAGTAATCACTTTGGTAATCTAAAACACTTTTCAGATGTAACTGTAATCTGATTACCACCCATTTAAAATGAAATACAGTGACTCAAATTTTGTATTTTAAATACGTCACTAAGTTACTTGTATTTCGTTACTCCCCAACCCTGGGAATAATCAATATTGATGCATGATATGTAACAACTATTTGACTCTAATGGCAATTATAATTAGATAAAAACAGAATTTTGAACCAAAATGCACCTGTCAGACACACTTTTTAATGTACAATCAATTTATGATGGATTACACTCTCATTCTACATTTTTCTCATTGAATATCCTGCGAGATTTAATATTGCATATTCAGAGATTCTTTCACACTATTTTTCTGACATATATATTGGTTTTGCAAACAAAAAAAGAAAGTTTTTATATTATTTCTGTACATGCAGCATTCAGATTTCAAATGAAGTTTTTGCTTCAGTTTATGTACAGAGTTCATTCGATCACTTTTACAGTAAAAATAACAAACACTTTCATCTCGATGTCAGAGACCGGTCCGTTCTCATGGATCGAATGAGTCAAAAATAACAGAACAGTTTGATTATTCATTCATATATACACAACACAAGAAAAAAATGATCTTAGACTGTATTGAATTAAATTTTGTAGAGATGGTATGAGGTTAAGTTCATCTTTCTGAGTGGTTGAAATGTCGTTAAATCCTCTGGATCTCAAACAGTTTGACATCAGTGTCGTACCAAACAGGAGGATCCACGGTACTAAAACGAGAAAAAAAGAAACTTTTATTACATGTCATTGTCAAAACATCATTAAAAAATCCCGTCCTGCAGGGGGAGACAGAGAGCAGAGCTCACCGTAAGTAGACGATGCCCCACATGTACGTGCGGAACCACAGAGCCGTGCCCTCGTTGGCCTGGTACTTGCGGATGAGGATGGGATGAGGAACCGGCAGCAAACCCACCAGAGTTCCATGCTGCAGGAACTTCAGGATCTCAGACTCGTCCGTCAAACCTCTACGAGAACAACAAGAGTGTCAGTCAATACGGTGCGGCAGGGATGACTTCTTCTCAATCAATGGGTTTTTGGTTGAAATGCCACTATAAATGCTGAACATCTGGGATTAAAATGTACGTTAAACCTGTGAAACATTTAAAATCAGATTCTGCGCTATTTCTATGAGATTAACACTTGTGCATTGTTCAAATTCACGACCCTTTCGTTATGTATATTTTAACTGCTTTAAAAATGTATCAGATAAATATTTTTTTCAAATTTTTTTGCTTAAATCTATTAATCAACCTCAGTCCTGATCAAAACTACTAAATTTAAAAAAAAAAATTCAGGATTTTAACTCTTTAAAACGTTTTTGCTGCACAAAAACTAACAACGCATCAAAGCCAATGTTGTTTCTAATCTTTGACACGTTTTTTCCCAAATCAGTGACATCATTTATGAATTTGGCAATTAAAGAGTTAAAATCCTGATTTTTTTTTTTTTAATTTAGTAGTTTTGATCAGGACTGAGGTTGATTAATAGATTTAAGCAAAAAAATGTGAAAAAAATATTTATCTGATACATTTTTAAAGCAGTTAAAAGTAGTGGCTGTTTTCAGGGTCGTGAATTTGCCCACAGAGTTCTGTTGAGTTTTTGAACATTTTCAAAGCATTTTCCCAAAATATGTGTCAAAATAAGATTTGTCACCAAAAATCATTCCATTTGCTGAAACATGGAGAAAATTATGGCCAAATTAAGACTCAAAAATTCCCCATAGTGGATGAAAACATCCCCAACAGCACATAAGGGTTAATCAAATGTATGATGATTTTCACTTAATTATACTAATTTTATACTACAAATAATATAATTTTAATGAAACCATTTGTATTAAAAGATACAATATGTAGATTTTCGCCACTAGAGGTCGCCTATTCAAAACAAAGGCGTAGCTTGACGACACGGATTTTGAGCGAGGAATCTTGGGACATGCGGCCTTCACCTCACAGCCGGCGGAAAAGAATCGGGATGAATCCTGTTCACGGATGCGATTATTGACGTTGATGTAGTATGAAGCAGAGGAAGAGTTGTGGAGGTTAATGAGAGACGAACGCGACACGCCTCGAGAGCAGCGGGACTTTTATTATGACACAGTCGCCGATTTCGCGTATTCCAGTCATGAGTATGAGGAAACGCTACTCTGTTTATCATATTAGAGACATTTGAGTGTGTTGAAAATGATATTATAACGTTACTCTAAGCATTCACTCGCTTGCAGTTAGATAGATCGATTTTAGATTATCAGATTAATAAATTCTGGATGGCTTGTGTTGATAAATGGCATGCAATTTTAAATAATGCATGCATAATAATGCAATTTTAAATTCTGTATTACTGTTACTACAGATAAAGCTGCATCTGATTATGCTGTTAGCTACTTGACAATAATGTTTTTCTCTTAGGAATGGTGAAAACATTAGCAAATGCTAGATTTAAACTAAAGACTAAACGTGTTGAGCTATATAACAATGATTCGTTTTCTGTCTAGAAATGTCAGATGTTCCCTTGTCTAATTAAACATGTAATATATTAAAGTGTCTTTGGTGTTTCCATGGTTTCTACAAAATAAAAACGGAAACCATTGACATGACGACTCCTGGACAAGTCCTGTATCCTTGGTTAAAAATCACGATTTGATTTGTAAATAGTTTGGGATATTATACAAGTACTCAACTGAACAAAATATATAACACTGGTCCAGTGGTTTTGGGGTATTTTACTGCAAAAATCGTACATATTGTGTCTTTAAATTAGACATGCAAAACAAAAGCATTTTAAAAAGCTCAGATATGAACTCCATTTTGTGTATTTAGGTTGAGAAAATCGATAGGTTGATAAAATTCAGTAATACTTTATTTCTCAGTGTAATTACACTGTAATACCGACTCCTTAAAATAAAGTGCAACCTAAAATTCTTTAGAATTATTTTTCATTGTTAGTTCATAACTAATTCAGTTTCTACTGTTACTAATGTAAATATAGATCCTTATTGTAAAGTGATACTGATAAACTCTGTGTGTGTGTGTGTGTGTACTTGTTTTCCTTACATTGTGGGGACCAAATGTCCCCACAACACAAGTAAAACCAGTAAATCTTGACATTGTGGGGACCTTTTGTTGGTCCCCATTAGGAAACAAGCTTATAAATCATACAGAATTATCTTTTTTGAAAATCTAAACTAGCATAAAATTTTCTGTGATGGGTATGTTTAGGGGTGGGGTGGGGTAGGGGGACAGAATGTACAGTTTGTACAGTATAAAAACCATTACGCCTATGGAAAGTCCCCACAAAACACAAACACAACGTGTGTGTGTGTACAAATGTCCTCACTTATATTGTGAAATACTTTCTCAAGTCACTAGTGAGACATTGACTGGTCCTCACTAGATAAAAAAGGCTTATAAATCAGCCAAAATATGTTTTTATGTAAATTTAGTGATGGTCACATGTTTCTGTGATGGTGGTTTAGGAGTAGAGGTTGAGTTAGGAGAGAGAAAATATCATTGACTTGATATAAAATCAATGGAAGTCTATGGAATGACCTCACTAAGATAGAAAACAAACCCGTGTGTGTGTGTGTGTGTGTGTGTGTGTGTGTGTGTGTGTGTGTGTGTGTGTGTCTCTCTCTCTCACCTGTCTATGCAGATTTTCTCCACCTGAGGCACCAGCACCTGCAGGAGTCTCATTATAGTCTGCAGAGGAAGTTTACTCTTCCAGGAGAGGACCTGACAGAAAGCATGCAGAGATTGCATATTCATTTCCAAAACGTTTACTTATTTTTGCTAAACTTTCAGCAAATATTGCGTTCCTCAGAAGCGCTGCTCTATAACTGAGGTTTCATGACTCACCCAGTCCGGAGCAGGAGCCCAGTCTGATAAAGACGACACACTTTTCTGACTTCTCCCATCACAATCCCCATTTAACGAATTCTGAAGAATTCAAAATCATTTTTATTGGTATAAACAGAAGAAATAAAGTTGTGTCGATATCAAATGTCAAAGGTGACGCGGTACCTTGTCATCTTCACCTGAGGTCGCTTCAGCGTCTCTGACTCGCGTCTCAGAGCTGTGCTCTGATTGGCTGTGAGGCGAGTCATTGCTCTGCAGAAACAGTGTAGATCCGTCCTCAGAAACCTGCGCCGTTTCTGTTAGTTTATCGATGCCTGCAACATAATAAACCAACAATTTATTAATTTTTTTACAGCCATGTCATCAGCAAGGGTGAATAACAAAAAATGAAATACATCTCTGAATAAAAGCATCTATTTAGTTTTGAAAACAATCCTGTCCAGTGAAACATGTTTAACGATAACTGGAGTTTGACCAGAAAGAAATGGTGGTTTTTCACCTTTCAATACACAGGAATATGAACAAATTTGAACTGTGAATGACCAAACAGCTCTAGATCACACCTATATTTGAAATTGCAAAAAAAAAAAAAATATTTCTGTGGCATTAATCCCATTCCATCTGTCACTTGTTATTACAATAAGAGTTTATTACTGATCTAAGGTCAGCGGGTGGAATTTTAATAAGCCACCAAATGAGCTGTTAAGATACCTGGCATCAACACTAGCCGTTTCCATCCAAAGTTGCATATTAAGCTTGTGTAAAAATTAGAATATTGCATAAAACATTTTTCAAATACAGTGTTCAAGAGAACAAAATCAATTTCTTTTCAAAGCTGCCGCAAAGAATCAGGAATAAAATTAGAAGTTAGAAGCCACTGCACAAACAAAACGCTGTCGTGTCCTCTTGAGTTCTGGGAGGTTATTGTACGAAGACATTTTGATGACAATACTTTAGGGTGCGTTCACACTTGTAGTTCGGTTCGTTTGGTTTGGACCAAAAAACAAAACAAAAAACATATAGTCCTGGTCCGCTTAGCGTTCACACTGGCATTTTTAACAGCGAACCTTAAGTTACCGAACCAAAGGCATTGGGATATGATCACAACCTGATTGGTCGGCTTTTATGACGTATATTTCGCGACGGAGCTTGATTCCCAAACATTCAAAACAATGTTGTGTTCTGGATTAAACGGGATTATTTTATGCGTGAACATGTGCTTTATTTTTACCAGCTGAGAACTCACGAAGAGCTCATAAAATGTTCAAAACATTCAAAACGGCAGCAGGATTTCCTCCGTTGTTCACAGAAACAGAAACTTCACCTCCTCGTTGCTCCACGTTTGACCTCGACTCATTTTGGAAACACCGATCTTTCCGCGTCGTCAAATCAGCTGACTTGTAGCGTCGCATCTTGTGACATCACGTCCTGTTTTTGGTTCGTTTACATGTCTTTGGTCCATGTTGCGTTCATATATCAATCGAACCGCACCAGAGTTCGTTTGGAAGCGGACCGATACCCATCTTTTTAGCGGTCTCGGTCCACACCAGGGTTCGGATGGCAGCGTTCACATGTGTTCAAACGAACCGCACTAACTGAGCAATCGCACCAGGGTTCGTTTTAATCGAACCAAACATGACAAGTGTGAACGCACCCTCAAGATGGTGTGCAAAAAGGATTTGGTCCATCGTTTAGTCCAGTTATTCACTCATTTGAAGAGTGAAAAGGGTTTACTGTATGTGCATGTCTTCTTACCCACAAGATTTTGTGCATTTTACCATTTCCATCCGTCGTTTTTTTTTTATGCAATATCCCAAAATTCTCATAAGAACGTGTATGGAAACAGAAACCGAACACTTAATCGTCTACATCAGAAGTGGAACTGCAGAGAAAGTGGGATACGTACGTGGAGTGGCCTTCAAAGTAGCGTTCAGAGTGCCCGTTTGAACCGGTGCGGTTTTATACGGTCCCTCGCTGCAGGTGGCGCTGTAGGGGTTGTTGGTCTCCATGAAGACGGCATTATGGGTGCTGTTGCTCCTGCTTTTCCTCTGCAGGGCTTTCTGGATTGAGCCGACGTCTGTAGGCAAGTTAGCCAGCTGGTGAAAGAGGTTGCGCTTGCGGATGATGCCGTACACCAGGTTAAAGTTACCTGATTTTTAGAAGAATACAAATGTAACAACAGTTTTATGCTTTTAAAAACAAACATTCTATTCAACTATTTTACAATGTGCGAAGAAGCCATTTTCTTTGAAAATTGATGAAATTTACACAGTTATTGAAGTGTATCAAAATTGAACTGACTTGAGCTGAACAATGACCGTCTTTGAATTTGAAATTGAATTTGCCTCATATTTGTTGTTTGAAATTTGCATTGTATTTTCTTGTTTATTACTGCAAAGCTGCTTTGAAACTATTGTATGAAGCGCTACAGACATAAATCTGACTTTGAATGTGCGACACTACCAATTTATTAGTGCTTTCTAGAACAATAGATCAATAAATGTTATAAACTATATTTTAAGTAAATTAAAATAATAACAAATAGCAGTTTGCAATATGAAAGAGCAAAACAGACTTTTTTTTGTCAATGTTAAAAAAAAAAAAAAAAACAGGGTTGCAAAGAAAAAAGTTGTAGGATTGTGTACCAAGACACAATGTTATATTCTAAAAATTATTTGTTTATTTTATTAGTCATGTAAATGCAGAACTGTGCGGACTGTATTTAACATCAGCGATGCACTTACCATCAAACTGGTACTGAATGAGGTTGTTAAAAACTTCTAGCAAGAAGAAAACCAGGTGGTGGTTGACAGGCGAGCAGAACAGGAACCAGGTGTTGGAGAAAACCTCCAGCAGGTGGAGTAGTTTGTTGGCTGCTACCATAGACAGACTTTTCAGGTAAGGAGAAACTGAAACAACAGCAACGATCCATCAGGAAGTGAAAATTTCACAAAACATATGTGCTTTTCTGTGAGCAAATGCACTTACCGTTGACTATAATAGTGAGAAGACAATCATACAGGGGCTGCAGTCGCTGATGGCCACTGGTGATGATCTTATGGAAAACCTATTGATCAAAAGAAGAATTATTGTGTATTTAAATTTTAAAATATGTCAGTTTATATTCATCAAGGATGCACTTCTTATAAATAATTATGATGCACCAAGTTTTAAAATGCTTATGTGCAAATGGGATTTGAGAGCTAATGGGAAGTTAAATATGTGAATTACTCACACAAATAGTGAAAATATAAGTCATTTGGATGCTTTTTGGCTTTTAAATAGTCTCCAATATCAAAGGCAGATGGATGCATGTGTTTATCTCACCACTATCAGCAGGTCGGCGTGAGTCCCGGCGAACACTGAAATATCCATTGGCACACGCACACAGTACGGCTTATTCAGACGAACCCCAAAATTCCTCTCTCCGCTTAACAGCAACAGGATGAACACGCCGATATGCACCAGACCGACACGTGCTGCGAACACATGCAAATGAACACTGATACACATGCCCATTTTCTGCACATCCACAGTTCATAAATATAAGACACCACTAAAACCACTCAAAATGGGCAACAAAATTTAATTAGATCAGAGAAAACAATTAAAATATTTCAAACCATCATATTATGACCTGTTTTTCCCCTTTTCACAAGATGTAATATCAGTCTCTGGTGTCCACAGAATGTGTCTGAAGTTACAAAATCCCCCACAGATCATTTATTATAGCTTGTTAAAATTGCCCTATTTGGGTTTGAGCAAAAACACACCGTTTTGTGTGTGTCCCTTTAAATGCAAATGAGCTGCTTTCCAGAAGAGGGCGGAGCTTTAACAGCTCAACAACAACAAAGCTGGAGAATCTCACGCAGACAAAATGAGGAAAGTGTTCAAACTGATGGAGAGACTCAGGAAGAAGTTCCAACTTTTAGACGTTTCTGAACGGTTAGTGGATAAATTGATGTAGTTGCTGTGGAGTTGATCAACTCATCACTAGAATAAAATGTCTCTAAAATGTTCATTAGAAGGTAAAAATATACGGGTGAATTTACGCCGCACGAGTGACACCAGATACTCACACTGATTGGCACGAGCGTCATTCAGATAGAACAGAATTGGCACCAGAATGTCCAGCACATCACTGCTCTTCAACACGTAGAACAGGAACTTCTGAAACACAGAGATGAAGAAATGTCAAAGTCTGAACTGTACAGGTATATAAATGCAGATGCTGGAAAAATATTTAAACTGTTAAAATGTAAAAGAACTTCTAAAGTCAAAAAACATCTGAAGAACAGGAGCAGTGTTGAATTTTTATACAAATGACAATATATTAATGAAAATTTATTTCATATAACATTTTAAATGAAGTATTTTACTTATTTTTTATAGTTATTTTGTTTTTTTAGATTTACTTTAAATAAAAATTTATGTTTATTTCATACTTTCATTTCAATAAAATAAATTAAATTAAATAAAAATAATAAAAATAAAATAAAAAAATAAAGTAATAATAATAATAATAATAATAATAATAAGAAATAAAATAAAATATAAAATAAAATACAAAATTAATTAAAATAAATAAATTTAAAAAAAAAATTTAATAAAAAAAAAAATCATAAATAAAATAAAATAAAATAAAATAAAATAAAATAAAATAAAATAAAATAAAATAAAATAAAATAAAATAAGGCACCTTGTTGAGGTCACAGAGTTTCCAGAAAAGCACCAGCAGCTCCTGATGAAACTGGATCTTCTTGCAGGAATGGGGCAGGTACGTCTGCGTCAGGGGGTTATTGAGCAGCCGGCCGATTCCTCGCAAGATTAAATGAAAATCCTATAGGCAAAAAAAGAGATATGCATTTATAAATATATAAATATTATTCTTATAATGGTTAGAGGGCTATACACTTGTAAGGTAGTGTTTACATGTGTCTCACCTCTTCTCTATGAATTCGAGACAGGTAGTTTACAAACAGGTTTTCACCTCTTGTGGCCTGAAACACATCATGAGAAAAATCTGATACTCAAGCTGAGCGTTTGAGATACTCAACTAGTATAATAGTAAACACAGGCTCGCTTTCAAAACCTAGCAGGTCTCTTAGACAGCATTCTTGGGAATCACAGACATGCTTTGTTTCGGTGTCAAATTTACTGAAAAGTATACCGCCTTACCAGCGCAAGGGATGCATTATTCACACTGGATGAAAGGAAATGTCAATTTTAACATTTTATTCAGCACTGAATCTAATAAAGAAAGCTATATTTTAACAGATTTGTATTTACCATGCGTAGTTTGTGCTTTAAGTTTAACGCATGTTTAATTCATTGAGTGGCATCCAGTTATTAGCTTCCAAATAAATAGTTATTTTGCATTTTCACTTATTTTTATCTTAACTTCTGGAAGTCACAAAAACATGAAACAAGCATTTTAGCACAGCTCTCTCTCTCATATTATATATTATATATTTTTTATATATATATATATATAACTCGTATTGTCCCAAAATGTAACTATATTATCTGCTAAATGCCACTATAAGCCATGAAGAAGATCACAAACATGCAATTAACATTATGATTTTGCCAAAGAGTATTAAAAAAAGGTCACCGCTGTAAAATACATACGAAATTGAGGTTTGTGGGTTTAATCAGACTGTATTGCATGCATATATATATATATATATATATATTTCTCCTATGTAATTAGTAATTTTTGTGTTGTTGTGTGGGTTGTTGTTAAGCATTAGATATTGTTATCTGTGCATATGCATGTAGGATGACTGATACCGGTCAAAAATTCCTCGTATGTTTGGCACACTTGGCCGATAAAGCGGATTTGATTTGATATATATTGCAGTGCTTTCACTGATGTGGTAGATCATATTCCACACATACAGAAAATGTACAAACATACATATTTCACACTTCACACGGTGCTTTTCTGAACATAGCCGTAATACATGTGCGTTTACCTGGAACGCTTCAGTTGTTGTGTTCTTGTTGTAATCAGCAGAGCCGGTGTCGGTATTTGTGCTCGGGTTCAGGCCGGTGTTTGTGTTGGTGGGATCGACAATCTCTTGCTCCAATGAAACGATCAGAGTCTGCAGCGCCAGCTCCGCTAGCGCCCCCCGCTGGTCAGAAAACATCAGGTGATTGTAGGGGATACCGTACCCGACAGGGTCATACGCACACACCACGTTAAGAAGAGAGGTGAAGAGAGGCAGGGCATGTCTGAGAGACAGAGAGAGCAGACTTTAACTGTGATCCTGCTGCACCAACCAATGAGAATAAATGAGCGTGTGCGGTTACCGGTTTTCTCTAGAGCAAAAGAACGAGACCCAAGGGTTGAGTGCGTGCGTGTCGGATGGAGACTGGTACATTTCTTCTGAGAAACATGTCAGTAAAAGCTTCAACAACTCTGCCCTGAGAGAGAGAGAGAGAGAGAGGTGATTTAATCAGAAAAGATTTATAATGTTACAACTTTGTTCAAAGAATACTGAAAAAAATGCTTCACAAAAATATGAAGCAGCACAAATGTTTTAAACATTGATAATAAGCAGCAAATCAGAATGACATGTGACACTGAACACTGAAGTAAATTTAGCTTTGCATTACAGGAATAAGTAACATTTTAAAATGGCAGTGACAATATTATCGTTTTCACTGTATTCAAATAAATGCAGGCCAGGTGAGGAGTATGACCTGACCTGTTGGAATCATAGGTGTGATTGAGGGGCGGAGTCTGAGCAAATCCAACTCCAGCTTCCCAGATGAACTCACAGCTGTCCATAGACTGGATATCAGCACCATCCTGCATACATATATATACATATTTATATATAAAAAAATAGAGAAAGAGAGTCTGCAGGGTTATACAATGAAAAAAAATGGTGTAAGATTTACTTGTGAGCACTTTGTTTATTTTTTTATGAGATACTAACTAGTAAACTACACTTCAACAAACAGAGCTGTTCTTTTCTGTCATGGAAAGCTAATTGACCCTTCGAAAACAGTTTGATTGACAGGCGATCTGACCAATCATAACCCTGAATCGGCCATTTTGTCCCTCAAAGCGGTCAGGGGAGTTAGTAGATGAACGTTGGTGAACTTGAATCACGTCTTTCCGCGCTTGAAACAACATCTGATGTTCATTCATGTTTATTTGATGCTATAAATGAACTAGTATGAAGAGATGATCGGTTCACGAGGAGCTACAGCGATCTGTCACCACACATTAAACACACACTAGACGCTATTTATTGATTCAACTTCTTTAAATATGAAACCGTTTCATACGTTGTCAGTGTCCTCTTTGCTCCAGGATGTATTTTTCACTTCGTGAGAACATGATGTGTGGCGTGAGAGCGGACATAGCAACAGTAACTAAAGGGGGCGGGGCTTTGCAAAGGGTCAATTAAAATGTATTTTAAAAATATAAAAAAAATGTATATATAAAAAAAACTAAATAATAATAAAAAAGAAAATAAGAAATAATTACTAAAATAGTAAATATTACTAAAAATTTAGTAAATGCATTTACTAAATATATATATATATTTTTACCTTTATATCATCTGACATTAGAGAACTGCGAACGAGCAAATATATGGTGAAATTATTCAGCCACTAACTTAAAATCTCAGGGGTACTTCAAGTTAATATTTAAGGTCAAAAAAGTTCCAGCAGATAAAAAGTTTGGGAATCACGTAGGAAACAAATCTTTACCCTAAATTCAATGTAAGTTGCTTTGGATAAAAGCAAATCTACACATTTTCTACAGATTTATTTAATGTCGTCTGTGCAACCTTGGAGGCTGCAGTACCATTATTATTTAAATGAGTAACTATTTTGTTGAATGCTGGTTTACAGTATTATTATTAAACCAAAAATGGCTTCTATCGGTCTAAGCAGGTGATTCTCAGCCAGAACAAGTAATGATGTTCATCTAACTGAATCAGTCAAAAGCTCTGGGACGGATGGAGGAGAGGGTTATACCGCAGTGGTCCTGCAGTGGCTCTCCACAGTGAAGTCTGGACAGAAAAGCAGATCGGACACCGCTGTGAGAAGAGACTCCGCCAACGGCCGCGTGGACTCTTCATCGCTTTCATCCTGCGTCGACAAAATCATGTTTTTAATCACAAAAGCAGTACATGTTTTTTTTTTCCAAATAGCCCAAACACGGACAAGCTTGTCTGACCAGTGTTTGAGGAGCTATTGGCTTTCCAAAAGAGTTTCAAACACACAATCACATCATCAATACACTCATTCTGCTCCCTAATCACAGGATATTTAATACGCCGTCGTTCTTTGAGACGCACACAATCAGAACAGTGTTCAGGCCGGTAACAGGAGACCGTAAAAATGCACTCTCACACACACACACACATGATTTAAAGTTCGAGCAAGGCAAAGGTTTTTGTGTATGTTCTTAAAACCGGCTCTGGGAGGGTGTGCATAACGCACAATTTATTTTTACTGCATATTAAACCGTTTGAGAGCTTTATTAATTAATCACTCTGAAAGCAGTTTTGAGAAAAATTTAAATACTCACAACAGACTTGCCCACTTTTGGCACGGTGGACCAGAAGAAACCACGCCAGTCTGGATCCTCAAAGATGTACGGCAGAATCCGAGTCAACAGACGAGTGCAGCTCAGAACGGCCTGCCTGTCTCTCTCACACACACAGCCGGAGTCTGCGTTCAACACGAGCCTTTCCACTGCCTGCCAAACACACACACACACACACAAACACACACACACACACACACAATCTTAGTGAGGTCATTGCATAGACGTCCATTGATTTTATACCAGGTTAATGATGTTTTGTATCACAAGATTTAAATAAAAACTTATTTTGGTTGATTTATAAGCCTTTTTATCTAATGAGGACCAGTCAATGTCAATGAGAAAGTATTTCACAATATAAGCGAGGACATTTGGTGCCCACAAGTATAAAACAAGTTCACACACACACATTAAAGGTGCATAATGTTTTGAAGCTAAAGAAATGATTAGTTTTGGTTTATTTAAATTCATTTGAACTGCTCAAAAATAGTCCAAATTTGTGAAACCTACATATTAAGAAAACAACATTGATATTGTTTTGGAATATATTAATTTTACTTGCACTTTTTGATAAAAGAGAGGATGCAGTGGTTCATTAATATGCATGCATATTTATGTTTATCATCAAAATTCAGTCCCAAAAGTGAGAAAGAATCTAAATGTGACCCTGGAGCATAAAATCATAAGTCGTGCGGGTATATTTGTAGCAATAGCCAACAATACATTGTATCATTTATACCAAAAATCATTAGGATATTAAGTAAAGATCATGTTCCATGAAGATATTTTGTAAATTTCCAACCGTAAATATCTCAAAAATGTATTTTTGTGAGTGGATATGCATTGCTAAGGACTTCATTTGGATAACTTTCTCACTATTTTCATGTTTTTGCACCCTCAGATTCCAGATTTTCAAATAGTCGTGTCTCGAACAAATATTGTCCGATCATAACAAACCACACATCAATGGAAAGCTTATTTATTCACCTTTCACTATCTCAATTATGACTGTTTTTGTGGTCCAAAAATATATTTTACAAAAATCATAAAAGTTGATTATGCGTTAAGCCTCAGTTATAAAATGGACCCGAATGCAAAAAGCGGTAATTATCGATTAAAAACCAACCAAATCTAAATAAATTAAATGTATTTTAATAGTTTGGCTCCAGCACTAAAACTTTTAATGTTATTTTTATAGATCCCTTTCAGGTTAAAAAGTAAGACTTCAGTCATATTATCGGACTATATAGAAGTGGTCACATGATCCCTTTCTCCCCATTAATCTCTATTATGGGACACAAAATGAACCTTGTAACAGAGGGTTGCCAAATTGGACGGAGACTCCTCTCTCACAGCTCGGATCTCAGCGGCAGGAACCAGAGCAAAAATATCTTGTGCCGTCAAGTTGATGTCAGTCCAGAACTGATCCCAGAACACATCCTCAGAGGCTTCCACAGGCTGTGAAAATCACACATGATGAATAAAAACACAATCAAATGACACTATGGACATATTCCCCTATACATTTTCCCCGCTTAATTCTCATTAATGCTCATAAAAATGTCACAATATAAACTTTTTTTCACCAGTCTTTTGTTACAGGACAACATTATTACTTTAAATCCTTTGTCAAAACTGAAACAAAGCAGGTCAGCTTCACCTTAAATGACCATCACCTGTAAAAAACACAGCTGTCATAATGCATCATTTTGACATAAAATTATAAAGTTACTATTTCAAAACCTAACATTTAACAGTTTAAATGTCCATAAAGTTCAATAATATTAGATTTTAAGAAAAACACATCAAGTTATAGCACTCCATCTGTTACACTTAAACAGCGTTTTGGAGCATTTTTTTTAACTCTACACAAAGATTTATAAAAGTCACATATGTTAAATAAAATAAACCTGACCTGTGTTTTGGTAGTGAGTTGAATCACCGCTTTTCTGAAGTGTAGTTTGGAGTCTGAATTACCCATCTCACTCCGATCTGTCCACAGTGCACCTGTGGCGCAGGTGAACACGACGCCAAATTACCAATCCTACTACAGCGAAGGTTTAGCTCATGAATATTCATTACGCCACGTTGACGTTGACGTTATGCTGACGCCAAATTTGGTCCGTTGATTCGCCAGCTGCCTGGCGCCCATTTCCGCCTTTATCCAATCAGATTGATTATCTGAGGTAACTTCCAGGCACGTAATGAATATACATAAGGCTCGTCTTAACCGTAGTGAAACTCGTTTATTCGTGACCAGGATCTAAGAATGCTTAGTTTCCGGGTGTGTAAAGTCAATGTTTGCCCAAAGATTACTGTTTAAAAGTCGTGTGGCTTAAGCATACTGTGAATTAATATTAAGCTGTTACTTTAGAGGCGTAGCTAATATTGAACACAATGCTCAGAATTAGGTCATTATCCAATGGTGATTCATTTAGTCTGCTTTAAATACAAACGTAAACACACAAGGAATATATTATCTCTCCCCAGTTTAAGTATATGTACTTCCCGGAGGTGTTTAGCAAGAAAAGCCACTTGTATGTGGATATTATTTCCTGACATGCAAATATATATAACAAAATCTACAAATGTCTTGTATTTGAAATGCTAACAAAATAGTCACTTGTTTGAAATGAAACTGGGAATTGTTAATATTTGGATGTTGAGCGGCCCAACCGTGAGTTTGTGTTAGTTTGGCTCGATATGTTGTGTGTCATCACTTTTTAAGAATATTTAGATGCAAAAATAATTGTTTCTCGACTGATGTGAACGCGTAAACATTTAGTACGAAGCAAAACATGTCATAAATCTGTTGAATATGTCGTCTGAATATGTTTTTTCATGTCAACTTTACATTTGGTCGCACATTTGGAATGACTCATTTTACACTGCAATTTTGGGGATGATTGGTTCAAGATGAGGTTCAGAAACATGTACCCATTAGTCAATGCTCTGTAAATGCAAAACTCTTTTTACAAGTGGACTATATGTTTATCATTTTCAGATAAAAACTTTATTCAGGAAAAAAAAAACACATTTACATGCTTTAAAGCTATTGGAATAGTCTTGTTTACATGCAATTGGCATTGAAAGTGAGAAAATCTCACTTTTTTTGGGGGGAAATACTGTTCAATGTTCCCGCTATTTCTTTTTTCCAAAAATCTGTATTGCACCCAATATTTTCTTTATTTGAACATGTGCAAAAATCAGTATTTGATCTGTACAAGCTAGATACCATTAAGTTATTGTAGAAATTGAAACATTTTGTATTCCTTCATTACAAGACAAAACATCTGATTACGGTAACTTGTTACGACCAATCCTGAATAAGAGGGAAAATGAACCAAACAAAAGCAGTCAGCATGTTAAATCCAAGAGACATTGAATTCATCATGTCCTATGCATTGGTAAATGTTAATTTTATTTACGCCTATATTGCAGCATTGCATTATGGAAAATTACACTATTCTTACTGTTTCTACAATAAATACTGCATGTGCAAAGTATGCCTCTCTTTATATCTGGACTATAGTTTTGATACTTTACTATAGTCTGCACTATATTCAATCCCACAATGAAAAATGTTTTACTTTCATGTCCACTGTAGTCAATAATATGAAAGCAAAAATCCCCCCCAAATTTTTTTTGACTGGCATAAAGAAGAGGTAATTAAAACCCTGCGAACATAAATTATCTTACCTACAACAAGATATTAATAATCATTGGTAATTATTTGCACTTAAGTAGGATCAACCTTGATTTATTTTTACGTATTTTACTGGGATTCTCAGGAACATGATCTGATTTTAGGCTGACATATATATTAAGTTTTGTTTTCATTGGATTGTAATACCAGAGCAACCAGTGCACAACAAATCTGCACAATGAGGTAAACTGATTAAATCGCACGGAAACCCTAGATACACTCACGCAACACAAAAAGACAAGGCAAAACTGGTTTAAGTTATTGTTTAGAGATTGCTGTTGGTTCCAGTAATGGTCCAACCACTGTTATAAATAAAGGCGCTGAAGTTCATTGCTATATTTAGTTGCCGAAGAGAGAATCTCGCTGCGTTTGCTTTTCATTTTTACTCAGGTAATATTATGTCTCTCCATTTTATCACATTGTATTCTGATCACTCTTTCAGTCATTTGCTTTAGATGAATGTGATTGTTTATTAATAGCCATGATGTTTTAATTATTTGTTCTAGTTGTTAACTTATGGAATAGTTAAAAGTAAAAACAAGAAATTGTATGTATAACAAAAATGATATCAAAGAAGAATAATATTCAATAATTCTCAATGCTTAAGGGATGATATTCAGTCAGTTGATTTGATCATTGTGGTAATGAACAGCCAGAGAGACATTTTATCATTTACATGTATGTTTATTTAAAAAAAAAAAGTAAATGAATTGATACGGAAAACATATTTAGTTTGAAATTACTTTATGCGAGAGGAAGAGCGAGAAGTGATACGCGAGATATCAAGGACATCGGATGCCAGAACAGTTCAGTTTAGTGCAGATTATACAGAAAGCTTTTCATTACAGAATGGCACAATTGAATAATTCAGAATCAATTTTTGTTTTTACAGGTCAGTTTGTCACAATGGGGTTTCTAATCTCACTGTGTGTGTCGCTGCTCCTGCTGGTTAATGGTGAGTGTAAATTCATAAAAGTTGATGCATTTGAATTTCAGACGACTAGATGACATAATATTAACACAATTTTGTGTTTAACAGGTGAAATGATCAATGAACAAACATCAGGTACAACAATCATCATGAATTAGAATCCCTAACTTTAATTCCAGAAATCGAACAATTTTTATCCTGTTGAAAAAGTTGCTTTTTCTCTCCCGTCACTAAAAATGTAACATTTGGGGTCAAGATTGAGAGTCTCGCTGAAGAGTTAATTTCTGTAACATAATTTGTTACTTATGTTGATTAAATTTATGAATGATTTAGTCGGTCTGTCAGATCCATCCTCAGTTTTCCATCTTTTCTTCCATAGTTATTTACATAAAATGTCCTGTTTTTGTTAGTTGTTCTGTTCTCTGATCCCAATGATCCTGAACGAGCGAGAGAGTTAAAGAGAATGTTTGCTTGTGATTCTCTTTTGTCATTCTATTCTCTCAGAACCTACAACATCCATCTCTGATCCATGCTATGATTATCACACTCTTGATGAATATTGGAGAGACATTCGGCAAAGCCAGAATCAGTACTCTGGATATAATGACACCCTAGTTGAATGGAGTGGCTGGTATCGGCTGTATTTGAATGGAGAAAGTGCCCAGATGTCTGAGTGGTGTATGAGTTATGTGGGATGTGGTGGTGAAACTGGACTGTATCTCAACAGTTCTCATCCAACACTTGAGGATGGAGTGGTGACCCGTGAAGTCGTGGGAACTTATTCGTGGTATTCCTCCCAGTGTGGCAGCTACAGATCCACATCCATCCAAGTCAAAGCCTGTCCAGGAGATTACTACATCTATGAATTTGTTAAACCTGATTTATCAATCCCCAGACCAACATACTGTGCAGGTGAAGTTCTAGACTATTTCTACAAAATACATTTTCATAGATCACATGCTTGCTGTAAATATTATGTTAAATCTCCACCTAAAAATGTCATTCAATTACTTAAAACAACATTTAAAGGTAAATGTGTAATTTCTTTTCCAAGCGGATTTGGTAAAATAATATTTCCCAAAAACGAAGTAATCCATTTCTTGAATGAGACTGCTGACAAAGCTGCTGGATCTTTGGCGGCGAAGTATTCTGTAACGAAGGAGTCAGCGGGTTGAGATCCAAATGCAGTTTTTTAAAGGAAGACGTAGTCAGACAGGCAATGGTCAATACAGGGGCAAACAGGCATATGGGGATAATCAGAGTCGAGGTCAGTAAACAGGCAGAAAATCCAAAGACAGGCAGCAAACAATCAGGTAACAGGCACAATCGGAACCGGGAAAACAAAACACAGGATAATTGCTCGGAATTGGAACGTAGAGAACTCAATAGCGAATGGAAGTAGCAGGGAAAAGGCAAACACGTAGTAATAATCCAGGCTAAGGTCAAACAGGCAGGCAGATAAATATCGATAACAATAAACGGGCAGGATCAGGAAACAGGGAAACCAGACAGGGAAAACACGCTCAGAATTGTAACACAAGGATAGCAATACTTCGCACTGAATGTGTGTGGGTGTAGTGCTCTTATAGTGGTGAGAAGTGAATCAGGTGTGATGGTAATGCTTTACAGTTGGCAGGGTGATCAGTGACTGGGTGAGGGGCTTATGGGAAATGTAGTTAGTGTGACAGAGTCCATAAAGTGAGAGGGCGACATCTGGTGGCAAGTGGAGGAAAAACAGCGGATTCATTACAACATCCTCATACATCCTTATTGATCAGACAAAATAGATTGGTCTCTGTTACACGGACTATTACATAGTCTCAGGGCAAATCTTTTACATTAATTAACCCAGAAGTTGTGTTGGACTTCTAAAACAAGAAGGAGAATGATCTAAAGGAATGTTTGTACTCTTTGGGAATCTTAAAGTTAAAATGGGATAGCAGAAGTTGTTTGGAATAAATACACAATTCAACTGTAGACATTGTAATTTTTCTTTTACACAAAAGGTGATTGAATACGTAACTCAACCTTTTGCTTTTGTCCATGACAGTTGCTTTCCAAAGCATCAGCAGTGATCCCTGCTACAACTATGAGTCTCTGGATCGTCCCTGGAGAGCCAACAATGAAAGTGGAGATTACATTTGTGATGAACGTTTCTCCTGGAATGGCTGGTACCGGTTTTTCCACTATGGAAGGGACATCCGGATGTCAGAGACCTGTGTTAGTTCATACAGCTGTAACACAGTAACCAATCTGTGGCTCAGTGATCCTCACCCTCAGATAGAGGATGGAGTGGTGGTCAGGGAGGTCTGTGGAAGATCTTATTGGAGAGGCTGCTGTGAATACAAGACAAAACCCATCAGAGTGAAAGCGTGTCCAGGCAATTACTATGTCTATGAACTTGTGAATCAAGAATGGTGGTGTACAGGATACTGTACAGGTACTATGGTTTTCTTATTTAAGTATTTCAAACCTTTTTAAAGGATTTCTGTCATGACATGAATTTCCTTCTTTTTAGATGTCAGCACTATTTCACAGGCAGTTTCCACTATAAGTCCAGATATATTCACTGGATCCAGCATCACATCGAGTAAGTTGTTACTAATGATACATATGAACGAGATTAAAATTCTTTGTAATTTGTTGTTTTGTTTTTTGCAATGATTGTTCAGCATTTGTGTTTAAATTGCATCACTATTTTACAGTCATGTACTGTATGTTGTGTATGAATTATTTGTGAAATATACTGTTTAACCAGTTCAGATTTACAAATCATCTCATCTTCTCTCACTAACAGATTATGACCCGTGCAATAACTACAACATACTTGACAACTACTGGAGAAGCACACGCTATTACTGGTCTTGGTATGGATTAATATCTGATCATGATGACACTCGTGTAGAATGGGATGGCTGGTATCGACTCTACATTAATGGATCAAGTGCTCAGATGCCTGAATGGTGTGCGTCTTACATGTCATGTGGAAGTTTTAGTGCTCTGTATCTTGGTGACTCTCATCCTCGGCTAGAAGATGGAGTTGTTACTCGTGAAATTTATGGCTCCCATAATGATCAGTGCAGTCTCTACAGATCTGACCCAATCCATGTCAAAGCTTGTCCTGGAAATTATTACGTCTACAAATTTACCAGACCGGCTCTTTCAATCCCAGCTCCTGTATATTGTGCAGGTACATTCATTCTTCTTTATATTTGACATGCTTTTCATGAATTGTAGATTTTCAAATGATTAGCATTGCAGACCTTTTAAAGTTTTCTTCTACTTGGATGCATTTAATCTTCACTATATAATGCTCTCTTTCTAATTTTCCTCAATAGTACCTGCCTCCACCCCAAGTGTCGACCCCTGCCACAACTATACCAGTCTGGATGAGCCTTGGAGATCCACTGACCATTATAACTTGGGCATGTGTGATTCTAATGTGGAGTGGAATGGCTGGTACAGGATGTTCTTCAATGGTCAAAATGCTCAGATGCCAGGATCATGTGTAAGTCAAGGCATGTGTGGCACTTATTACCCACTTTGGCTCAACGGACCTCACCCACAGCTGGAAGATGGAGTGGTCACCCGTCAGGTCTGTGTCTCAGCATGGAATGGCTGCTGTACTTACACATCCCACCCTATAAGAGTCAAAGCCTGTCCAGGAAATTACTATGTTTATGAGTTTGTCAAGCCAATAATTTGTGGAGCTTACTGTGCAGGTAGATAGATTCAACCATTTACACTTTGTTCATTAACTTTGTGCAATTATTTTTGGAAGTGAGTGACATTAACAGAAATCTTTCTCATATCAGATGTCCGAGGCCATATTGAGACATCATCCATTGGTAAAGTACTGTTTCCCTAATATGACAAGAGAGCCATAGTGGACACTACTGTACAAAAGGTAGAAAAGATTAATTAGATTTTTTTTTTTTTTTAAATGCTTTTGCAACTGATGAAAAAGTAAAAAACATTAATAAATGTAAAGTGTGAAGAAACATTCTTATTAATGTTGAAAAGTCATGCCGCTTATTTTTTTTGTGGAAACCATGATGCATTATTTTTGCATATTCTTTAATGAATATACAGGTGCTGGTCATATAATTAGAATATCATCAAAAAGTTGATTTATTTCACTAATTCCATTTAAAAAGTGAAAATTGTATATTATAATCATTCATTACACACATACTGATATATATATCAAATTATATTTCTGATTATATTTCTTTTAATTTTGATGATAATTACTGACAACTAAGGAAAATCCCAAATTCAGTATCTCAGAAAATTAGAATATTGTGAAAAGGTTCAATATTGAAGACACTTGGTGCTACACTCTAATCAGATAATGAACTCAAAACACCTGCAAAGACCTTTAAATGGTCTCTCAGTCTAGTTCTGTAGGACACAATCATGGGGAAGACTGCTGACTTGACAGTTGTCCAAAAGACGACAATTGACACCTTGCACAAGGAGGGCAAGACACAAAAGGCCATTGCAAAAGAGTCTGGCTGTTCACAGAGCTCTGTGTCCAAGCACATTAATAGAGAGGCGAAGGGAAGGAAAAGATGTGGTAGAAAAAAGTGTACAAGCAATAGGGATAACCACACCCTGGAGAGGATTGTGAAACAAAACCCATTCAAAAATGTAGGGGAGATTCACAAAGAGTGGACTGCAGCTGGAGTCAGTGCTTCAAGAGCCACTACGCACAGACGTATGCAAGACATGGGTTTCAGCTGTCGCATTCCTTGTGTCAAGCCACTCTTGAACAACAGACAGCGTCAGAAGCATCTCACCTGGGCTGAAGACAAAAAGGACTGGACTGCTGCTGAGTGCTCCAAAGTTATGTTCTCTGATGAAAGTAAATTTTGCATTTCCTTAGGAAATCAGGGTCCCAGAGTCTGGAGGAAGAGAGGAGAGGCACACAATCCACATTGCTTGAGGTCCAGTGTAAAGTTTCCACAGTCAGTGATGGTTTGGGGTGCCATGTCATCTGCTGGTGTTGGTCCACTGTGTTTTCTGAGGTCCAAGGTCAACGCAGCCGTATACCAGGAAGTATCCACATTCTTAATTGGCCAGCAAACTCGCCTGACATTGACCCCATAGAAAATCTATGAGGTATTGTGAAGAGGAAGATGTAATATGCCAGACCCAACAATGCAGAAGAGCTGAAGGCCACTATCAGAGCAGCCTGGGCTCTCATAACACCTGAGCAGCGCCACAGACTGATCGACTCCATGCCACGCCGCATCGCTGCAGTGATTCAGGCAAAAGGAGCCCCAACTAAGTATTGAGTGATGGACATGCCTATACTTTTCAGTTGGCCAAGATTTCTAAAAATCCTCTCTTTGTATTGGTTTTAAGTAATATTCTAATTTTCTGAGATACTGAATTTGGGATTTTCCTTGTCAGTTATAATCATCAAAATGAAAAGAAATATTTCATTTGAAATACATCAGTCTGTGTGTAATGCATGAATATAATATACAAGTTTCACTTTTTGAATGGAATTAGTGAAATAAATCAACTTTGTGATGATATTCTAATTATATGACCAGCACCTGTATAAACAGCATTAATTTGAAACAAATATTGTGTTACATGACACTTTTTACTGTCTTTACTCTTTACTGTTTGTTACTGACTCTTTAATTTCAATATTTAATCAAAAAAATCCTAACATTACCTAAAAAAAACCCCCAAATCTACTTTTGAACAGTAGTGTATACCTTTTTTTAAAATGTATTTTTATTACACAAAGTAATTTTTTTCTATCTTGGTTCATCACACTTTTACACAAGTGTTCTTTCTTTCATATTATTTGTACATAAAACAGAATGTAATTTTAGTTGATGCCCCGTTCAACTATGATGCCCCCCCCCCCCTTTTTTTGGTTACACTTTATTTTACAGTGCCGTAGTTACATTGTAATTACTATTAATAAACTACATGTACTTACTGTACATACTGTAAGTAGTAGTTACAGTTAAGGTTAGGGTTTGGTTGAGGGTTAGTTACTTGTAATTATGCATAATTTATGGTTATAATTCCAGAAAGAGAACAACTCCCAGATAATGGGATGCAATTTTTATCCTGTTGAAAAAGTTGCTTTTTCTCTCCCGTCACTAAAAATGTAACATTTGGGGTCAAGATTGAGAGTCTCGCTGAAAGAGTTAATTTCCTTAAGAAGTAACATAATTTGTTACTTATGTTGATTAAATTTATGAATGATTTAGTCGGTCTGTCAGATTCATCCTCAGTTTACCATCTTGTCTTCCATAGTTATTTACATAAAATGTCCTGTTTCTGTTAGTTGTTCTGTTCTCTGATCCCAATGATCCTGAACGAGTGAGAGAGTATAAGAGAATGTTTGCTTGTTATTCTCTTTTGTCATTCTATTCATTCAGAACCTACAACTTCCATCTCTGATCCATGCTATGATTATCACACTCTTGATGAATCCTGGAGAAACATTCGGCAAAGCCAGTATCAGTCCTCTGGATATAATGACACTCTTGTTGAATGGAGTGGCTGGTATCGGCTGTATTTGAATGGAGAAAGTGCCCAGATGTCTGAGTGGTGTGTGAGTAATGTGGGATGTGGTGGTGAAACTGGACTGTATCTCAACGGTTCTCATCCAACACTTGAGGATGGAGTGGTGACCCGTGAAGTCGTGGGAACTTATTCGTGGTATTCCTCTCAGTGTGGCAGCTACAGATCCACATCCATCCAAGTCAAATCCTGTCCAGGAGATTACTATGTCTATGAATTTGTTAAACCTGACTTATCAATCCCCAGACCAACATACTGTGCAGGTGAAGTTCTAGACTATTTCTACAAAATACATTTTTATAGATCACATGCTTGCTGTAAATATTATGTTAAATCTCCACCTAAAAATGTCATTCAATTACTTAAAACAACATTTAAAGGTAAATGTGTAATTTCTTTTCCAAGCAGATTTGGTAAAGTAATATTTCCCAAACCATCCTCATACATCCACATTTTTCAGACAAAATAGACTGGTCCCTGTTACACAGACTATTACATAGTCTCAGGGCAAATTTATTACATTAATTAACCCAGAAGTTGTGTTGGACTTCTAAAACAAGAAGGAGAATGATCTAAAGGAATGTTTGCACTCTTTGGTAATCTTAAATTTTAAAGTTAAAATGGGATAGCCGAAATTGTTTGGAATAAATACACAATTCAATTGTAGACATTATAATTTTTCTCTTATACAAAAGGTGATTGAATACGTAACTCAACCTTTTGCTTTTGTCCATTGCCAGTTGCTTTCCAAAGCATCAGCAGTGATCCCTGCAACAACTATGAGTCTCTGGATCGTCCCTGGAGAGCCAACAATGAAAGTGGAGATACCATTTGTGATGAACGTTTCTCCTGGAATGGCTGGTACCGGCTTTTCCACTATGGAATGGACATCCGGATGTCAGAGACCTGTGTTAGTTCATACAGCTGTAACACAGAGATCAGTCTGTGGCTCAGTGATCCTCACCCTCAGATAGAGGATGGAGTGGTGGTCAGGGAGGTCTGTGGGAGTTATCATTGGAGAGACTGCTGTGAATACAAGACAAAACCCATCAGAGTGAAAGCGTGTCCAGGCAATTACTATGTCTATGAACTTGTGAATCCACAATATTGGTGTTCAGGATACTGCACAGGTACAGTGTTCTTCTCATTTAAGTATTTCAAACCTTTTAAAATGATTTCTGTCATGACATGAATTTCCTTCTTTTTAGATGTCAGCACTATTTCACAGGCAGTTTCCACTATAAGTCCAGATATATTCACTGGATCCAGCATCACATCGAGTATGTTGTTACTAATGATACATATGAACAAGATTAAAATTCTTTGTAATTTGTTGTTTTGTTTTTTGCAATGATTGTTCAGCATTTGTGTTTAAATTGCATCACTATTTTACAGTCATGTACTGTATGTTGTGTATGAATTATTTGTGAAATATACTGTTTAACCAGTTCAGATTTACAAATCATCTCATCTTCTCTCACTAACAGATTATGACCCGTGCAATAACTACAACATACTCGACAACTACTGGAGAAGCACACGCTATTACTGGTCTATGTATGGATTAATATCTGATCATGATGACACTCGTGTAGAATGGGATGGCTGGTATCGACTCTACATTAATGGATCAAGTGCTCAGATGCCTGAATGTTGTGCGTCTTACATGTCATGTGGAGGTTTTAGTTCTCTGTATCTTGGTGACTCTCATCCTCAGCTCGAAGATGGAGTTGTTACTCGTGAAATTTACGGCTCTCGCTATGATCAGTGCAGTCGCTACAGATCTGACCCAATCCAAGTCAAAGCTTGTCCTGGAGATTATTATGTCTACAAATTTACCAGACCGGCTCTTTCAATCCCAGCTCCTGTATATTGTGCAGGTACATTCATTCTTCTTTATATTTGACATGAATATGAATTCTGTTGTTGGCTTTCATATGACAAACCTTTTAAATATTAATGTGTCATGAATCCATTGAATCTCAATTTTACTTTTTCGTAATAGTATCTCTCACCACTCCAAGTGTCGACCCCTGCTACAACTATACCAGTTTGGATGAGCCTTGGAGATCCACAGACAACTATTACTATAATAACTATTACAACTATGGATGTGATTATAATGTGGAGTGGAATGGCTGGTACAGGATGTTCTACAATGGTCAGAGTGTTCAGATACCAGAATCATGTGTAAATCAAGGCATGTGTGGCACTTATTACCCACTTTGGCTCAACGGCCCTCACCCACAGCTGGAAGATGGAGTGGTCACCCGTCAGGTCTGTATCTCCTCATGGAATGGCTGCTGTACTTACACATCCCACCCTATAAGAGTCAAAGCCTGTCCTGGAAATTACTATGTTTATGAGTTTGTCAAGCCACCATTTTGTGGAGCTTACTGTGCAGGTAGATAGATTTAACCATTTACACTTTGTTCATTAACTTTGTGCAATTATTTTTGGAAGTGAGTGACATTAACAGAAATCTTTCTCATATCAGATGTCCGAGGCCATATTGAGACATCATCCATTGGTAAAGTACTGTTTCCCTAATATGATAAGAGAGCCATAGTGGACACTACTGTACAAAAGGTAGAAAAGATTATTTAAAAAATGCTTCTGCAAGTAGTCTCTTATGCTCACCAAGGCAGCATTTATCTGATGAAAAATCCCAAATTCAGTATCTTAGAAAATTAGAATATTGTGAAAAGGTTCAATACTGAAGACACTTGGTGCCACAATCTAAGCAGGTAATGAACTCAAAACACCTGCACCTTTACATCCACCTTTAAATGGTCTCTCAGTGTAGTTCTGTAGGCTACACAATCATGGGGAAGACTGCTGACTTGACAGTTGTCCAAAAGACGACCATTGACACCTTGCACAAGGAGGGCAAGACACAAAAGGTCATTGCAAAAGAGTCTGGCTGTTCACAGAGCTCTGTGTCCAAGCACATTAATAGAGAGGCGAAGGGAAGGAAAAGATGTGGTAGAAAAAAGTGCACAATCCCTATAACAATAGGGATAACCGCACCCTGGAGAGGATTGTGAAACAAAACCCATTCAAAAATGTGGGGAGATTCACAAAGAGTGGACTGTAGCTGGAGTCAGAGCTTCAAGAGCCACTACGCACAGACGTATGCAACACATGGGTTTCAGCTGTCGCACTCCTTGTGTCAAGCCACTCTTGAACAACAGACAGCGTCAGAAGCATCTCACCTGGGCTAAAGACAAAAAGGACTGGATTGCTGCTGAGTGCTCCAAAGTTATGTTCTCTGATGAAAGTACATTTTGCATTTCCTTAGGAAATCAGGGTCCCAGAGTCTGGAGGAAGAGAGGAGAGGCACACAATACACGTTGCTTGAGGTCCAGTGTAAAGTTTCCACAGTCAGTGATGGTTCGGGGTGCCATGTCATCTGCTGGTGTTGGTCCACTGTGTTTTCTGAGGTCCAAGGTCAACACAGCCGTATACCAGGAAGTATCCACATTCTTAATTGGCCAGCAAACTCGCCTGACCTTAACCCCATAGAAAATCTATGGGGTATTGTGAAGAGGAAGATGCGATATGCCAGACCCAACAATGCAGAAGAGCTGAAGGCCACTATCAGAGCAGCCTGGGCTCTCATAACACCTGAGCAGCGCCACAGACTGATCGACTCCACGCCACGCCGCATCGCTGCAGTGATTCAGGCAAAAGGAGAACTTTTCATGCTCATACTTTTCAGTTGGCCAAGATTTCTAAAAATCCTTTCTTTGTATTGGTTTTAAGTAATATTCTAATTTTCTGAGAGACTGAATTTGGGATTTCCCTTAGTTGTCAGTTATAATCATCAAAATGAAAAGAAATATTTCATTTGAAATACATCAGTCTGTGTGTAATGCATGAATATAATATACAAGTTTCACTTTTTGAATGGAATTAGTGAAATAAATCAACTTTGTGATGATATTCTAATTATATGACCAGCACCTGTATAAACAGCATTAATTTGAAACAAATATTGTTACATGACACTTTTTACGGTCTTTACTATTTACTGTTTGTTACTGACTCTTTAATTTCAATATTTAATAAAAAAAAATCCTAGCATTACCTAAAAAAACAAACAAATCTACTTTTGAACAGTAGTGTATACCTTTTTTTAATGTATTTTTATTACACAAAGTAATTTTTTTCAATCTTGGTTCATCACACTTTTACACAAGTGTTCTTTCTTTCATATTATTTGTACATAAATCAGAATGTAATTTTAGTTGATGCCCCGTTCACCCCCTCCCATTTTTGGTTACACTTTATTTTACAGTGCCGTAGTTACATAGTAATTACTATTAATTAACTACATGTACTTACTGTACATACTGTAAGTAGTAGTTACAGTTAAGGTTAGGGTTTGGTTTAGGGTTAGTTACTTGTAATTATGCATAATTTACGGTTATTACTATAGTAAGTACATGTAGTAGTCGTGGCCTAGTGGTGAGGGAGTCGGGCTTGTAATCTGAAGGTTGCAGGTTCGATTCCCACGCCGACAGGAATAGAAAGTGGGCTTCGAGACCATGACTAAAGTGCCCTAGAGCAAGACACCCAACCCCTAATTGCTCCACTTGTAAGTCGCTTTGGATAAAAGCGTCTGCTAAATGATGAAAAATGAAATGAAAAATAAAATAGTAATGTGTAACTACGGCACTGTAAAATTAAGTGTTACCCTTTTTTTAATTCTATGTTTTCCCCCTTTAGACCCCTGTGCTGAACTCAACTGCACAGAGGATGAGTGGTGTGGAAAGAAAAATGGTGTCTATGGCTGTTTGTGTTACAAGAACCAGACCAGTCCACATTCTTTCGGTGATACTCGTTCTACAACTAAAAAATTAACTTTTCTGCAATTAATTAATTAATTAATAATAATAATAATTCTGACCATCTTTTGGCTGTTTTCTCTCTCAGATTCCTCAGAAACCTGTGAAAGCAGCTCTGGCTCCATATCTGTGTCTCGCTGTCAGCTCTTCGAAGCTGGTTTTCCAGCGGATGTCTTACACCTCAATGATCCCAGCTGTAAAGGAACGGTCCGGAATGGCGAAGTGGAATTCCATTTTGATAATGATGAACACATCTGTGGTACAAATCTTCTGGTAGGATATATTACATACAATCCTATTCAAAGTACTTGCATCTCAAATTGTCAGTGAATGTTTTATTAAAAAACAACAAAAATGAAAAAAGCCTGACATGTGATGCCAGGTGTTTTGATCTAGACAAATTTGTTATTGTGATTTTTAACATTAATAATACTGCTGGTCTTGCTCTACATGTAAATCTGTAAAGAAATACTGGAAGCAATAGTTCTTTTTCACTCACAAGAGACTCCATTCATGATCAGTGATTTAGGCAAAACTTTTCTATTGTGTATATACAGGAAACAGCCTCTACCAAATCTTATTCTGTTGTTAAAATGTTAGAGTAAAATAAACAGGTTGAGATGTTCAAATTTTATATGTGTTCTCCTCAGGCTAACGGGACCCACTTCATCTATGATAACTTTATTCTGGGGTCACCGAGGTCAGAAGGTCTCATCAGCAGAGAGAAAATCCTGAAGCTTCCTTTCAGCTGTGTTTATCCTCAAACACAAACACTTTCCATGAATGTGGAGATCAACTCACTGGAGAGGTGGGAATCTTTTAAGCAGGAAAAACTAATGCACAATATAAAAATGAGTAAAAAATGCAGATATACTCCAAGAATATATATGGTGTGCTCTGAAAATATCTATATTTCTAAATATAGACCGAGTTGAGGAGCACACAAAAATGTACATAGAACTTTATTTTTATTTTTTTAATGGATCTTGAACATTTCATCAGCATTGTGCACAAGACTCTTCCCGCTGGTGAAGGCAGATATCAGGTCCGGATGATTCCATATGAGGATGATGAGTTTACCCGGCCCTTCACTGGTGCAGTGGATGCAGAGCTCGACCAGGAGATGCATGTGGAAGTTCGTGTTGAGGGGGTCGACAGCCGCCAGTTTGCCCTGGTGATGGACACGTGTTGGGCTACACCTGTGAATGATCCCGATTACAGCCTCCGCTGGGACCTCATCGCTTCAGAGTAAAGCAGGGCTTTTTTTAGGGTTTCCTAAGATATAACACAGAATTCCACTTTAGAACAGTGGAAAGAAAGACTTTGATTTGTTCATGTATCATTATTGATATCCTCAGGTGTCCCAGTCCAAATGACGACACAGTGGAGCTGCTGCAGAACGGCGTCTCGACATCCAGCCGTTTCTCCTTCAGGATGTTCATCTTCACTGCAAACTCCACTAAGCTTTACCTGCACTGTGCTGTTCACCTTTGCCTTCGGTCAAGCAATCGCTGCTCAGTGGTGAGATTAAAATGATAATGTTTTTTGAGTAATTGATAATAAATATAATTAATTGCTTTAAATATATAAAAATTAAGGTTACATTTTAGAACTTTGACCAAATGCTTCAGTGTCAGTATGTATGGATTCTAAAATACATGTTTTTGCTGCCCTCTGCTGGAGACTTTCCTTAGTTTCTTGTTTGTTCAGTGATATTTAACTGTGATTCACAGCTGGATTTTGCTCTTTTCTCTCTCAGGACTGTGACTCTGGACACCAGCGGAGAGAGGGCAGGTCTCTGGACTTCCATGACAGCGCTTCCATATCCATGGGTCCTCTGATGTTGTCTGGAGGGAACACAGGTGAACATTTCACTTATTTTAATCATTTGTAATAAAGGTTTCTATGTAAATACAGTATATTTCACTGCATGTCATTATATTCCCTGTTCACAGATAAGTGGGTCCCAGAACAAGTGAAGGTCTCTGAGGCTTCTTGTCTGTGTTCTTCTCTGATGGTGTTTCTTGTTCCTCTGATGAGTGTCCTGACACACTTTTAGTTTAGCACCACAAAAGGACAGAATTTATATGCATATTGTCTAAAGTCATTTTAATGAATGTTTCTTTGTCACAGATGATATGTTGTTTGTTTACTTATAAGCACCAAAAATGATTTAAAAATTAATGAATAATCCACTCAATTAATCATTCACTATTGTTATGTACTATGTTAGTCATTCATTTTTACGTAAGAAAACATGCTATAATAACAAATCCATGTTTATCCAAATTATGCAAAAACATTAAAAAGTTTCAAAAACTTTAAATGCTTATGTTCAAGGTATTTCTATAACAGACTTTCAGAAATAGAAATTTGATCTGGTTCATGAACAAGATGAAGACATAAATTCCACCATTTTGGTATTTTTAACCATCTTTGTAGTTGTTGATAATATGTGATTTGTGTAATTGGATATTTTTAGAGTGACACAAACCAGAGATTTGTTTCAGAAAGGAAAAAAAACACAATATTAAAACAATATTCCCAAGAAATCATTTTAGCTTTTTAACCATTTCAGCTGCAAAAAGAGAAGAAACATCTCGTTGCTATATTTCTGAAAATGTGCATTTTATATTCTATAAGTGCAGCAGCATCTTTATAAAATAAACAAACAAATGATATATTCATATTTCATCCAGCATATGATAGGGACATCATGCAGTAAGTGTCAAGAATTATTTAATTACAAGAATTAAATAATTAAAGTGCTTCATGGTCTGCCTTTTGTAATCAGTTATTTTCAGGAATACTGTATTAGTGATTATTGCAATTGTTTTGATCATTTTCCATAAAGGTAATATACATGACACGTGATTTTATTTTCAATTCTAAAGACTTTGAAGAATGTTACTGCACTGTTTGAATTCTTCTTTCTGATATTGGATGATTTTGATGTTCAGTCATCGCTCAAATACGTCTACTATCAGTGCTTCCTAAAGGGTTAAACTACTGATGTGAGAGATCTGTTATATCCTGGTGTAGAATTATATTCAATCACTATAACAACTTGAGCGAGGATGTTGTGTTAATGTGATAAACCAATTCATTCGTCATATATTCAGTTTTTGTATAATTAAAGCAGATTGTGTGATTTATAACAGTCCTTGACGACTGTTGCTGGTCAGACTGTACGAACATGATCATGTAATCCATGTCACACTGTGGGATCTCAGTTGTCATTAATGTCGGACTGCACGGCAGTACTAGCGATCAAAGACTTTGGATCAGAGGAAACCTTTAGGATTCTCAAAATTAGTCTCAGATGGCCAAATCGTGGCTAAAATCGTGTGAACTCGAGGGTCACAAACGAGGGTCGATTCAAGGAAAAAAGATGAACGTGACGACACATGCTAGTGATGAGTTGATCAACTCCACAGCAACTACATCAATTTATCCACTAACCGTTCAGAAACGTCTAAAAGTTGAACTTCTTCCTGAGTCTCTCCATCAGTTTGAACACTTTCCTCATTTTGTCTGCGTGAGATTCTCCAGCTTTGTTGTTGTTGAGCTGTTAAAGCTCCGCCCTCTTCTGGAGCAGCAGCTCATTTGCATTTAAAGGGACACACACAAAAACGGCGTGTTTTTGCTCACACCCAAATAGAGGCGAATTTGACAAGCGATAATAAATGATCTGAGCTGAAACTTCACTGGAGACACCACAGACTTGTGATATTACATGCCCTGCCCGTAAACAAATAATGGAAATTTACTTTGTCGTGAGTGTTTCTGGGACAGAGGCTGCGTTACCAAAGTTAGAGGATTCTATGGAGTTGGTGCAGACGGTCTGAGGGATCGCCACGGGTCCTTCTGTAGAGCAGCCCACTACCGTGATGCCATCCAGGCCTCCGTCAGAGCCCGTGGAGACAACGCTGGCTGTACAGCTGACTTTAGACGCCCCTTCACCCTTAGTGTCTGCGGTCAGCTCCTCTCCAGCGGGGTAGTCTGTCTCACGAGCGCCTGACGAAAACACATACAACAGAACCTGTTCGGATCAAAAGCACCTGTGAAGGTCTCAGTGGAACGAAGCGGTTGCGTTCTCTCACCTGGAACGCTGGCGATGCACAGCACGTGAGAGTTACAGACAAAGAAGCTCTCCAGGATGTTTCCGGGCTGGTTGGCGTCAATGACTTTGACCTTGGAGGTGGCATGTGTGGTGGTGCAGATCCACACCAGGCTGGAGAGTTCATCCTGATGCCTCAGTTCCTTCTCCTGCTCCTGCAAACACACACACACACACACCACAACACAGATGAAATATTAAAGAGGACCTAATATGTCGGTATTGTTTTTGGGCTCTACTAGAGCAGGTTTTCATGCTTAAATTGTTCATCTCCTCTCTTCCCAGTCTGTCAGTAATGTTCAGTTCCTGTCTCTATAGGTCCTCACCTTCAGCTCCTGCTCCAGTCGGTCCAGACTGCTCTGAGAGCCTCTCTTCTTGCTGAGGCTGATGGGGTCACACTCGCCTCCAGACACATCTTTATAAAACACACTGGCCCCCACAATGGAGCCTCCGTCTCGTGTCTTACCACCCGACAGCGCACCACAGCTACACACAAAAAAACATGATCAACACGGTCATGTGAACCCGGTTTCCAAACCACATCAATCTTAATAGCTATCAAGATTTTATCTAATCATTTATTGGTGATATGTAATTGTCGATGAGGTCTAAAATGCCTTGTATTCAGCTACGTATAATATGTATATCCAGGCAGGTTTCAGTTCTGGAAAATGGTGACATTGGAGACTAAAGGGTTCCTGGTTGTTTCACAGTTAATTCTTTGCCCTCATTCTCAGTGTTTTACAGTCTTTTCTTCTCAACCTCTTTTTTGTAACTCCTCTGACAATTACTAACAAAGAATTTCATGGTCACGCCTTCATTTTGAAATTTCCAAAGAGTTGCACGTTCTCATGTCATGATTGTATTATATATTTATACATCGTTGCTGGGAATTTTACCGATCGAGATTAAAAGGAACATGATCTGAGTTTAGGTCGACATATACAATAACTATTGTTTTCACGGTAATATCAGAGCAGTCAGTACAACAATGAAGTCAGACAATTAAATGGAAATCATCGATGCAATCTCTAACAAAATAAAAAGAAATGAAACACATCTTCAAGGTATTGTTTAAGAGATTTTTACCTTTTCCAGTAATGATCCACCCACAGTTTATAAGAAGAGCGTGATAAGATTGTGAGAGCTGCAGTTCAGCATCACTGAAGAGAGAGTCTGACCTCAGGTAAAGAGATTTGTCTTCATCCTTCATCCTTCTATCCTGTTGTGCTCAAATGACTAGGCTTTTGACCATTTTGAATTATTTTACAAAATGTTGTTTTATATATAAATATCTGTGAACATTGTTCCAACAAACTTGCACAATGTTTCATGTTGTATATGTGTGTGCAGGATGAGGTTTCTGATCTCTGTGTGTGTGTCACTGCTGCTGCTGATTAATGGTGAGTGTTTTACAATCTGTGAACTGACAGAATAATTTCGCAATATTAAATCATGCTTAATAATTTGTCTATTAAAATGGAAAATCAGGGTCCTCATATGCACTTTGTTATTATTATTATTATCATGATAGTTTAGTAGTGGCATTTGTTTAAAGTAAGGGAGCTGGGTTCAAATCCTAAACTATAATATATTTTTTTTATTATGAACCTAGAAAAATTACTAATGAACTGGAATGCAAGTAATCACCCTGCATTTTCAATACTTAGTTTTATTGGGAAAAACCCAACCCCACATGATTATTTATACTAACTTAAATATCCCTGTAATAATTACTACAATGTCAGTGCCAAATTATATACTTTTGAAGTATAAACTAAAGCGAGATCATTATTAGTGTCGCTATTCCAGAACATTCTTGAGAGAGGAGTCTGAAGCAGGGCTGAAGATGCAGCTGATATAGTGATAGATGAGTTTAAACCATCAGTTTTGGACACTACAAAGCTACACTCCACCTTCTCTCTGCGTTTGGAGACGGATTTTGTGAATCAGGTTTTTCCTGTTTGTTCTTCAGAGAAATGGCATGAGCTGAGTTTGGCCAATCTGCAAATTTTCTGAAGACTGACATGTAAATGGATATTTAATAAAAATATACAGTGGGTAAGGAAAGTTTTCAGACCCCTTAAATTTTTCACTCTTTGTTATATTGCAGCCATTTGCTAAAATCATTTAAGTTCATTTTTTCCCTCATTAATGTACACACAGCACCCCATATTGACAGAAAAACACAGAATTGTTGACATTTTTTGTAGATTTATTAAAAAAGAAAAACTGAAATATCACATGGTCCTAAGTATTCAGACCCTTTGCTGTGACACTCATATATTTAACTCAGGTGCTGTCCATTTCTTCTGATCATCCTTGAGATGGTTCTACACCTTCATTTGAGTCCAGTTGTGTTTGATTATACTGATTGGAATTGATTAGGAAAGCCACACACCTGTCTATATAAGACGTTACAGCTCACAGTGCATGTCAGAGCAAATGAGAATCATGAGGTCAAAGGAACTGCCTGAAGAGCTCAGAGACAGAATTGTGGCAAGGCACAGATCTGGCCAAGGTTACAAAAAAATTTCTGCTGCACTTAAGGTTCCTAAGAGCACAGTGGCCTCCATAATCCTTAAATGGAAGATGTTTGGGATGACCAGAACCCTTCCTAGAGCTGGCCGTCCGGCCAAACTGAGCTACCGGGGGAGAAGAGCCTTGGTGAGAGAGGTAAAGAAGAACCCAAAGATCACTGTGGCTGAGTTCCGGAGATGCAGTCGGGAGATGGGAGAAAGTTGTAGAAAGTCAACCATCACGGCAGCCCTCCACCAGTCGGGGCTTTATGGCAGTGTGGCCGACGGAAGCCTCTCCTCATTGCCCTTCAGGCCTCCAGGCCCACATCACCACTTGGACCCTTCAGCCCGTCACCTGCACCTCGACCCACAGCTCCCTCATCACCTCCTCGGTCCGTCAGCCCGGAAGTTCCGCTGGGCTCCCTCGATCCTCCAGTTCGGCCTCCGGGGGTCGACGCTCAGCTTCCGCCACGGACTTCCGGGTTGGCGGCTACACCTCCACCCGTCACCCCTACACCGTCAGCAAGCTCCTCCCTCCCTTCAACCTCCCTGTCGTCCTCACTCACCACACCGTCACCCCGGTCATCCAGACCAGCGTCGGCTCCTCGGTCCCGCGTGCCAGCGGCTTGGTCCGTTGACCAAGAAGCTCCCCCGGTTCCTCCACCTACTGCCATGGTCCCGCCGCCATCGATCGGCCCCAGCACGTCATCCCACCCCACAGTCTGGACTCCTCCCTGGCTCCTCCCACTGTCTGCTCCACCATGGCGATGGTCATCTTCACCTGGGCACTGCCTGTCTCCAGCTCCACGCCCTCCTCCAGAGCCTCCGCCTTCTTCCTTTTCCGGCGCGAGGACGCGCCTTTCCGAGGGGGGCGTTATGTCACATGTTTGTCTTGTCTTGTTTAACTCTAGTTTTCACCTTGTCTATTAGTTTAATTATCATCACCTGTTTCCGTTCAACCCACGTCATCTGTATGTATTTAAGTTCCTCCCCTTGTCTCATTCATTTGTCTGTAATTGTCTGTGCATAGCACACTGTGGCATGTTTCTCTGTTACTCTCAGTTATTATATTAAAACCTGTCTATGTTGGAAACCTTATACCTTCGTCTCCTGTTCCTGTCATCCGAGCGTGAAAGCAATATAACAAAGAGTGAAAAATTTAAGGGGGTCTGAATACTTTCCGTACCCACTGTATAATGGATATAAATACATGTGGTGAGCTACTGCATGTACATACTGAGTTGTGATGTAGGATTAATTATTCTTGCATTTGTCTAATTTCAATCTGACCCAATGCTTTGCACAACAGGGCGAACAGTCTTGATTTAATGTAATGAATCTTGATAAATTTACAATTTGTTTTGCGGTTTCATTTAGTAAAACTATTTGTGCAAATGATGATGGAGCATACAGATACAGATATAGATAGAGATGTATACAGATATAGATACGGATCCAAGAAAACACTGAGGTGAGCGGGATTTATCTTGGTTTTAAGTGTAGTGAGTTTATCTAATCCAGTGTTTTTTCAACACCAGTCCAAGACAATGGATATGATGACACTCTTGTTGAATGGAGTGGCTGGTATCGGCTGTATTTGAATGGAGAAAGTGCCCAGATGTCTGAGTGGTGTATGAGTTATGTGGAATGTGGTGGTGAAACTGGACTGTATCTCAACGGTTCTCATCCAACACTTGAAGATGGAGTGGTGATCCGTGAAATCTTGGGAACTTATACATTGTGGTCAGGGGGGTTGTTTTCACATCAGTGTGGCACCTACTTAAAGGTGCACTGTGTCATTTCTATTCCCTGTTGAACAGACTATTACAGCTACAGTCTCTAAATAATTACGTTGTTGAGCCAGAAGTTCTCATGTTGGGAAACAAACAGACCAATGAATTTTCTGAAAGAATGTTTTCTGTCTTTGGGAAACTCAACCTAAGAATGACTTATTTTTAGCCTTTAAATTTGACTTTTTTTTTTACCACTTTCTACCATCAAATTTCTTTAATAAATTTCAGTGACATTATCCAATAACACACACACACACACCAAAAAAATGTATTTGTAGGCATGTCATAAAATAGTCTTTTCCTTTCATCCATGACAGTTGCTGTCCAAAGCATCAGCAGTGATCCCTGCTACAACTATGAGTCTCTGGATCGTCCCTGGAGAGCCAACAATGAAAGTGGAGATTTCATTTGTGATAACTCGTTCTCCTGGCATGGCTGGTATCGACTTTTTAACTATGGAAGGGACATCCGGATGTCAGAGACCTGTGTTAGTTCATACAGCTGTAACGCAGAAATCAGTCTGTGGCTCAGTGATCCTCACCCTCAGATAGAGGATGGAGTGGTGGTCAGGGAGGTCTGTGGGAGTTATTGGAGTAGCTGCTGTGAATACAACTCAAACCCCATCAGAGTGAAAGCGTGTCCAGGCAATTACTATGTCTATGAACTTGTGAATCCACAATATTGGTGTTCAGGATACTGCACAGGTACAGTGTTCTTCTCATTTATTTAAGTATTTCAAACAATTTAAAATGATTTCTGTCATAACAGGAATTTCCTTCTTTTTAGATGTCAGCACTATTTCACAGGCAGTTTTCACTGTAAGTCCAGATGTGTTCTCTGGATCCAGCATCACCTTGAGTAAGTTGAAAATAATATATATATATATATATATGAGTGAATATATAATTATCTCAATAATAAAATTTGCTGTTTTGTTTTTTCCAATCAAAGTTCTGCATTACAGTTTAAATGGCAATTTTTATACACAGTCATGTCATGAATAAATGGATGAAGACAAAATGCAGCGTTTGACTGGTTCACATTTGCACTTGTGAAGTTCATTTTTGAAATATAATTTGTTGGTTTGGTCTCATCTCTCACTAACAGATTATGACCCGTGCAATAACTACAACATACTCGACAACTACTGGAGAAGCACACGCTATTACTGGCCTATGTATGGATTAATATCTGATCATGATGACACTCGTGTAGAATGGGATGGCTGGTATCGACTCTACATTAATGGATCAAGTGCTCAGATGCCTGAATGGTGTGTGTCTTACATGTCATGTGGAAGTTATAGTTCTCTGTATCTTGGTGACTCTCATCCTCAGCTAGAAGATGGAGTTGTTACTCGTGAAATTTACGGCACTCGCTATGGTCAGTGCAGTCGCTACAGATCTGACCCAATCCAACTCAAAGCTTGTCCTGGAGATTATTATGTCTACAAACTGACAACGCCAACTCTTTCAATCCCAGCTCCTGTATATTGTGCAGGTACATTCATTCTTTATATTTGTCATGATTATCATGAATTGTGTTGAAGGTTTTAATGTTATTATAATGCACAATTTCTGCGATTTTCATAATAGTATCTCTCACCACTCCAACTGTCGACCCCTGCTACAACTATAACAGCCTGGATGAACCCTGGAGATCCACAGACAACTCTTACTATAATAACTATAACTACTATAGCACGTGTGATTATAATGTGGAGTGGAATGGCTGGTACAGGATGTTCTTCAATGGTGAAAATGCTCAGATGCCAGAATCATGTGTTGATCAGTACATGTGTGGCACTTATTACCCACTGTGGCTCAACGGATCTCACCCACAGCTGGAAGATGGAGTGGTCACCCGTCAGGTCTGTGTCTCATCATCGAGTGGCTGCTGTACTTATGCTTCCCACCCTATAAGAGTCAAAGCCTGTCCAGGAAATTACCATGTTTATGAGTTTGTCAAGCCAATATTTTGTGGAGCTTACTGTGTAGGTAGGAGAGCATTTACTTATATGATCCTCAGTCATTAACAATTCTGGCTTTTGTGTAAAAATGATTGCTGTTGATTTAAAATTGTTCCTAATATCAGATGCCTCAAACCAGTCCATCCCATCAGTGTCTACAACGACAGAGACAATCGCATACACTGAATGGGAACTTACTCCATCATTAGAAGAATCCATTAATCCACCCTCTGGTAAAGTATTTTGTCTTGCTTATTTCTCCAGAAAGTAGATCACATTACACAGAAGTAAAACAGCTCAGAATGATTATTTCCTTGATAGTGGAATTGGCCATTTTCAATGATTTTTAGTTTTTTTTTCTAATATCAACTTCCTCATTTTCTCAAACCTTTTGTTAAACATCATTGCTGAGTTCTCAGTCTTTCCGATGGTGATGGATGAGGAATTTGGCTTACGTGTCACATCCAAATTAGAGCAAGAAGTCATGACTTACAACTTAAATGTTCCTAATCACTCAGGTGAACTTAAATGGGGGTAGTCGTGGCCTAGTGTTGAGGGAGTCGGGCTTGCAATCTGAAGGTTGCCGGTTCGATTCCCACGCCGGCAGGAATTGAAAGTGGGGATTGTGAATAAACAGCACTCTCTCCACCTTCGATACCATGACTAAAGTGCCCTTGAGCAAGACACCTAACCCCTAATTGCTCCCCTTGTAAGTCGCTTTGGATAAAAGCGTCTGCTAAATGATGAAAAATGAAATAAATAAATAAATGATTGGTTAGATTTTCTAGGGGTGACAATAATTAATAACAATTATTATTATATATATATATATATATATATATATATATATATATATATCTATATATAATATGTGTGTGTATATATACATTCACCTAAAGGATTATTAGGAACACCTGTTCAATTTCTCATTAATGCAATTATCTAATCAACCAATCACATGGCAGTTGCTTCAATGCATTTTGGGGGTTGTGGTCCTGGTCAAGACAATCTCCTGAACTCCAAACTGAATGTCAGAATGGGAAAGAAAGGTGATTTAAGCCATTTTGAGCGTGGCATGATTGTTGGTGGCAGACAGGCCAGTCTGAGTATTTCACAATCTGCTCAGTTACTGGGATTTTCACGCACAAACATTTCTAGGGTTTACAAAGAATGGTGTGAAAAGGGAAAAACATTCAGTATGCGGCAGTCCTGTGGGCCAAAATGCCTTGTTGATGCTAGAGGTCAGAGGAGAATGGGCCGACTGATTCAAGCTGATAGAAGAGCAACTTTGACTGAAATAACCAATCGTTACAACCGAGGTCTGCAGCAAAGCATTTGTGAAGCCACAACACGCACAACCTTGAGGTGGATGGGCTACAACAGCAGAAGACCCCACCGGGTACCACTCATCTCCACTACAAATAGGAAAAAGAGGCTACAATTTGCACAAGCTCACCAAAATTGGACAGTTGAAGGCTGGAAAAATGTTGCGTGGTCTGATGAGTCTCCATTTCTGTTGAGACATTCAGATGGTAGAGTCAGAATTTGGCGTAAACAGAATGAGAGCAATGGATCCATCATCCCTTGTTACCACTGTGCAGGCTGGTGGTGGTGGTGTAATGGTGTGGGGGTGTTTTCTTGGCACACTTTAGGCCCCTTAGTGCCAATTGGGCATCGTTTAAATGCCACGGCCTACCTGAGCATTGTTTCTGACCATGTCCATCCCTTCATGACCACCATGTACTCATCCTCTGATGGCTACTTCCAGCAGGATAATGTCACAAAGCTCGAATCATTTCAAATTGGTTTCAATGAGTTCACTGTACTAAAATGGCCGCCACAGTCACCAGATCTCAACCCAATAGAGCATCTTTGGGATGTGGTGGAACGGGAGCTTCGTGCCCTGGATGTGCATCCCACAAATCTCCATCAACTGCAAGATGCTATCCTATCAATATGGGCCAACATTTCTAAAGAATGCTTTCAGCACCTTGTTGAATCAATGCCACGTAGAATTAAGGCAGTTCTGAAGGCGAAAGGGGGTCAAACACAGTATTAGTATGGTATTCCTAATAATCCTTTAGCTGAGTGTATGTATGTATGTATATGTATATAGGAGAAATCGGATAAGTAGAATGGTGCAGAGCCTATCAGGGACTTCTACACAAACTTTAAAACCTTAAACTGAATTCTATACTCAGTAGTAAGCCAATGCAACCTAACCAAAACAGGAGCAATTTCTAGTCTCTGTTAAAAGTCTGGCCATGGCTTTTTGGACCAGAGTAAGAGTGAGCAATCTCTACGTACAATAAATTGCAGTATTCCAGTCCAGTCAAGAAATGCTTGAATAATGCATGAATAAGTTCACACTTACACCAGTCAACAACCAGAGGTCGTCGTCATCATCGTCCCTCCACTAATAGCAGTCAGATTCCTCTCACATGACATAAACATGAGCCTCTCAAATCACTGTGAATGTAAATGCTAAATCTTTTGTATTTTTTTTTGTGTTCATTCTCACAGCAGCACCAGAAATATTCTACCCATTCGGCTACCCATCAGGAGACATAAGAAATGCTGCTGATGATGATGGAAGCTCCTCTAAAATTCAGCTGCTGAGGCCATTTCTGTTCTTTGGCCGCACATACCAGCATATTTATGTACAAATTTTATGATTTGTGAATGCTTAATAAGCTCATCTGTGATCAATAAAACCCATAGCTGTTATTTTTACATTATTTTTTATGTTTCAGGTGAATAATAATGGACACCTCACATTCAACCAGTCTTCATCACAATATATTCCCGACTCCTTTCCTTCTTATGGAGGCCAAGATGTAATTGCTGGTCTCTGGACCGACCTTGACAACCATGCAAGAGGTGTGGTTTCACATCATCAGTACACTAATGGAAGTGTTCTCACACGTGCCACTCAGGATATAAACAATCATTTCCCCAATCTGACCTTCAGTGCTTCTTGGGTCTTTGTTGCAACTTGGGATAAAGTCCCTTATTTTTCCATGTCAAGAGCAGTAAGTTTGATATACTTCTGAATTCAGTTCCATTCAAATTCAAAATACTTTATTCGCATGAATACAGTAATACACAAAGAAAGTGACAGAAAATAAAGAAAATAACAACGAGGTCACAGTAATGGTCATACAAATAAGAGCAATGTATAAAAATGATGAACAATGAACAGTAAATGATTACCCTTTGTTCCTGTCTTTGCAGGAAACATTGTTTCAAGTGGTTTTAATTTCAGGCAGTAATTATTCCTTTATTCTGATGAATTATGGTGACATTTCTGTAACAGGACTTGACGTGGAGGTAAAAGAAACGTATCTGTATCAGAACAAAATGTTACTATTTAATACTTTATAAGTGTATGTATGTATGTGTGGTTTATATATATAATATACGTATTTAATGTATTTTATTCAGGCTGGTTATGACACTGAAAACTCCATACACTACTTTGTGATTCCTGGATCAGTCAATGGAAGTTCCATTCCAAACCTCAAGAACTCCAGTAATGTCAATGTTACAGGCCGTTGGGCCTTCAGGGTGGATAGTGGAATCAAAGGTAAAAGATTCATCTTTTTAGAAATATATAAGCAAACAATAAAAACATATAAATTTCATGTAACTCTGAAATGTTTTGAATGAATATTACACGTCTTCAAAGGTCATTCAACATATACTTTATGTGTGTGGCTTTTAGTGAATGTCTATCAACTTTTCAGTGCATCTAGTACCATTTTTCAGTTATGGCACCCTTTGAAAATTTTCAATAATTTATGGCGTCCTACACTGGTGTTGTCATGATACTAGAATTTCTAACTTTTAAGTTAATTGAGTAAAATTAGGATGTTAATTGATTGAGTGGTTTATTAAGTTTGCATGTACAGTAAATTTATGCATTTAGCTGATGCTGTTTTCAAAAGCGACTTCAAATAGTGGAACATAAGCAGCTTGTCACAGAGCCAGCAATATTCGTAGTGTAAAATGCCAGGTTTATTAGAAAGCTTTATTAGGAAGGAAGCAAGCTCATGATTGATAGTGAAAACAAATTGTTTCTGACATTAGATGTCACAGGCTTTAGAGCAGCATCTTCAACAACAGAGAAAACCAACAGAACCACTAGTGAATAATTGTCTTGCTTTTTAACCATTTCATACCACCACTGCCTCAACTGTATAAGTATGTATGGAACATCATTCAACATTTTTTTTCTACAAATCCATAACAGCTCCCTCTGTTGACCCCTGCTACAACTACAATCTTCTGGATGATCCATGGAGAGCCACCAACAATCAATATTCCTCTCAACTAATGTGTGACACTACGGTCAGCTGGAACGGCTGGTATCGTCTCTTCATTCAGGGTCAGAGCGTTCAGATGCCAGACACATGTGTTGATGAGTTTAGTTGTGGCACTCATGCCCCACTGTGGCTGAACGGAGGACATCCAACAGTTGAGGATGGAGTGGTCACTCGAGATGTCTGCGGTCACTGGAGCAATAACTGCTGCTTTTTCCAATCCAATCCCATTAAAGTCAAAGCCTGTCCAGGAGATTATTATGTCTATAAGTTTGTGAGCCCAACTACCTGCAATTTGGCATACTGTGCAGGTAAATATGTTTACACGTGCACTTAATGTAAGAGATCGTTGCTCATTGTTAATATATTTGCATTTGTTGCCAGATTTAAGGATAAAAGCTACCTATAATTCTGTCATGCCAGAGACAATGACAGCCACTGGAATTACAACTGAAAGCACTGAAAGTACAACGACAGGAATTACAGCCCCAGAAACAACATCCATGGACACTACGACTGGTAATATAATATGCTGTTATTTGTGGGATTATTGTTTTGCATTAACAAATCAAATCAGTGTTATAGTATGTGTCTGTGAAGCATGTAATATAGCATGTTAAATCTATAGTTGTAGAACTTGTTCTTATGCAGACCAACATGACACATTAGAACAACTAGCAGTGATAGTCTGGGCTGTTTCTGAGAAGTTATTGGGTTCCTGTGGCTTATTGAAGGCGCTGTGGATGATTATTCGTGTCTGGGAGAAGAGAAGAGACAATAAAGGAATTTAAATATAATTAGGATGTTAATTGAGTGGATCAAGTCCTACTTTTAATCTTTAACTCTGATGCTACTGAAACATGACTCCGTGTGTTGTGTTGTATTGTATGTTCTTCCTCTCTTAGATGTGAGAGATCCCTGTTCTGAGATCAGCTGTTCTGAGGGTGAAAGGTGTGGGAAGAAAAATGGTGTTTATGGCTGTTTGTGTAACGATGACCACCCTAGACCACAACCACATTCTGACTCTTTTGGTTGGTATCATTCTTCAACAAAATGTGAAATACACATTTTTTCAGTCATTAATTAGCTTCATTTTCTCTCTCAGATTCCTCAGAAAGCTGTGAAAGCAGCTCTGGCTCCATGTCTGTGTCTCGCTGTCAGCTCTTTGAGGCTGGTTTTCCAGCGGATGTCTTACACCTCAATGATCCCAGCTGTAAAGGAACGGTCCGGAATGGCAGAGTGGAATTCCATTTTGATAATGATGAACACATCTGTGGTACAAATCTTCTGGTAAGTTTAACCCTTCTGTGCTGTTTGGGATGTTTTCATCCACTATGGGGAATTTTTGAGTCTTAATTTGGCCATAACTTTCTCCGTGTTTCAGCAAATGGAATGATTTTTGGTGACAAATCTTATTTTGACACATATTTTGGGAAAATGCTTTGAAAATTTTCAAAAACTCAACAGTACTCCGTGGGCAAATTCACGACCCTTTCGTTATTTTCAGCCACGATTTTAACTGTTTTAAAAATGTATCAGATAAATATTTTTTTCAATTTTTTTTGCTTAAATCTATTAATCAACCTCAGTCCTGATCAAAACTACTAAATTTTAAAAAAAAAATTCTGGATTTTAACTCTTTAATTGCCAAATTCATAAATGATGTCACTGATTTGGGAAAAAACGTGTCAAAGATTAGAAACAACATTGGCTCTGATGCGTTGTTAGTTTTTGTGCAGCATCAGATTTTAACGTTTTAAAGAGTTAAAATCGTGATTTTTCTTTTTTTAAATTTAGTAGTTTCGATCAGGACTGAGGTTGATTAATAGATTTAAGCAAAAAAATGTGAAAAAAATATTTATCTGATACATATTTAAAGCAATTAAAAACAGAACAAAAGGGTAGTGAATTTGAACAATGCACAAGGGTTAACTATGTATAATTTATTCAAATACACCATCAAAATATTTGATAGAACCAAAAGAGTTTGGTTTAACCACTTGGGTAATCTTTCTGAGACTTTTGGTGCTTTTCGGTTTGCTTTTCCACTGCAGTTTAGTCCCGCTTCAAAGTAGGTGGGATTATAGACTGACCATCGTTATATCGACTGCCGTGGAGTCTGCATCTCGTCTACTCTCCACGATATAGCCATTTCCTTTTTCAAGTTGCATGCGACGGTCGTTTAAAGCAAGTTGTTTCATAAACAAATGATGCTGCGGTGGCTGTTACAGACTATTTAAATCTGGCGGGTTTGATGTCTTGAGTTTCAAATCCAGTAGTGTCGATTCGCTCTGACCAATCAGTGATCTGCAGTGATTACACGTCACTTTTGGCATTGGTACGGCACACTTGGAACCTCAACCGAGGTGGTATTATTTAAGTGAGCCATACTGTTCCTTACCAAACCATACCGTGCAGCGCCATTTGAGAAATCTCTATGGAGGTCTGTAAGAGAACTGAAGAATCTGTAACAACCGAGGGAAGGACCCAAACAGTCCTCCCTAAAAGCTCTCATAGATTCAGTGGGGAAGGATACACTAATCCATGCCACAAGAGGCTGGAACTTTTGCCCACATTCTCCACCATTTCATTCCATTTTCATTTTTCATCATTTAGCAGACGCTTTTATCCAAAGCAACTTACAAGGGGAGCAATTAGGGGTTAGGTGTCTTGCTCAAGGGCACTTTAGTCATGGTATCAAAGGTGGATAGAGTGCTGTTCATTCACAATCCCCACTTTCAATTCCTGCCAGCATGGGAATCGAACCAGCAACCTTCAGATTACAAACCCGACTCTCTCACCACTAGTCCACGACTACCACGATTAATCTACCATTGATGTCACCCCCCATTATTTCCCTTGACTGACACAAATTTTGGCTCAGTTTGAATTTAAAATACCTTGAATTATATTTAGGAAAAAATATAAATGTTATATTTGTTGTAACACAGGCCAACAGCACCCACTTCATCTATGATAACTTTATTCTGGGGTCACCGAGGTCAGAAGGTCTCATCAGCAGAGAGAAAATCCTGAAGCTTCCTTTCAGCTGTGTTTATCCTCAAACACAAACTCTTTCCATGAATGTGGAAATCAACTCACTGGAGAGGTGGGAATCTTTTAAGCAGGAAAAACTAATGCACAGTATAAAACTGAGTAAAAAATGCAAATATACTCCAAGAATATATATGGTGTGCTCTGAAAATATCTATATTTCTAAATAAAGAGTTGAGGCAAATAGTACTTTTTTTAAATGGATCTTGAACATTTCAACAGCATTGTGCACAAGACTCTTCCCGCTGGTGAAGGCCGATATCGTGTCCGGATGATTCCATATGAGGATGATGAGTTTACCCGGCCCTTCACTGGTGCAGTGGATGCAGAGCTCGACCAGGAGATGCATGTGGAAGTTCGTGTTGAGGGGGTCGACAGCCGCCAGTTTGCCCTGGTGATGGACACGTGTTGGGCTACACCTGTGAATGATCCCGATTACAGCCTCCGCTGGGACCTCATCGCTTCAGAGTAAAGCGGGGCTTTTCTTTTCATATTCTTTTAAGCTCAATGTTAACTCAATGTAACATTTTTACTGAATAAATAATAATCATATCATATTTAGGATTGCCAAAGATACTTTGTCTTTCAATATTCCATTTAGGAAATGGAATGCCAATGTGCGATGGTTTATTTACAGGAGATAACTTTGTATTGATTTTCCAATGAAAGAATGTCATTATTGATATCCTCAGGTGTCCCAATCCAAGCGACGGCTCAGTGGAGCTGCTGCAGAACGGCGTCTCAACATCCAGCCATTTCTCCTTCGGGATGTTCATCTTCACTGCAAACTCCACTAAGCTTTACCTGCACTGTGCTGTTCACCTTTGCCTTCTGTCAAGCAATCGCTGCTCAATGGTGAGGCCTCTCATAATGATAGTGTTTTATGAGTAACTGACAAAAATGTAATTGATCAAATGCTTCAGTGTCAGTATGTAAGGATTCTAAAATACATGTTTTTGCTGCCCTCTGCTGGAGACTTTCCTTAGTTTCTTGTTTGTTCAGTGATATTTAACTGTGATTCACAGCTGGATTTTGCTCTTTTCTCTCTCAGGACTGTGACTCTGGACACCAGCGGAGAGAGGGCAGGTCTCTGGACTTCCATGACAGCGCTTCCATATCCATGGGTCCTCTGATGTTGAACACAGGTGAACTTTTCACTTATTTCAATCATTTGTAATAAAGGTTTCTATGTAAATACAGTATATTTCACTGCATGTCATTATATTCCCTGTTCACAGATAAGTGGGTCCCAGAACAAGTGAAGGTCTCTGAGGCTTCTTGTCTGTGTGCTTCTCTGATGGTGTTTCTTGTTCCTCTGATGAGTGTCCTGACACACTTTTAGTTTAGCAGCACAAAAAGGGCAGAATTTATATGCATATAGTCTAAAGTCATTTTAATGAACACAGTAATGACACACCAGTTTTGAGTTTCAGTTATTCTACAATTATACACAATTACTTGATCCTTTACATGAAAGGTGGGGTAAGTGTCCTTATTGAAATCATTCTATAGCTTTTTAAAATGATCACGCTTGTGTTGAAGCTCAAGGAAGTATTTCTATAAAAGAAAGAAGCATTATTTTGTCCATGAGCAAGGTACAAAATAAGAAGTAAACAGTTGACAGTTCGCTTGCATGAAGACATCAGCTTGAAGTTATTTTTGCTACTTTAACCGTCTCTTGAATTGTTCATATTTTCAAAGTAATTTGATTAAACGGGATGTAATGTTTTAGGGTTAGCATTCAAATTGATTTACAATTAAAACAATATTCCCAAGAAAACATGTTTATGTCACATGTATGTTCTCTTAGTGTCATTATTCTGGGACTTTTTCTTTTAGTTTGTATTCATTTGTTTGTATTCATCCTTTGTTCAGCTTTCCCATTACCATGGTTACAAATATTGTTATTTCTTTCCTTCAGCTGTCATTAATTAGCTCATTTGCCTAACTATTTGAGTTCTTGGTAACACTTTACAATAAGGTTCATTAGTTAACATGAACTAAAAAGAACTGAACATTTACATTAAACTAATACATTAATACATCTTGTTAACATTAGTTAATGCACTGTGAACTACCATGAACAACTGTGTTTTCATTAACTAAAGTTGAGGAAGATTAGTAAATAAAGGAACAAATGTGTTGCTCATGTTAGTTAATACATTAACTAATATTTAACTAATGAACCTTATTGTAAAGTGTTACCATGTTCATTTAACTTGTGAGGACAGTGTCCTGTTGCGGACTGTCTAGGTTGTGTTTTCTTCCTTTACCTGTTCCTGTGAAGTTTATTAAAGACTATTTACATTTGTCTTTGTCTTTGTGAGTTTGCCACAACCCCATTCTAACAGAAGACCAGACCTAAAAGAAAAGATGAGTTTTGAACTCGCAGCACAGGTCGCGTCTGTTACGTGTCTGAACGTAACATTTGGGTTTCATTCATATATTTGTTGTCTGGAGCAGGTTGTGAGTGAATCAGGTGCAGCTGTTTTCACAGGCAGAGCTAAAGAGATTCTACATGTGGATAAAAGCTGTGTTGGAAGCTCCTTGTGAGGAGTCTGAATTGTTAGGCTGGTAAATGTAAAGCCACTGACCCACTAGCTACTTATTTCCTTTCACAAACTAGAGAAAACCTATCCTTGTTTAAAATAAACAGAATCCATTTGCTACTTTGTTGCGTTGTGTTTGTGGGAGCAGGAGACGGAACTCCTGTCGACACTCATTAACAGGATTCTCTCTCTGTTACGTTCAGTTGCTTCGAAGGTGTAGTACATAACACTAAAAATAGCCCCAATCTGTTTGAATACACTGAACGATGCTATCGTCTCGCCGTCACCTGCCCCTTGAACGACGTGATCATACAATCTTTGATCACTTGGCTTCTCCCACCCTCGGCCTTACCTCATTTTTCTCACTATTTAATTGTGTTTTCAGTGTTCAGTTGTCCGGTCTCGTTTAAGTTACTCATTGTGTAGGTTTTGTTTTCTTCTTTTAGCTGTTCCTGGAATCATCTGTGAAGTTTATTAATGACTATTTACACGTATCTTCGTCTTTGTGCGTTTGCCACAACCCCATGCTGACAGTTCATCTTCAAACATTTCAATTGGAGAATACAAAATAATTAAATAAAAAGAAAACCACCTAGAATATTTCTGAATAGACTATGACTTTTTAAGTATTTTCCAGTATATTAAATCATATATAATGGGGACATGAAAATGCAATGCAGTAATCATTTACTTTCAGTAATAATTAAGAGAATACATTTTTTTTTTTAAATTCTTTTTGTCTTTGCAGTTGTTTTATGTATGTATTTACATAGTAAGGATCTACTTATTGCCCAAGTCTCAAGTGGCATAAACACCATAAGAGTACTGAACTCTGAATGATAAAAATGGGTATAAATTGGTATGCTAGCCATTTACAGATAGGTTAATGAAACTGCCAAGATGTTCTTTGGTTCAGTGATTTGCCAGAACGCAGAAGTGCAAACAGGTTTTGGTTGGAGTGAGAGAGATATGTGATAATGTTACCGGTCTGCTTCCTCATTCTGGAGATGTACAAGTCCTGAAGTTTAGGCAGGTGCACCCCAATTGACACTTCGCAAGCTCCGCCCCCTTTAGTTACTGTTGCTATGTCTGAAAAGTCATGCACTCTCACGCCACACATCATGTTCTCACAAGAAGAGAAAAATACATAGAGGAGCAAAGAGGACACATGACAACGTATGAAAGAGTTTCATATATAAATATTATAATTTTTTAAAGACGTTTAAATGTTAAATAGAGTATACTGTCTCTTTAATGTGTTGTGACAGATCGCTGTAGCTCCTCGTGAACCGATCATCTCTTCATACTAGTTCATTTATAGCATCAAATAAACATGAATGAACATCAGATGTTGTTTCAAGAGCGGAAAGACGTGAGGACACACAATTTATCAAGTTCACCAACGTCAATCTACTAACTCCCCTGACTGCTTTGTCGGACAAAATGGCGGATTCGGGGTTACGATTGGTCAGATCAGCTGTCAATCAAACTACAGACGGGTCAATTATCTTCTCTGCTGTCATAACAGTCAGTTGCAGTCTTCTGTCACTGTTGTATTACTATTACTATTATGTTGGTAGTATGATATACATAAGAAGTGTTTCTATTTTCAATTCTAAAGTCTGTGAAGAAGGCAGCACTGGTTGAATTATTCTTTAAAGGTGGGGTAAGCCTTTTTTCAAAAACGCTGTTGGACATTGTTGATATTTGAAATCAACCCAAACAAACCCAGGCCTTTCTTCATTGCTCCGCTTCCAAAACTCACCCTCCAATCCTAACCACCCTGCTCCAAGTCGGTCTTGAGCCTCCGCGTCTGTTTTCGGACCTTCCCTCTTGGCTCTCTCTGCAGCGCTGGAAAGCTTTTCTAATATTAACGTCCTAAAGCGCTTGCCCAGTCATAAACCTTCATGCCAGTGGAGGTCTTTTGCATTGTGTTTCTTCAAATTTCCCTCTTGCTTATTCTGTCTCCTCAACCTTCATATGCCCCCTAATGCTGATTGACACGTTTGTTGTTGGTGTCGGCCCGACTAACTTCCACAACTCTCATGATATATGATATTCATTAGTAGACTCTAGTGGACGGCTAGGGTTAGGTATTAGGGTTCGAATTAGTAGAATAAGCTGACATGTAGTTGCAAAGTTATAGTTAGTAGAATGTCTAAAGTGGACCATCAAAATAAAGTGTTACCGAAGATTAATATAAGGTCAGCTTTTGTTCAAATTACCAAATTATTGTGTTGTTGAGGTTATAGTTTTTTTATTGGAAGATGGTAAAGGGAAACTGAAATGATCATCTGGGTAGGACATAGCCATAGCGATATGGACAAAAAATTATATCTCTGTGTATAAGCTGACCGGTGAATATACACAATATATATGTTTTTTTTCTATGAGGTGGCTTTGTTGCAACTTTATCTGAGATCCAATCTGATTTCCTGAAAGACCCCCCCCCCCTCCTGTTGATCTGGATTGCATAAAATGACAACCTGACAATCAAATTTGAGGAAACCAGAACGATAAGCAAGTTTGCAGCCAATTCAATACAATGAAAATCCTGCTGTCATTTGTCAGCATAAACTCAGCATGAAAGTGTGTAAATAAAAACTTTTACAGCATTTACTAAGTATTTTAAAATACCATTGTTTAATAACTCATATTTGTTCTCACTGTACTAAAGCTTTTGTAACATTATCTCTGCCATTCAAAAGTTTGGGTTAAGTTTTCTTTTTTCTTTTTTTTTCGGAAAGAAATTAAAGAAATTAATACTTCTATTCAGTAATGAGGCATTAAATTGATCAAAAGGGAAAGTATAAAGATTTATAATGTTGCAAAACTTCAGATAAATGCCGTTCTTTTGAACTTTCTATTGATCAAATAATACTGAAAAAAATGAATGAATGAATGAATGAATGAATGTTTCTTGATCAGCAGAGCGGCATTTTAGAAGGATTTCTGAAGGATCAGGTGACACTGAAGACTGGAGTAATGATTGCCAACACAGAAATAAACTGCATATATTCAAATAGAAAACAATTATTTTAAATTGTATAAATATTTCACATTAATACTGTTTTTGCTGTGTTTTGGGTCAAATAAACAAAGCCTTGGTGAGTGTAAGAGACTTCATTTAAAAACATTAAACTGATCTCAGGATGGACTCTAAAGCGTTTAATGTAACCATTAATTAATTAACACATTATTGAATCACATAATTAATACATCACTATCCTTACTGTAGCTCAAATAGTAGAGCATGGCACTAGCAATGCCAGTGTCATGGGTTTAATTCAGGAAAAGCAAAAACCGATTAATATCTCTGGCTGGTTGCATGCTAGGACTAGTCTTACAAGTTAGTCATCATTTGTTTTGTTTAAGACTGTTCATAACATTAAGGTCTGATTCACACGGAACACATTTTTGAGATTAAAAGTGGAGACGCAGGTCAGTTACATAAAAACTTAGATTAGTCTAATTTGGTACTGAGAAGTAAGAATGACTATGGAAGCTTGTTGGATGGATGGATGGATGGATGGATATATGGATGGATATATGGATGGACGCATAGATTGATGTGTTCCAGGTGACCTTTCGTAACGTCCACATCCAGACATTCACACCTCTGTTGATAACAGAAACTCAAACATCATTTGCAAAACTGATAGTGTCTCAGTGCTTTAATATTTTGGCATTTCTTTCAAATGTGAGCAAATTCAGAAGTTTTTATTGATCTTAAACATGATGCACTAAAACTTCTTTTAGTGATTTATCCTACAAGTAGTCAATGCCATGTAATATTAATGAAACATGTCTTCTCTGTGTGGAAATGATAGACATACTCTTACAAGCTCAATGAATCTTTTGACGTGTTTAATATACATTTTCTTGACTTGGTGCCCTGAATATTGACATTCATTTTCAATTAAACTGTATAAATGATTACCTTAATGCAACTGTTTGACTCATTCATGGACACGAATGTGTATCCACAAGATCTATGCATGGGCATTTGTTTGGTGTTGTCACCTCATAGGTTTCTAGATCCACCCATGATCTAATCAAACACAGAGAAAAAGAAAGTATTTTTATGATGGATATCTGCAGTATCAATCAGTGTAAACACAAACATGTTATTTCACATTAAAAATGACAAACTGGTTCTAGTTCCATTCTAATGTTCCACACAGTTAAGTTAAATTGTGAGAGCTGCAGTTCAGCATAACTGTGCTGAGCTGTTGAAGAGAGAATATTCCTGAGTTTGCTCTGACTACAGTTAAAGTAGTTTCTCTGCGTTTTCTTCTTCATTTGATCGAATCACTCTTAATGCCATTGGCTTTTGAATGATCTAAACTGATGTTGGGTAGAGTGGGGGAAACGTCACAAAATTAACCAATAGATTGAGTCATGATACGTTTCTGTTGTTGCTATGGACCACATTGACAAGAGGGATGTAGAAGTAGCCCTACTTACTGTGACGCTTTCATTGGCGGCGTACTTGAGAGAAAATAGATTTCACGTTAAGTGATCTAATCTTCAGCAGAAAGACAATAAGTGTTTTAAAGCTTGATATTTTGCAGAACATCACAGTTGTGTAATATGAGAATAGTAAGGCCTGTAGTTAGGAAGTTCATGCAAATATATTTACATTTGCCTTTTTCAGTTGTGAAGTTAATCTACTAACTCCCCTGACTGCTTTGCCAGACAAAATGGTGGATTCGGGGTTATGATTGGTCAGATTGGTCAGAACCTGAATTCCGCAAAAGTTGGGACGTTATTTAAATTTGAATAAAATGAAAACTAAAAGACTTTCAACTCACATGAGCCAATATTTTATTCACAATAGAACATAGATAACATAACAAATGTTTAAACTGAGAAATTTTACACTTTTATCCACTAAATGAGCTCATTTAAAATTTAATGCCTGCTACAGGTCTCACAATAGTTGGGACGGGGGGATGTTTACCATGATGTAGCATCTCCTCTTCTTTTCAAAACAGTTTGAAGATGTCTGGGAATCGAGGTTATGAGTTTTTGGAGTTCTGGTGTTGGAATTTGGTCCCATTCTTGCCTGATGTAGGTTTCCAGCCGCTGAAGAGTTTGTGGTCGTCTTTCACGTATTTTCTGTTTAATGATCCGCCAAATGTTCTCTATAGGTGAAAGATCTGGGGCGTTATTTATAACCGTTGCGTATGCACAAAACATGCCCTGAAAGAGACGTACGCCACTTCTTACGTAAACAATGGAATTTATAAAAACAAACTTGACGAGAAAATTTGCGCACCCTCACACAAACTCTGACCCATCCGTACGAACACTTTTACTAGAGTGAGAAAGATATGAAGTAAACAGAAGGATTTTGAACTCTGTTTTCGTTTTGATATACACATTTACACTAATATTCCACTATTATTAATGGTGATAAGCCCTAAAATTACATAAAGTCATTACGCAGAATAAACCAAAATGATATGGATTTAGATAGTGGATGTGCATCACTTTTCCTGCGACATGCTGTTTTAATGACAGTGAGGAGTGATAGGAGCACAATAATTCCTCTTTAAACTAGCGAGAGTGTAAACTACACTCCTTAAACTAAGGGGGTGTAACGGAGGCCAGCTAGTAGTTGCTGTGGAGTAAACCTCACACCTTTAGCCTCCTTGTTAGAGCGTCCGACTCCCATGCCAGAAGACAGGGGTTCGAGGTCCGCTCAGAGCGGATTGAGGAGGACCCGGGTAGAGGGGTTACAACTGCATAAATTCGATTTCATTCGAATTGTTTAAAACAATTAAAATACTATTTGGACAGTGGAAATTAATTAATCAAACTCTAAAAACTTTATCTGAGAAGTGTAGGAATCTTTTTCCTCATCGAAGTAGAGACCAGGAGACCTTGGGATATCTTTTAAGCAGAAGTTACTCTTTATTGAGAAACGTGCTGTGCGTCGCTGTAGTCATCCAAGTCTCTCTAAGCTAGTGTACATTGCAGTTTAAATACATTCAATCAGGAAGAGATGCATAGAGTGTATGTGGAGACAAGTAGGTGGAGACACAATGCCCGTTCTCGGCATTTCCCCAGCCCTGATCTAATAAGCATAACAGTGTTATTCAAATGCAGGGGGTGCTAATCAAATCAATCTAAAGGGGGTGCTAATCAAAACAGTCTGACAGTATTGCCCATACCTTTATATTATCATAGAGACAAAAGGCGAGACAGCTGTACCTTAAGCTTGTCATGCCAAATAAACAGGAAGATACCTACAGACCAAATGTTAATGTCTCAGACACCTAGGCTGCCTGACTTAATCCCCTGTAACTCAAAATGTAAAAAACACCATGTACATAACTTTTTATAAATTTGTAATCCCACAGAAGTAAGCTATTTTATTGCTACAATTTTGTTTTTATGGATATTTTGATATATTTATTATAAAACAACAAGGATATTAGATGATTTCTAGTAATATATATGGCACAAATGGCATTTATAGTCTGTATGTAATATTTCCCAATGTCTTGTACTTTTGACGGTGTTAACAATGATGTCACGTGGATGGGAATATGCATTGAAATGATATGCAGATGAGGTTATTCATAGTAAAAATAGGCGTTGTAAGCTACATATATGGTGATTTCGTGGTGGAGATGCACGTACGGACAATCTTCCGTTGACTGGGATTTGTAAAGGAATTTTTGCGCAGGTTCTGGTGTACACATTGTTTTGTCTTTGATCATCATGAGCCCAGCCCAGTCACCGTGGAGCATCCTCAGCCTCGACGTAAGCACAAGCCGCGCCGTAAGAAGGCCGCTTTAACGCTCCACGAGGCCACTCTCATGCTTCCCGAATCCGCTGCAGCCACACCTGCCCCGCAGTCAAAGGTTCAAGCCACGCCTACTTCGAACCTCTCTGAGTCTCGTCACATCTCAGAGGATCTACCAGAGCCTTGTCCCTTCAGGGCTGACATAGAGGTATTGCCAGTGTCTCTAGCCTTCACGAACGCTTCTTCAGAGTCTTCAGCTATCATGGACGCTTTATTCCCGAACATCATGAGTGCAGCGTATGAAGACCGTAAGGCTTTCCCTAGGCATTTGAGACTGATTGCTAGTCTGCATGACACACCACTGATGATAATATAAAGGTATGGGCAATACTGTCAGACTGTTTTGAATAGCACCCCCTTCAGACTGCTTTGATTAGCACTCCCTGCATTTGAGTGACACTGTTATACTTATTAGATCAGGGCTGGGGAAATGCCGGGAACGGGCATTGTGTCTCCACCTACATTGTCTCCACCTACACTGTCGGCAGTATTCCCCACAATGGGGGTCTCGTTATGGTGTATCTGGGCCGCGTTCACCACCACTGAAACTCCAGAGGTGGCGGCAGATGCTGCAGATCCTCGTGGAGTGGTGGAGCATACTTCAGCTCCTTGCATGGTAGTGGCACCCAGTAAAGTTGTACCGGCTACGGAGATCACCCTCGAATTTCCTGTCTGCCCTGATCTGACCATGAAGGTTTTGCCTGAACCTTCTGTCTGCTCTGACACAACCATGGAGGTTATCAACAAATCTCCTGTCTGTCCAGAAAGAATCACGAATACCTTCCCTGAGTTTCCTGTCTGTCCTGCAACAATCACAGAAGCCACACCTGAGTGCTCTCTCTGTTCTAACACAACCACAGAGATCGTCACTGGTATGTCTGACTGCTCTGATGGGACCAGGGAGGCAATTCCCGAGTTTCCTGTCGGTCCTGAACCGATCCCTGAGGTCGCACCAGAGTTCCCTGTACATCTCGACACAACCACGGGCACTATCAATGAACTGTCTGTTTACCCTGATACAACCACGGAGCTCATCCCTGAACGTTCTCTTTGTCCTGAAACGACCACGGAGGTCGCCATTGAGCTGTCTGTCTGCCATGAGCATTCTGGCTGCCATAAACATTCTGTCAACCCTGATTCGTTTGCCTACCCCGAACTGACTGTCTGCTCTGAAGCAATCACAAAGATCACCCCTGAATACCCTATCTACCTAGACACTACCACGAAGATGGTTCCCGAACTGTCTGCCCGTAACCACACAACCAGCCGGGAGGGCCTAAACAAAACCTGATAGGGTGTTTCTGAGCTCTTTGCTGAGCCTGTTACGGCTTCAGTGACCAAGACTAACCTCTCTCTCTGTTTTCTTCCAGTTAACCCTGGTCAGCCTGTTCCGCCCTGGCCGCCTGCACAGCCTGTCCTGCAACAGCCGTCTGCTCGCCCTGCTCCTGACATCCTGATAGTTTCTCTGAATCTTTTGATGATGTTATGCACTGTAGATGATGAGATTTGCAAAGCCTTTGCAATTTGACATTGAGGAACATTGTTTTTAAAGTACTCCACAATCTTTTTTTGCACTCTTTCACAGATTGAAGAGCCTCTGCTCATCTTTACTTCTGAGAGACTCTGCCTCTCTAAGACATCCTTTTTATAACTAATCATGTAATAGACCTGATATCAATTAACTTAATTAGTTGCTAAATATTAGTCCCAGTTGAATCTTTTCAAAATTTCTTGCTTTTGCAGCCATTTGTTGCCCCCGTCCCAACTTTTTTGAGACCTGTAACAGATATCAAATTTGAAATGAGCTCAAGGGAACCGAGGTTATGTTAAGTAACTGAAGACGTTTTGTTTATTCATTGATTCAAATGTTTGCTTTGTTATGGTCTTGCATTGTCCTCATGCCAACTTTTCGCAAACTATAACTAGATCCAACCATGAGTGCCTTCCTAGATGTTTGGTATCGTCACTATAGCATGTTTTGATACACTGTTCTTTCTTGACTTATTGACACTTATCTTTCATGAAACATGAATAACCAGTTCTAGTTCCAGTCACGATCCATCAGTTATTGAAGACTCTGATAAGGTCGTGAGAGCTGCAGTTCAGTATTGTACAGCACTGTATTGAGCTGCTGAAGAGAGAATCACAGAGTTTGCTCTGATCTCAGGTAAAGTTATTTCTCTGCATTTTATCAAATCACTCTTAATGCCATTGGTTTTTGATGAATCTAAATTGATATTATTAATTTAGTACATTATCATTTAAGTTGTTTGTACAAATATGCGTAATCAAAAAAAGAATAAAATTAATATATATATATATATATATATTAATTTTATTATATAATATATTTATAATATATATATATATATATATATATATACATATATGTATATAGTATGTGTGTGTATGTTGTATATGTGTGTGCAGGGGCCGTTCGTCACAATGAGGTTTCTGTGTGTGTCACTTCTGCTGCTGATTTATGGTGAGTGTTTATGGTGAATCTGACATGAAAAAATGATTAAATCATCTAATTAAAAATAACCATTGGACAAACAACACATACAACCATTATTTCGCTTCATCTAATCTTCAATTCTTTCCCTTTAAAAATGTAGAAACTACAGAAATGTAGTATGAATAATTCTTATGGTGAAAGAGCATGTCATACTTTGGCAGTCTAGAATTTACACATTTCTGGGGGTCATTCTGTAGATCACTTAAAAGTTTAAATGCACCTATGAACAATTAAATTCTCTTAAAGCTCTGTTCAAAGATCAATATAAATCTTTTTTAATCCTTTTAACATCAAATTAGCTGTTGGTGGATCACCTGTCAGGATTAATTAACTATTAATTAAAACAATAACTTTTTTATTAAGTCAAACAATAATTTATCCCTACGGCGAGTGATTCGGCTCACATTACAACAGACTTTATGTAACGCAGAGTCAGCGGGTTGAAATCCAAGTGCAGCTTTATTTCCAAAACGTAGTCATACAGGCAATGGTCAACTCAACAGAAAACAGTAGTAACAGGGAAAAGGCAAGCTCGTAGTAAATAATCCAGGCTAAGGTCAAAAAGGCAGGCAGATAAACAACAGAATGATGGCACAGGCAGTATCCGAAAACAGACAAAACAAGACAAGGAGAGTGCTCAGAAATGTTACAGGATTAACAAGACTTTGCAAATAACATATGCTAGAACAGTCTCTTAAATAGTGCACTAGATTGTTTAGAGCTGGGCAGTAATTAGCATGAAGGTAAGGGACTTATGGGAAATGTATTGTGGTTGAGAGAGTCCGTGAAATGGGAGGGCGACATCTGGTGGTAAGTGGATGAAGGATGACAGACCGGATTCATTACACTTTAACTGCTATATTGCCAGCAGTTCATCAGATCAGCAGCGGCAATATGAAGGTAAAACATGTCAGTCAGTTATTATAGCAAAATTAATACCCGGACAATTGCATCCAGTGTATGGAAATTCACTTCTAAATAACAAGATAAATAAATAAAAGCTTGGTTATTATTATGTTTCACAAACGCAACCTCATTTTTCATAGTTGCATCTCATAATTGTAACTTTTTTTTAAAATTCCAAATTTATTTAGACTTTATACAGTATGTTCATGTTGTATTTCCTCATTGTTACAGTTCCCTTTCGAAAAGGGAACTTCTAGTTGCGTCGGAAACGCTAGGGGAACCGCCTCTGCGGGGACCGGTGTCTGAAACAAATATCCAATCTCGTCAATATCAACTTGACCGGCGACAGCCCATGACTTCATATCGGTGCGTCCCACGTGTATATAAGGGGTGCTCAGATAACATGTCATCCTCTTTTCGTCTTCAGGGACTGTATGTTTGAAACAATTTTTGTATGCACAGACAAACCAAGTGTGTGGATCCATGTCACTCGTTATCTGACACCAGATTATACACACGAGCTGTGCGTTCTCTGTCTGCGTGAAGAGCATGCACGGGTAGTTATCGAGGGAGCTGCCGATGCAAACTGTGAATGTTCCATTCTCGTCTGGGTCTCTTCTCGAAGGAAGAGAGTTCAGCATCTGCGCCTGGTGGTTCGGGTCCCGCTCGCGCTGAGGCAGAGCGGAGACTCAGATCATGGGGCGTTCAGATGGAGCTCGCCGAACAGTTGAGAGGGGTGTGGCCGATCGCGAGAAGGAGCCGCTGGGACAGGATGCGCTGTTTTCTATCCAGCGGTGAGTGCTCTTCCAACCGAGCAGCAGATGGCTGGAGAGGGTGAGTAAATACTGATTTCTCTCAGCCACCCTGTGCCGCGTATGCTGAGCTGTTGATTATGGAACGCGCTGCAGGCAGATTACAGTTCCAATGTCAGCGCGTCAGGAGAGAGGCCACGCGCATTCAATGAGTGATGATCGGTTTCTCTCTGGCCATATTTCTACAGCTCTAGTGAGCTTTCCATGCCTTCCTAATACTGAGGTTGAGGGGGCATGGAAGAACCCATATTATGTATTCCTTAAATATTCCATATACATGTGCATGTAAGTATATATGTATGTATATATGTGTATATATATGTATGTGCGTTATATATATGTGTATTATATAGGCAATAGGGTGGTATGTGTCATGGAGTTAGCTCGCCACCCTGTGGCCGCAGGATGAACTGTTTGGCTAGGTAATATGATAAATTTTCATTTACTCATATGTAAATACTGAAGTATTTCTTTTTAGACCTCGGTTCCCTGTTTGGGTTTTTTTGGATGGAATATGGGTACGTATCCATGCCGGAGGTAGCCAACTAATGATAAACTTTATTGTTTGGCACTTCTTGCATGGATACAGCTCAGAGTGTCACCTCCCGTGCGCCCCCTCCCGGCAGGAGCAGGGGGAGGGGCGAGACTCAAGAAACCTGGGAGAGGTGATCCGCCAGGAACGCGGCAAAGATCGGCGTCCCTGTGAATCCCCTCTCTCTGGTAGAGGGTTAAAATGATTTACCCTCTATGTTCTCTGTAAGCCGCAGTTTCTATATTGGGCCAGAGCTGGGCCTATGACATTAATTCTGATGGCCCGCCTTTGGCGTGATAGTGAGACTCCCTTTCAGGCTATAAGGGTGGTAGGATCCACGTTTCCATGGTGGTAGACCGCCACCCTGTGGCTGCAGGGTGAATTGTTCCTCTCCTTTTCTTTAAAGCGAGGCAGGCTATGGGTAATTACTATGTATTTCTTAGAATGTAGCTCTCCCTGTTTAGGAGGCTGGCAGAGATTTCATGTGTGTGTATGTATGTATATGTATACATATACGCATGAGGGGTGCGTGTGTGTATATATGTGTATATATATGCAGTTACATTACAAATAAGCAGGGCTATTTGTATATAGGTCCCCTTTTTCAGTAAGGGAGTGCAGTTATATACTTATTAGTCCCCTGAGGTCCCCTGTGTGTGTGGCAAAATATGAGAGTAGGAGGAATGCCAGTAGGGGCTTTTCTGTCTGAGGAGAGAAAAGGCTTTAGGTCCTCTGGCAAACCGCCGCTTTAGTATTTATCAGTAAGTTGGCCTCCCCACTTAAGAGTGTGGTTAAGGATGCTGCTGTGTGTAGGTAGGCCCTCTTGTATATTCAAGACAGACCACCTTCACTGCCATCTCACAGCAGGATATTCTTGTGACTTGTGACAGCGTTGCAGGCCATCGACAGACCAGTAAGTCTTGCCGTTGGGTAAGCTGGTCTTAGCAGGCCGCCCTGTCAGCGAGCAGGCCTCCCTGTGGGCGAGCCTCAGGGTTGTAGGCCTTCCACAACTGTTAGTCTGACTGGCAGGTAAGCTGGCCTTAGCAGGCCGCCCTGTATGCTAATATGCCTCCCTGTGGGCGAGCCCCAGTGGTGCAGGCTATCCACGACTAGTTGTCTTGCTGTCATGTAAGCTGGCCTTAGCAGGCCGTCCTGTGTGCCACCAGGCCTCCCTGTGGGCGAGCCCCAGGGTTATAGGCCTTAAGACGACTAGTTACCATGCTGTCAGGTGAGCAGGCCTTAGCAGGCCGCCCTGTGTGCTAGCAGGCCTCCCTGTGGGCGAGCCCCAGTGTTGCAGGCCCTAGACAGCTAGTAGTCATACTGTCAGGTAAGCTGGCCTTCACAGGCCGCTCTGTATGCTGACAGGCCTCCCTGTGGGTGAGCCCCAGGGGTGCGGATATATGACAGCTGGTTGGTCTAAACCGTCAGGTAAGCTGGCCTTAGCAGGCCGCCCTGTGTGCTAGCAGGCCTCCCTGTGGTGGTAGGCCCTAGACAGCAGCTACCAGTTAGCCGGCCACTGTGGCCTCTCTGAAATGAGCCCCAGTGGCTGGACATTGCCAGCCTCAGAGTCCACGGCCTCCATTGGCGCCGTCAACATAGGTGCTGTGCTGATCCTAGGATTGAGCAGAATAACTCCCCTCGCTTGATAGGATCGATAGCACTTCGCTGAGTCTTGCTCTCCAGGATGCCTGTCTCTAAGATCCGGTCTGAGTTGGTTTACTGCCCTTCTGCAGTCCCTCTTTCTGGACATCTCTTTGTGAGACTTCTGTTGGAGACACTGTTTCTGAGGAAACAGACAGGTTGTTGGCAGGCTAGGCTACTAGCACAGCTAGAGGCGGGGCAGCCTCCCTGGTAGCATTCAGGGTTGACTTTGCTCCCCTGAGAAGTGACAGCCCAGTTATGGCCTTAGGCCGTGTGCACTTCCCTTGTGAACGCCTTGGGGAGTGCACGGCCTCCATGGCACGGTTGATACAGATGCCATGTAGATCCTAGGATCAGGCAGAATAACTCCCCTATTTGCTAGGGTCGATAGCTCTTCGCTGAGTTCTGCTCTCCAGGATGCCCGTCTCTAAGATCCGGTCTGAGTTGGTTTACTGCCCTTCTGCAGTCCCTCTTTCTGGACGTCTCTTTGTGAGACTTCTGTTGGAGACACTGTTTCTGAGGAAACAGACAGGTGGTTGGCAGGCTAGGCTACTAGCACAGCTAGAGGCCGGGCCAGCCTCCATGGTGGCATTCAGGGTTGACTTCGTTCCCCTTACAAGTGACTGGTTGGGTTGCCTATGGGCCCCAGGCCACGCTCCCTCAAGGGACCCCTTCTGAGGAAGTTGTTGGTCCCAGGCCTTGGTGCGGCCTTGGCAGGTCTCCATATGTGTGGTATGGAGGCCACCTTAAGGCTTAGTGCTGAGGTGTTGACCGCTGGGAGCGCTGTCACTGACAGCCCAGTGGGACCCGCGGGGTCTGGCATTTCATTGATTGCTTGATTCTGACAGTGTCACTGCCATAACTTGGTATGCACTCCCCTCAGCATGGCGGCATGGGTATACTGTTCCCCTAGCGTTTCCGACGCAACTCGAAGTTCCCTTTCGAAAGGGAACTTCGAGGTTACATATGTAACCTTTGTTCCCTGAGAACAGGGAACGAGAGTTGCGTCTCCCTGCCATGCCTCGGGGTCCGCCTGCTTACAGTCCCTTCAGACGATAAGCGGATGACATGTTATCTGAGCACCCCTTATATACACGTGGGACGCACCGATATGACGTCATGGGCTGTCGCCGGTCAAGTTGATATTGACGAGATTGGATATTTGTTTCAGACACCGGTCCCCGCAGAGGCGGTTCCCCTAGCGTTTCCGACGCAACTCTCGTTCCCTGTTCTCAGGCAACAAAGGTTACATATGTAACCTCGAGACCTTATGTCTGTTCATATTCTTTTTCCCTGTTCCCCAGTTCTGTCCTTAGTCTCATGTTCCTTGTTGTTAGCTTTAGTCTTGTCATCTGTGTCTCATGTTTCTTGTCTTTAGTTCTAGTCCTGTCATGTATAACACATGTTCCTTGTTTTGACTTTAGTCCTGTCACCTGTCATGTGTTCTTTGGTTTGCGTTCGTCAGTTCTGTCAGTTGTCACGTGTTCTTTGTTTCGAGTTCTAGTCACGTGTAACATGTTGTCACATGGATGTTGCTGTCATGTTAGTTCAGTCTTGTCTTGTCTAGTTTAGTCTCGTTATTCAGTCATTGTCTGCACCTGTCTCCTCATAATCAGTTAATTCTATTCACCTGTCCTTCATTTAGTCTTCGATGTATTTAAGTTCCTGTCTGTGTATTCATCCCTGTCGGTCGTTGTTTGTGCTATGCACTCTGTACGTGTCTGCCCTGTATTTGGATTAAAAAACCTGTTTGTTATTCGTGAACCTCGTCTCCCGTCTTCCTGTCTTCCGCCGAGCGTGACAGAACGACCGACCTCTCAACACGAGAAAAAGTTATGGACTTACCCGCGCTGCAGTACCTGATGAGCCCGGAGGCTCGTCCCCACCTACACTACTGGGCCTGGTGGTGCAGCGGCGAACGCTCCGCCTCCGCCTGGCAGCCCGGGGTGCGCTCCGAAGCCGGAGCGGACTGCGACGACCTCGGGGACCCGGTGGTGAAGCGAGCGGAGCGGTCCATCACAGAGCCAGGAGTGGTCCACAACATCTTTAAGCAGTGGGCTGCGGATCCTTTCCCCACCCATATACCCGCCCATATAACCTCGTCTGCCCCGTTCCAGTTCGGAAATCTGCCAGTCTCCCCGATCCCGCCTCCTCCACTGATCCCAGTCAGCCCTCAGGATCCGTGGCCACCGCTGCCAACGACCAGCTCCTCGGCTCTGTCCCCGTCGCTCACCCCGTGCTGCTCCTCGCCAACACCTCGGGCTGCCCGTTCACCAGCAAGGCTCGAGGCGGAATCCCCGGCTTCCCTCCAGGCCTCCAGACCCCCGTCACCTTCTGGACCCTCCAGCCCGTCACCTTCACCTCGTCACACAGCTCCCTCATCACCTCCTCGGCCCGTCAGCCCGGAAGCTCCGCTGGGCTCCCTCGATCCTCCAGTTCGGCCTCCGGGGGTCGACGCTCAGCTTCCGCCACGGACTTCCGGGTTGGCGGCTACACCACCACCCGTCACCCCTACACCGTCAGCGAGCTCCTCCCTCCCTTCAACCTCTCTGTCGTCCTCACTCGCCACACCGTCACCCCGGTCATCCGGACCAGCGTCGGCTCCTCGGTCACGCGTGCCAGCGGCTCGGCGCCAAACTTCCGGGTCGGCGGCGGCGCCGATGTCCGTCGGCCGAGGAGTTCCCCCGGTTCTTCCACCAACGGCCATGGTTCCGCCACCTTCGATCGGTCCCAGTACGTCATCCAACCCCACAGTCTGGACTCCTCCCTGGCCCCTCCCTCTGTCAGCGTCACCATGGCGGTGGCCATCATCCCCTGAGCACTGCCCATCTCCAGCTCCACGCCCTCCTCCTAAGCCACCGCCCTCTTCTTACGGCGCGAGGACGCGCCTTTCCGAGGGGGGCGCTATGTCACATGGATGTTGCTGTCATGTTAGTTCAGTCTTGTCTTGTCTAGTTTAGTCTCGTTATTCAGTCATTGTCTGCACCTGTCTCCTCATAATCAGTTAATTCTATTCACCTGTCCTTCATTTAGTCTTCGATGTATTTAAGTTCCTGTCTGTGTATTCATCCCTGTCGGTCGTTGTTTGTGCTATGCACTCTGTACGTGTCTGCCCTGTATTTGGATTAAAAAACCTGTTTGTTATTCGTGAACCTCGTCTCCCGTCTTCCTGTCTTCCGCCGAGCGTGACACATGTGGTCTTTGTTTTGAGTTCTGTCATTTGTCACGTGTTCTCTGTTTTGATTTCCCGTTTGTCATTGCCTCGTTATCAGTTCATTTGAGTCAGCCGTGTCTTGTCATTAGTTATGTCTTTCACCTGTGCCCATGTCATTAGTGTTTGTATTTATACCCTGTGTTTCCCTCACTCTTTGTCCGCAATCGTTTGTATATGACATGTTTGATGTTTCTCAGTTCTTCTGTTGTACGTTTAATAAACCTTGTTTCATGCTAATACCGCTGTTGTGCTTCCCTATTCCGGCACGTCACGTAACACTCATATCTCACAATAGACATATAAATAGATGCTATTTAAAAAAAAAAAAAAATAAATAATAATAATGTTTTAAAAGAGAGACACAGATTTATAGAGGTGCACAGTTTTAAAAGCGAACCAAAGATGCTTAGTTTGCATTTTTGTCATTTTTGTAGTACTTTTTTTTATTTTACAATTTACAGTACTTTTGAGAATGATGAACAGGTGAAATTGGCAGAGAAACAGGTGTGATGATCCTTGATAGACCGCAGAACAGTAACACCAGACTTCACCTGCTGGTCAGAGCAGGAACAGAAAAACTCAAACCATCCAAAGAAAGAAGATAAATCACTTGATCTATAAGCATTTACTTTTAAGATGTATTCAAAGCCACTTTAGTGATTTTAGCATTTTTAGAAAACAAATACTTGCTGTACAAATACAAACAAATGCTAGTATAACATTTCCGTAGCACTTTATTTTACAGTCCTGTTCTCCATGTACATACTATGTACTTATTATAGCAATTGCAATAACTGGGTAATAACTTAGTACTAACACTGAACGTACCACTACACCTGACCTTAACACATGTAGTTTCCTTGTGTTATCCAGTGCTTTCTTAGGTAAGTACACTGTAAATACATGTAAGTGCACGTACTGAAAATAAAGTGTAACCAACAATCCTAATGCAGATATCGTGTACAAGAATAAGAAAAAATACTGATGAAGAAAATCCCTTTTTGCAGTGCAGTGAAATGCGTATGTATCATCACAGATCTGTCTATTATTTGTTTTTCTTTATTCTCTCAGAACCTACAACTTCCAGCTCTGATCCATGCAACGATTATCACACTCTTGATGAATATTGGAGAGACATATGGCAAAGCCAAGTTTATGGATATGATGACACTCTTGTTGAATGGAGTGGCTGGTATCGGCTGTATTTGAATGGAGAAAGTGCCCAGATGTCTGAGTGGTGTGTGAGTAATACTGGATGTGGTGGTTACACTGGACTGTATCTCAGCGGTTCTCACCCAACACTTGAGGATGGAGTGGTGACCCGTGAAGTCCTGGGAACATTTTGGAACGGCAAGTGTGGCAGCTACAGATCCACATCCATCCAAGTCAAAGCCTGTCCTGGAGATTACTACGTCTATGAATTTGTCAAACCGAACATATCAGCCTCTACGCCTACATACTGTGCAGGTGAAATTTTAAAGGCCGGTTCACACCAAGAACGATAACTAGACTATAATGAAAATTATATCAACATGCACTCCAATGTCGAACTGTTGCTTTAAATGCTTGAGCTCTTTAAAGCTGGATGGATTCTGATTGGCTGTCAATGTTTTTATCATTCATCAGCTGGAAAAAAAAAATCATTCTGAAAGTGACTCAAACAAAATGGTTCCTCTTTGTGTTATTATAGTTGTGGTGTGGACTCAGCTATTCTCATAGAATTAGAACAATAATTATAACTTTATAGTTATTGTCCTTGGTGTGAACGGCCTAAACTCTTTTACTCTGGGGTTTTTGTGATGATAACATGTGTTTGTTGAATGTTGGTATCAAGACTAATTGTCATACTTTTTAGATAATTTGTATGTGTCATAACGGATTGTTTAATGAAATTAAGCTTCAGTTAGCCAGTTAAAATCAGTGGTTTGCAGTCCATCAACCATTCCTACCCTACCCAGGTGGAAAAAAAAGTACACTTCCATAATGGACTTAAAGTGCTCTTTTTTCGTGCACTAATTTTGTACTTAATATATTCTAAAAATCCCTCTTCAGTACTTCTTAAGATAATCTAAGTGTACTCAACTGTACTATTTTGAGAGACCATCAATATGACTAAAATGTGCTTTAATATACTATCTCAGTATTGAAATGTATTTAGTTACCATTTGTCGTACACATATATGTTCAAGTGTACTACAAAATACATATTGATGGTGTCTCAAAATAGCACAGTTGAGTACACTTAGATGTTCTTAAGATTATCTTAAGAAGTACTAAAGAAGAATTTAGTGAGATTTGGAGCCGGAGCAATGAAGAGAGATTTGGATTGATTTCAGATATCAGCAATGTCCAAAAATTTTACCCCACCTTTAAGGACGCAGACGGCCGCATGTTCATCAGGCTGCTGTCACGTTGAGACCGAATGCCGGGATCCAATACACTGATGCACATCCGATATAACTGTTTACGTTTTCTTAAGACATAACTGACTGTGTTTACATGAATGCTCTCCAGAATGGACATTTTGACATAATGTTGTGTGTATGTGTCCGTTCAGCCATGAAAAGACGCAAAAGAGAGCTTAATTCAGTACTTGTAGGCTGTCTGAGAGGCGACTTTCTGTGTGTTCTGTGTTGTCACACTTTTTTAGATCTATGCATATGTCTGCCCTTTTTTCTCCCAGACATTTTCAATTTTGAATGTATTATGAGACATGATGCAACAAGTTTATGCAAACTTATGTCCCGTCAGGTAGTTTGTAGACAGGCAAAGGTCAACTCAACAGAAAACAGTAGTGGCAGGGAACAGGCAGGCTTGTAGTGACAATCCAGGCAAATAGTCAGAAGGCGGGCAGATAAACATCAAAACCAAAGAAACAGGCAGGGTTAGGAAACAGGCAGACAAAACAAGAAATGAACGCTCAGAAATGTAATACAGGGATTAACAAGACTTCGCAAATGACATATGTTAGAAAGGTCTCTTAAATAGTCCAACAAACTGACTGCAGCTGAAACGCAATCAACATCAAGGTATGGGACTTATGGGAAATGTAGTGTGGTTGAGAGAGTCCATGAAAAGGGAGGGCGACATCTGGTGGCAAGTGGATGTATATTCAATACATTCAACCAAATTGACACTGGTTTGTATCAGTTGCTCAAATCTTATAACTTTTAAACTGTTCAACATTTATTATGCATACTGTATGGGAGCACATGGTAATACCCACAGTGCATTCTTGAAAAATGAAAATGCTTTCTTTCTTTCGGGCGTTACTGCTTTTCTACCAAATATAGTTGCTCAAAATCATGAAATGATCAATCAGTGTCTCTGTAGTCAGGGTTAAAACTAAACTGTTTCATAAACAAAGTTCAGGAGGAACACATTCAAATGATCTAACTAATCATCACATCACTCGCAGTCATCAATCAGCGATCAACATGTCTACCCGATCAGCATGACCTATATATATTGATGCAGTCGACTCACTCACCTATGTTTTTTGACCGTTTCCAGCATCCCTCCACCACCCCTTCTCCTCACGCTTGCCTGGTTACTTTCCTAAACCAGAAATATGGGTGGAGTACTCTGGGTTACCGAGCTCGGGGCACTCTCCAAACATGCATGGCAAAGATGCATACTAATTACTCTGATTATTTGTGTGAACTCGTGAAACTGTCATTCGTTTAAATAAAGCTTTTTAACAGTATTTAACAAAGATCCATTTTGTCCATGACAGTTGCTTTCCAAAGCATCAGCAGTGATCCCTGCTACAACTATGAGTCTCTGGATCGTCCCTGGAGAGCCAACAATGAAAGTGGAGATGCCATTTGTGATGACTCTTTCTCCTGGAATGGCTGGTACCGGCTTTTCCACTATGGAAGGGACATCCGGATGTCAGAGACCTGTGTTAGTTCATACAGCTGTAACACAGTAATCAATCTGTGGCTCAGTGATCCTCACCCTCAGATAGAGGATGGAGTGGTGATCATGGAGGTCTGTGGGAGTTATCATTTGAGAGGCTGCTGTGAATACAACTCAAACCCCATCAGAGTGAAAGCGTGTCCAGGCAATTACTACGTCTATGAACTTGTTAATACACAATTTGGGTGTGCCGGATTCTGTACAGGTACTGTGCTGTTCCCAGCTTATTAACAGATTTTTAAAACCATTTTAAATGATTTGTCATGATTTGAACTTCCTTCTTTTTAGATGTCAGCACCATTTCACAACCGGTTTCCACTTTGAGTCCAGACATAATCACTGGATCCAGTATCAGCTTGAGTAAGTTGTATGCAGTATATATAATTTAATATATAATATTCAAGAATATTATTGATTTTACTGCACTGACAGTATTGGATGAGAACTGATTGAGCTGGATGATGACAGCGCTGTTTTCTGCAGAACTCCTTTATAGTTGAAATGAACTAATTTTTACAACGTAACTGAATCAACATCAACTTCAGCTGAACAATGATACTCTTTTCTTTTAGAGCTGCTGTACAGAACATGAGCTCTGCTTGTGTCATTGAATAATTTTGCTGTTATCGCCGTAAAGCACTATAAATGAAGGACGTGCATCTCCATAATTGATACGCATCTCGATGCATAGCCCACGATATGATACATTAAAGATACATATGTAGCAGCGACCGATGCGATGCGATTCACCCCGTTACAATGTAGTGCGATCTGACTTCGATTCGATTCAACACAATGCGAATCAATGCAGTACGATGTAATGGAAAAAAATATGATGGATGCAATTCAATATATAGGGCTATAAACTTTATTTTTTCTTAAATTCTGTTTTTTTTTTCAAAAATTACTGTTTAAATTAAAACATGGATGAAAATTTGTGATTATTGTTTAAATTTTGCATACATTAAAACATATTACATATACATTATACCATATGATAGTAACACAATAGTAGTACATAGCACAACAATAGTAATAGGGCTATATTTCTTTACAAGTTAAACCGAACTAAACAAACAAATTATCTTCTAATGGCATAAAATCATAACAGGTTAAAGCCATTCCAGAAACATTGAGATAGCACCATCTATCTTAATGCAATTTGTGGAAAGGTTCAAGGTTAAACTGTTTTCCAGACTCCACAAGGGTGTCTGGTCCCACCTGGATCGAGCCAGGACACACACAACTTGACATGTTGGAGATGGGTGTGTAGAAACTTCAAGCGGCCATTCACACCTCACAGAACTCATAGCCACGTGGCCTCCCAGTGTAGAACTGGAACAAAATTATACAAGACAGATTATGATAGGCTAGACACCCCCCATCTCCTATACACAAACATACATTACACACACACTCACTACTACAACCTCACAGCATCTGTACATCATGCAAATCTAGCATACATCATTAACCTTCACACATATAGAACATTTATTTTCATAATTTCTTTTCAATTGTGCCAAACAATTTTGAGGTGTTACAGTCTTGGCAACTTCCTATATGGAAAGACTTTAATTTGCATAGGACATGTGCATGGCTATAGTCACACATCAATTATCATTTAAATTCAACATTCAAAATTTAATTGAGACCTGCTCAGCACTGCAAATGTTCTCTTTGGACAAAATTTATTATGTCCAGTCCTTAGCATTGTTGCAAACTAGGAGGGCGCCCAACAAATGACCAATGACAATAAAAATGTATCTAAACAATTAAAACTGAAATGCAATAATCAGTTACACATATTAGAGAGTGTCCTCCATTAAAGATTTAACTATTATATAGACAATTTTATAATTATTAAATTCTATATTCCTATGTTTGATATATTTTAATTATGTATACCAATGGTAAATAACTAGTTACATTGACTCTTTGCTATACCTTTCCTTTAATTCATCCAGACCAAGTCTACATTCCTCGACCATGTCACAGTGATAGTGAAGAATCTGGTGATTAAAAAAGACCTGCTCATTAAATATAGCACTCGGGAAATAAGACCTTATTTACCTTTTGTACTTTTGATATGAGCTCAACATGTGTTCTTGTGTTTATCCAACAACTCTTTTCTCATCTTACAATGACACCAAAGTCATCCGTGTTCAAGTATTGTATGATCACTCAGAAGTTGTTCAGGTGTCTCACACGCACCGGAGCGTCACTGGTGAAATGAATCCTTCGCCTATGTCCTTACATGGTACAGATAGTTCTCTTTTATTTCGTTGGTTCAAACAGACAGTAAATCACAAATAAACTCAAGTGCCCTCTGACTTCTAACGCATGGCCCATTCACAAACATTGTAGTGCCATGTTAACCTATATTCTATAGCGTCCCAAATGACACACTATACACTATGCACTTATGCACTATGGACTCATCCATGTAGTGAATGAATTATATACGTTTATTTTGTTATTAAACATCGGAGTCTCATCTATCTCCCCCTCTGCAATTAAAGAGTAATTAAAGCTTGAATGCATGAAGTGTCCAACATTCCACACTTCATTTTTTCCGTTAATTTAGTGCATCATCCGTATATTTAAAGTGCACTTTTTCGCTTGAGAAACAGTTTAAAGAGGAGAAATCAATCTACATATAAAATACTGGTCATAAATTATTGTTCACTTTCTAAATAATAAAAGTATAGCGCATCTACTAATAATTACGTAAATATCTTTGAAAGGATGCATCATGATACGAATGCCAACTTGTAACCGATGCACATTTTTTTTAAATTGATGCATCGCATCGTTAAATTTTATGCCGATGCGCCGATCCGAGTCAATGAATCTTACCATCTCTACTACAAATAAATGTGACTTAAACTATATATATATATATATATATATATATATGAATTAAAATATTAAAAAATCCACAATTTGCTGTTTTTCTGTAATGATTCTGCATTACAGATTAAAATGGCACCTTTAATACATGAACTTGTAGCGTCTCATATCATACTACACAGTCATGTCATGTACAGTAAAAATTCCATATGATTATTACTATGGATCAAATTAGACCTCACAAAGTTCCTTGTTTTGTCTCTCACTAACACAGATTATGATCCGTGCAATAACTACAGCATACTTGACAACTACTGGAGAGGAACAAACATTTACTGGTATACAACTGGATATGTAAATAGACATGATGACACTCTTGTAGAATGGGATGGCTGGTATCGACTCTACATTAATGGATCAAGTGCTCAGATGCCTGAATGGTGTATGTCTTACATGGGATGTGGAGGTTATACTTCTCTGTGGCTTGGTGACCCTCATCCTCAGATAGAAGATGGAGTTGTTACTCGTGAAATTTACGGCTCTCGCTATGATCAGTGCAGTCGCTACAGATCTGACCCAATCCAAGTCAAAGCTTGTCCTGGAAATTATTATGTCTACAAATTTACCAGACCGACTCTTTCAATCCCAGCTCCTGTATATTGTGCAGGTACATTCATTCATCTTTATATTTGACATGCTTTTCATGAATTTGAGATTTTTAAATGATTAGCATTGCAGACCTGTTAAAGTTTTCTTCTACTTGGATGCATTTAATCTTCACTATATAATGCTCTCTTTCTAATTTTCCTCATTAGTACCTGCCTCCACCCCAAGTGTCGACCCCTGCCACAACTATACCAGTCTGGATGAGCCTTGGAGAGCCACTGACCATTCTAACTTGGGCATGTGTGATTCTAATGTGGAGTGGAATGGCTGGTACAGGATGTTCTTCAATGGTGAAAATGCTCAGATGCCAGAATCATGTGTTGATCAGTACACGTGTGGCACCAGTGACCCACTGTGGCTCAAAGGCCCTCACCCACAGCTGGAAGATGGAGTGGTCACCCGTCAGATCTGTGTCTCATCATGGAATGGCTGCTGTACTTATGCTTCCCATGCAATAAGAGTCAAAGCCTGTCCAGGAAATTACTATGTTTATGAGTTTGTCAAGCCAATGTTTTGTGGAGCTTACTGTGCAGGTAGGAGAGCATTTAGTCTATGCTTTTTATGCTTTTCAGTAATTTATTTCGGAAATTATTGTTGATATAATATGATATACAATATGTTCCTAATACCAGAATCCTCAAGTCAGTCCATCCCATCAGCGTCTACAATGATCCCATCCACTGAATCCATGACTCCACCAATCACAACCACTGGTAAAGACTTTTATAAGCCCTCCTTTGGTTGACCCATTACACAAGGCTGTAATATATGATATATATTAAATAATATATAACATATATGCAAGAAAAAAATATAACACTAGAAAAAATATATTATCTTGAGACCAATAGCAATAATCAGTTATGGAGTCAGAATATATATCTATGGCTTTGATAATGTACAGTATCAGTGTAACTGCCAACAATATTCAGTGTACAATGCCAGGTTTATCAGATTTGGAAACAAACTACAGTATTTCATGTATGTGTGCTTTTCTTAGATGTGAGAGATCCCTGTTCTGAGATCAGCTGCTCTGAGGACGAAAGGTGTGGGATGAAAAATGGTGTCTACGGCTGTTTGTGTAAAAAGGACCATCACACACCACAACCACATTCGAACTCTTTTGGTTGGTGAATGTGAAATTTACTAAATGTGAAATATAAGTTTTGTTTTGTCATTAATTACATTATTTTCTTCCCTCGCAGATTCCTCAGAAACCTGTGAAAGCAGCTCTGGCTCCATGTCTGTGTCTCGCTGTCAGCTCTTTGAGGCTGGTTTTCCAGCTGATGTCTTACACCTCAATAATCCCAGCTGTAAAGGAACGGTCCGGAACGGCAGAGTGGAATTCCATTTTGATAAAGATGAACACATCTGTGGTACAAATCTTGTGGTAGGATGAACTATGTATAATCTATTCAGATACACCATCCACAGATTTGCAGCCCCTGATATAACACCCACAGATTTGACCAATTGGGGAATTTCTATGAGACTTTAAGAAGTTTGTATGAAGGTCTGTAAGGGCATTTAAGAATCGTTCTGTAACAACCAAGGGAAGGACCCAAACAGACCTCCCTCAACACTTCTCAAAGTCTCAGAGAGATTCAACGAGGAAGGGTGCACAACATCATGCCATTAAACAGACTCAAAGTTTTGCCCGCATTCTCCACCACATTTCACTTAAATGATGAAATTTATATTTATATATCATATTTATTCATGTTCATAATATTTTAAAACCTTGAATTCAATTTAGGCTACATTACAACATTTGCTGTCCACAGGCAAACGGCACCCACTTAATTTATGATAACTTTAATCTGGGGACACCGAGGTCAGAGAAAGTCCTGAAGCTTCCTTTCAGCTGTGTTTATCCTCAAACACTTTCCAGGAATGCGGAGATCAACCCACTGGAGAGGTGCGAGTCAAATACAAATTCTGACTTCAGCTTACTTTTTTCTGGGGAAGAATTAAACGTTGTAATCCAAGTAGTCCTTATGGATGTTAAGCTGCCAAAAAGATGCTGTTTTACAAGACTTCTGAATCATGCTGTAATGAATCCGCTCTGTCTTTCGTCCACTTGCCACTAGATGTCGCCCTCCCATTTCATGGACTCTATCCACCACACTACATTTCCCATAAGTCCCTTACCTTCATATTGATTACTGCCCAGCTTTAGGCTAAGTTCACTATTTAAGTTTACTCTGTAGCCCATGTTATTTGTGAAGTCTTGTTAATCCTAGCATCACAATTCCGAGCGTTATATCCCTGTATTGTTTGCCTGTTTCCTGATCCTGCCTGTTTCTCTGTTTTTGATGTTTATCTGCCCGCCTTTTGACCTATCGCCTGGATACTCACTACGAGCCTGCCTGTTCCCTGCCACTACTGTTTACTGTTTGATTGACCATTGCCTGTTTTACCATGTTTTGTCATTAAAGCACACACTTGGATCTCATCCCGTTGACACGTCATTACACATGCCATCGCTTTGCGTAAGGAGCTTGAGAAGCAGTTTTGTCAGACTTGTGAAAGAATCATTCTGAATGGTTTCGTAAACCGGATTCCTTGAAAAGAACTGACTCAAAAAAACAAATCGCTAACAATTAGGACAATACTACTTCTCTCATCAACTAGGACACTACCAAATAGAGCTAGTGCGGATGCCAACATTTTAATTGAATTATGACTTTGATCCGTTTCTAAAACAAAACTATCATATGACTTCAGAATATTTGAAATATAGCACATGAGTATGGACTATATATTTAATGATGCTTTTATGTTACTAATGCATCTTTTTTGAGCCTTGGAAATGTCCCCTTTTCTTTCATGGAAGAAAAAATGTCAGTTTCGAATAGCACGCAGGTCAGTAAATGAGTAAATGATGACAGAATATTTTTTTGGTAACTGGTTTTTTAAGCATGAAAACAAATATAAAAATAAATAAATACAGAATGAATTTTGCCAAGCCCTTGCCCTCCGACTTAAGGGTGAAACTGCTGTCTTTTCAGCTCTGTGATCAGCTTAAGGAAAAATCAGATGTAATGTGAATCAAACACCTGTATTTTTTGACATGCCAACATCTGTAAAGTATTTATTTTTAAATGTGATTGATGGTATTTTGCCAGTATTTACCATACTTTCGATGTAAAAATTAAAATGAAAATTAGATAAAAAATTAATTTTAAAAAATGCAATATGAAAATTTTCAAATAAAAACATTTTTTTTATAAAAGACAAGATATGGTCCTCAAAAAGTCCTCATTTTGAAAAATTTTTTCATCAGCATTGTGCACAAGACTCTTCCCGCTGGTGAAGGCAGCTATCGTGTCCGGATGATTCCATATCAGGATGATGAGTTTACCCGGCCCTTCACTGGTGCAGTGGATGCAGAGCTCGACCAGGAGATGCATGTGGAAGTTCGTGTTGAGGGGGTCGACAGCCGCCAGTTTGCCCTGGTGATGGACACGTGTTGGGCTACACCTGTGAATGATCCCGATCACAGCCTCCGCTGGGACCTCATCGCTTCAGAGTAAAGCAGGGCCTTTTTTCCCTATTCTTTTAAGCTCAATGTTAACTCAATGTAACATTTTTTTTTTACTGATGATTGCCTTACATGCTTTGTCTTTCAGTATTTCAGAACTAAAGCAAAATTTTCCATTTTTTTGTACATGGAAATGCAAATGTGTGGAGATCACTTTTGTATCGAATGTCTTTCAAATGAAAGAATGTCATTATTGATATCCTCAGGTGTCTCAATCTAAGTGACGACACAGTGGAGCTGCTGCAGAACGGCGTCTCGACATCCAGCCGTTTCTCCTTCAGGATGTATACCTACATTGAATTCTCCACTAAGCTTTACCTGCACTGTGCTGTTCACCTTTGCCTTCAGTCAAGCAATCGCTGCTCAATGGTGAGACCTCTCATAATTCATAAAATGGTTATGTGTCTGTCTGTGAATATATGGAATATCTATTGTAAAATGTGATGGTTAAATGGTAAATGTTCATGAATCTGCAATTGATTAACCCCTGTCGATTAAACACTAATCTAAAAATCAATAGGGAAAAATCACCCTTAATGCTCAGGGCTGCTAAAATACATGTTTTGGCTGCCCTCTGCTGGATACTTTGTGCACTTCTTAGTTTCTTGTTTGTTCAGTGATATTTAACTATGATTCACAGCTGGATTTTGCTCTTTTCTCTCTCAGGACTGTGACTCTGGACACCAGCGGAGAGAGGGCAGGTCTCTGGACTTCCATGACAGCGCTTCCATATCCATGGGTCCTCTGATGTTGTCTGGAGGGAACACAGGTGAACATTTCACTTATTTCAATCATTTGTAATAAAGGTTTCTATGTAAATACAGTATATTTCACTGCATCTAATTATATTCCCTGTTCCCGGATAGGTGGGTCCCAGAACAAGTGAAGGTCTCTGAGGCTTCTTGTCTGTGTGCTTCTCTGATGGTGTTTCTTGTTCCTCTGATGAGTGTCCTGACACACTTTTAGTTTAGCACCACAGAAAATGTGTGACATTTTAATTACATGCATATTACCTAATGGCATTTTAATGAATGTGACACTGATGTTTTTTTTGTTGTTGTTTCTAAATGTTTTTTTATTTAATGAAGCCTTTGTCTATTTACCTAAAATGAATCATTTAATTACTTACATGAACTGTTATATAATACATTAATCTTGTTTTACCTAAAACGATGTTCTACAATAACAAAGATTCAGATTCATGTTTATTGAAATCATGCAAAAGCATTAAAAGGGTCATTTCTGTTTCTTTCAATTTTAGTTGAATTAAGTATTTCTATTACAGACTTTTAGAAAAGAGGATGATCTGCTGTATGTACAGGATTGAATTGAGCTGAAGTTAGTCATCTCAGTGAGGGATTGACAGTTTTGTTATATGAAGACATGAAATTGAAGTTAACCATGTTTTGACTAAATCGTGCATTTTTCATTTTCAAGTAATAAAGTAATATTGTGAAATTTAAAATAACTTTTTTCTATGTGAATATATTTTAAACAGTAATTTATTCCTGTGTTCAAAGCTGAATTTTCAGCATCATCACTCCAGTCTTCAGTGTCACATGATCCTTCAGAAATCATTCTATGATGATGATTTGATGCTCAAGAAACATTTTTGATTATTATCAACGTTGAAAACAGTTGTGATGCTTCATATTGTTGTGGAAACCATATTTTCAGGATTCATTGATGAATTGAAAGTTCAAAAGAACAATTTTGGTTCAGAAACCTTTAGTAGTATATACTATAAATAAAGTATAAATATATACTTTAGAACAGTTTAATACATCCCTGCTAAATAAAAGTAGTAATTTCTTTAAAAAAAATTATGAATGGTAGTGTATGATGTGCAAACAAAGTGACTTCATATTCTTTGTTTTGTAGTCAGTGTCGTTCAGTAATTGTAAGACAGAGAAAGATTACTGAAGTTGTTTTGCTAACTTTTCCGTAATAATACTAGTTGTATCTTAAAGAGATTGGACCTTGAAGTTGGCATTCGTGATGGTGCACTAGATTGGTTTGCATCATATCTCGCAAACAGGAATTTTTTGGTGGAAATTGGAGAATTTTCGTCAAGCTCAGTTCCCGTCACTTGTGGGGTGCCCCAGGGCTCAATTCTAGGTCCAATCTTATTTTCCTTACACTTACTCCCTCTTCGTTTCATCTTTGAGTACCATAAAGTTTCATATCACATTTATGCCGATGACACTCAGCTTTATTTCCCGTTAAAATCAAGTACTGACTCAGTTTCCTCTCTGCTAGCTTGTTTAGAGGACATTAAGGCTTGGATGGACAATAATTTCCTCCAATTAAACCAGAAGAAGACTGATGTTATATTGTTTGGCCCTTCACATCTTTTAAATAATATAAGTTCCTAATATAACCCTAGGCCCCCTTCAAGATAACATTCGTGAAAAAGTTAAAAATTACTTTTGACCCTGAGTTAAAATTTGATAAACAAATCAACTCTGTGGTTAGAGCCAGTTTTCTGCAGCTTAGGGGACTTTGCAAGTTGAAAAATATTCTGAGCTTCAGTGATTTGGAGTTATTCATGAGTTTATTTCCACCAGGCTGGACTATTGTAACGCTCTATACGCTGGAATAAATCAGTCCTCGCTCTCGCGATTACAACTGGTACAGAATGCTGTGGCTCGCTTTTTAACAGGGACAAAAAAGAGAGAACATATTACACCTGTGTTGTCATCACTTCATTGGCTTCCTGTTCGTTTCAGAGTTGATTTTAAGGTTTTAGTATTTGTTTTTAAATCACTTCATGGTCTTGCCCCTTCTTATATTTCAGACCTTCTCCATTCGTATTCTCCAGTGAGAATGCTCAGATCTTCCACCCAGATGATATTATATGTTCCAAAATCTCGACTTAAATCCAAAGGTGACAGAGCTTTCTCAGTTCTTGGAATTTACGGTGACTGAGAGAGTTCAACGTGCTGCAAATAAGAAAACACATGCAAATAAAAAAAAAAAGGTGATCATCAGTTTGACAACACATGTGCTGCAAATCCTTACAACACATGCAAACACAAAAACACGCTGCATATACAAAAACACGCTGCAAATATAAAAACACGCTGCAAATAGCGCAAAACACAATGGAAATGTTTCAAGGGGGACCCCAAAAAGTGACAGACCCTATTAAAATATTAAAATCTATCATGTAGGCATTGATGTAACTCCATGTAATGTGAAGAAAAGTGTTTTAATATGTGGCATTGTTGTTAACTCATTAAACTTTAAGAGATGATAATTTAGTGGATGATTTAAAAATATTGGTTAATCATCTGTAGCGTACTAATGTGTCATCTGTGAGCGTGAGCTTCTAGCAAACTGAAAAACACTTTATTAAAAATAATAAATACATGAAATAATGTACAGTTGTTTATTTTTGTTTGCAGTTTTTATAGTATTTCATGATTGTGAACACATTGTGCACTCAAATGCCGTACACTATATAGGGATTAGTGAATGAGTTGAACTGGTTTTGGACACAGCTAATAAGCAGGTCCTAGTAGGGTCCGTCACTTTTTGGGGTCCCCTTGAAACATTTCCGTTGTGGTTTTGTGTATTTGCAGCGCGTTTTTGTGTTTGCATGTGTTGTGAGGATTTGCAGCACATGTGTTGTCAAACTGATGATCACGTTTTTTTTTTATTTGCATGTGTTTTTTTATTTGCAGCGCTTTGAGCTCTCTCGGCCACCGTAGGAATTCCCTTCCCTTGTCTATTAGACTTTGCCCTACTCTTTCTACATTTAAATCTTGTCTCAAAACATACTTTTTTTTCTCAGGCATATATGTAATTTGATATAAATTTTTTAGTCTTAAACATTGTTTTATATTGCATGATGTTCCTGTCTTAATTGTATTACTTTTGTTTTGATTTCTTTTCATATTTTATTATTAGTGTTGAAATTCTATTGTGCGAGGATACTTTGTTTGGTATGTTGTGCAGCACTTTGGTCAGCATTTATGCTGTTTTAAAGGGCTATATAAATAAAATTGACCTTGACCTTGACCTAGTGAAATATGCATGAGAAGTGTGTTTCTACTTTTTAATTCTAAACGTTTTGAAGAATGTTGCTGCTCTGGTTGAATTGTTCTAGGTAAGATGTGGTCATTCCACAAAAAACCAAAATTATTTGGTGTTCTCCATAAGTAGGGCAAAGATGAAAAGAAGTTTCACCACAATAATTAGAACATTCTCAGAAGATGAAATCACAAATGCTGGTGTCATCTGTCAATGCTGTACACTCACACATATATGCAAATCATAAATTAATAGCATAAAGCAGCCTGGGTGAAAATCAAAACATGGTGAAGCATTTCAATATACTGGTGTTCATGAATGCATGTCTGTTCTTAATGCATTCATTTTAATTTATGCAATATGTAAAAATGAACATATTAGTAAATGCTGTTGTTGATTATTAATTCATGACACCTAATGCATTACGAATTGAACCGAAACTCTCGCCATGATTTTGCCAAGAATATTAGAAAACAGGAGAATTATTTTAAAAAATACAATATGATCAGAGAGTTAAATCAACACAGTACAAAGACAAGGCAACATGCAGCTTTTACTGCTTATTAATCTCATTTACAATAAATATTTAATGATTATTCCTCTATATTTGTATTAGTCTGCACATTTAGCAGAGTCATTTAACAGGTGGAATAATCAGTGGACAAACAAGTAAATCAATGGAAAGTGTTACTAATCTTGCTGTCAATAGAGACTCACTGAAATCCATTGGATTTCATCAAAAATATCTTTATTTGTGTTCTGAAAATGAACGAAGGTTTTACGAGTGCAGAACGACACGAGGGAGAGTTATTGACCCTTCGCAAACAGTTTGATTGACAGGATCTGCGCATGAAACAACATATGATGTTCATTCGTGTTTATTTGATGCTATAAATGAACTAGTATGAAGAGATGATCGGTTCACGAGGAGCTACAGCGATCTGTCACCACACATTAAAGACACACTAGACGCTATTTATTGATTCAACTTCTTTAAAAAATTACGATATATTAAATATGAAACTGTTTCATATCAAAAGTAATCTTCTCTGTCTTGTCTGTCGACGCGTTGTCAGTGTCCTCTTTGCTCAGGGATTTATTTTTTCGCTCCGTGAGCACATGATGTGTGGCGGCATGGCTTGTCGGACATAGCAACAGTAACTAAAGGGGGCGGGTCTTTGCGAAGGGTCAATTTTTTTCATTTTGGGGTGAATTAACCCTTTAAGGCCTGTAACATGTAAGATGTTGCGCTACTGCCAGATAACTAAGTTGGCTCTCCTTGTTCATCTTGCTCTGTGTGGACAGGTGGATCTTCCACAGCTTCAATAGCTTGTGTGAAATAGATCCCATCCACTCCTAATAATATTCAGGTTTTGTGCTGGACATTTATACGTGTGTGTGTCTTTGTCTCAGTGCTTAGATTACATTGCCATAATTTTCAGATATTTTCCCTTTTGCCACGTAATTGTAACGCTGGCTGTGTAAGCATGCACGACGAAGAAGATAATATAAACAAGAACACTTTAGTACAGAGACAGAGTAACACAACCTACAATGAAACAATACCAGACAAACCAACTGAACTGAACTTATAACATAGGGGGATAACGAGACTAATAATTACAATCAGCTGTGGTGATTAGTGGAGTGTCCATGGTGACAGATGGTGGTGGGAAATACAAACAAAGGAAGCATGTGACTGATGAAAACAAAACAAACTAAAGGTCCATGTGGTTATCATGTGACTGCAGCATTTTGTTTTATGACTGACACATGGTTTAAATTATGCTATTTTGCAAAAACTAAAGTTGCCTATACAAATAAAATTGTGCATCCGTGTTTTAAATTTGATCTGATGGTTTTCTGGAAGACCTATTTTTCATTTTGCAGTGCCTATGAATTATAAAACAATGACAAATGTGACTATAGAGTTTGAATAAACAAAAGAGGAAACACAGTGTACTTCTCACGAGATGAAGTCACACGTTCAGTGAACAGAGTTTCTGTCTGTTTTTATTTATATTAGTGGCAAACTTATTGGTGGAAAACTTGTTGCAGAGGATGGTTGAGGCAAATTCATACCATAAATGATTTAATATTAATATTATTTAACAATAGAGTATTTAATAAATACAATAAGATTAGAGAGTAAGATTAGGGAACATCAAAACAAAGGGTCCCACTTTATATTAGGTTTATTTAACTATTATACAAACACTTAAATTAATCATTTGATCCAATGCACTTGTGTATTTGTTTTTACATTGTACTTCTATTTTAATATACCTGCATGTAGTGACAGGTGTAAGTGATTAAAGTTTTAATGTCATTTAAACAGCAATTGGTGATTCTCTGACTCTGACCGTCTGAAAAAGCGGAGTTAAGTTTCATGTTTTCCACTGTTTTCATGTTTTGTGAGTCATTTAATAATTCACTCGTCACTGCAACTTTTTCTCACTATTTGTTTTTTCCCTCACAATTGTGAGTTTGCATTTCACGATTCTGACTTCTTTTTCTCAGAATTGCGAGATTTAAACTCACAATTGCAAGTTATAAAGTCAGAATTGGGAGATATAAATCTTGCAATACTGACTTTTTTCTTGCAATTGTGAATTTAGTATGTGAGTTTATATCTCATAATTCTCACTTTTCTCAATATTGCGAGTTTATATCTCATAATTCTGACTTTTCTCAATATTGCGAGTTTATATCTCATAATTCTGACTTTTCTCAATATTGTGAGTTTATATCTCATAATTCTGACTTTTCTCAATATTGTGAGTTTATATCTCATAATTCTGACTTTTCTCAATATTGTGAGTTTATATCTCATAATTCTGACTTTTCTCAATATTGTGAGTTTATATCTCATAATTCTGACTTTTCTCAATATTGTGAGTTTATATCTCATAGTTCTGACTTTTCTCAATATTGCGAGTTTATATCTCATAATTCTGATTTGTCTCAATATTGCGAGTTTATATCTCATAATTCTGACTTGTCTCAATATTGTGAGTTTATATCTCATAATTCTGACTTTTCTCAATATTGCGAGTTTATATCTCATAATTCTGACTTTTCTCAATATTGCGAGTTTATATCTCATAATTCGGACTTTTCTCAATATTGCGAGTTTATATCTCATAATTCGGACTTTTCTCAATATTGCGAGTTTATATCTCATAATTCTGACTTTATAACTCACAATTGCAACTTTATATCACACAATTCTGAATCAGAATTGTGAGATAAAAACTTGCAATGACCTTTTTTTGTTTGTTCCACACTTATTAGTATTCCAAAGTATTCTAAAGTATTTAGATTAAGTTACTAAACTTGAGTAATGTAACGAAATACGTTACAAATTACTTTTTAAATCATGTATTTTGTAATCTGTAGTGAAATACATTGAACCTACCCATACCACCAAACCTGTCCCAAACTTTACCTGTATTCCACCTCATTACCTACGCCTAATATAAAGTTTGACCAAATAAAGTGTTAGCAGTTATTAAGCAGACAGACTACTAATACTCTAATGACTGCTAGTTGACATAGTTGCTGAGAATAAAGTGGACCTTTATATCAAATTATATTAATATTACTTGACCACCTGTATTCCTCCAGTGGTCTTAAACATTTTTTAAACAGAAAAAAATTACATTCATTTGAATATTTGGGTCACCTGTGGTTTACCCGCTGGCTGTTTAAGTTACTTGCTTCGGGGAAAAAGATAATTAACAAATCAATCTGACTTGTCATCATTCCATCAACATTCTCATCTAGGCACATCAAGCTCTGACTGAGTGAAAGAATGTCTTTCTGAATGCAGGTGAATACAATTAAAAAAAAAAAAAATTAGTTCAAATGAAACATATCTGAGTCACACTTGACAAATGAAAAACCGCCTTAAGCTATTGTTTATAATTGACTTCTGGCTCCAGTAATGATCCACCCACAGGTATTAAAGACCATGATAAGATTGTGAGAGCTGCAGTTCAGAGTTTGCTTTGATCTCAGGTAAAGTTACTTCTCTTCATTTTATCAAATTGGACTCTAATGGTTTTTTAGATCATTGTCTTTTGACTAATTTTTTTTAAAATAAGATGTTGTATATGTGTGTGCAGGTGCCGTTCGTCATGAGGTTTCTGATCTCTGTGTGTGTGTCTCTACTGCTGCTGATTAATGGTGAGTGTTTTACAATATGCCAGTAAAATGACTAAATCTTGTCATTCACATTAATAAATCATTCTGCTTATATTGTTTATTAAGGTGAAATAACCAGTGGACAACCATCAGGTACAATCATTCTTTCTCTTAGTCTTCACTTCTATTTCTTTCCACCCTGTGCTTTCTATTAAAAACGTAGAATAGAATTTAAAAAAGTGTCAGAATAATTGGGTTTTGATGGTCTAAAACAGCCATACACAATGTTATTCAAAGTAAAACAATATTAAATTGTTATTTTTTTTTAATTCAGAATGAATGAGTTGGTTCTCTTCAGAGCATACAGTTGATTCTTTTCACTAGTTTCCACATTAATAAACAATCAGCATTGAAATGATGGTGCTAAAAGTGAGGGAGTTGGGCTTGTAATCTGAAGGTTGCTGGTTCGATTCCCATGCCGGCAGGAATTGAAGGTGGGGATTGTGAATGAACAGCACTCTCTCCACCTTCGATACCATGACTAAAGTGCCCTAGAGCAAGGCACCTAACCCCTAATTGCTCCCCTTGTAAGTCGCTTTGGATAAAAGCGCCTGCCAAATGAATAAATGTAAATGTAAATGTAAGTGGCATTAGCAGACATGGGTCTCTAACACATTAAGGCTACGCAACTGGCCAAATTAAAGCTGAAATCGTTATATAAACTCTTAATGTACTGGTGCACTTTTGGCCGAGATCTAGTGTCCTTGTGTAATTCAGGGTTGTGCGTGCTCTAATGTTGATTGAGAAGCTCTCTCTCTCTCACATTAGTTCACCTGTCATGAGGATTTTCCATAGGCGTAATAGTTTTTATATTTGCGCCTACACTAAACCTACAGAAAACTTTCTGCATTTTAATTTTTTTTAAATAATTGTCTATTGAATTTTCATTATAGTACAAGTATAACAAGACGTAACGACAAACCAAAACAAAAACTTAAAATGAAAAGAGAACGTAGATAGCTCAGATTTTTATATAAAGCAGGACTACACATTAATAAAACGGATAAAAAAAAAAGATTAAGAAGAGGACAAAAAAATTAAATGCCCATAGAGTTACACAGTTACAATATTCCATGTTCATGGATGCAAATATTAACATTACTGTAGTATGAGCGAGTGTTGTGGAGCTAAACGAGACGCTGGAGAGATTGTTAATGAGAGACGAACGCAACACACGCCTGGAGAGCGGCGGGACTTTTATTATGCCGCAGTCGCCCTGTCAAGCGTATGCGGTAACGCAGCTCTGTTTATCATATCAAATACATTTCAGAGTGTTGACAATGATGTTCGCTCGCCGGCTGCTGTGAAACATACGTTCACACTGCAGTTAGATAGATCGATATTAGAATATCATATTAACTGCTGGATGGCGTTTGATTGTATTTATGGAATATTGCAGTAATTATTATAAATGATTAATCCAATGATTTATTATAATTTATTTTAATTCATGTGGCCTTGTAAGTGACATTTTGCAGTGACATATCTTTTCACAAGGCTGAGGATCCAAATACAGTAGTTTTTTGCAAGTATAATCCACAATCATAGTCCAAAATGAACACGAGGTCAAAAGCACAGGGTAAACATGCCAAACAATGATGGAGTCCAAGGCACAGGCAAAACAGGGAAATTCAGGATAAAAGGCTCTGTAATGCAGTACAGACTAGGGTTGGGTATCGTTCGGGGTTTTTTTTCGATACCGGTGCCAAATCGATACTTTTAAAACGGTACTTTAAAAAAAGCCACAAAATGATGGTGGATGACTCAGTCAAGAATACCTTTTTATTGGACAAAAAAGTTCTTTAAATTGAACAATATATTAAAAGTTTAAAGTATACATGAATATATAAGTAAATACAAAACACAACAACAGTAAAACCTGAGCCAACTCGCTCAACTACAATCATTTAACAGCTTCAAATTTCAGCAATTTTTTTGCAGAAATATGACCACATTTGCTTTCTCTGGCAAAATATGACACCTCTCCTGACTGAGAAAACTCTCTCAGATGGTGTCGATGAGGCCTGTTTGAAAGTGCAGACAATATAATAATAATATAATAATAATAATAATTCCTTACATTTATATAGCGCTTTTCTGTGGTACTCAAAGCGCTTTACATATGGAAGGGGAAATCTCCTCATCCACCACCGATGTGCAGCATCCACCTGGATGACGCGACGGCAGCCATATTGCGCCAGAACGCACACCACACACCAGCTTATTGGTGGAGAGGAGACAGAGAGATGAAGCCAATCAGTGTATGGGGATGATTAGGAGGCCATGATGAACAGAGGCCAGTGGGCAAATTTGGCCAGGATGTCGGGGTTATACCCCTACTCTTTCCGAAAGACATCCTGGGATTTTTAATGACCACAGAGAGTCAGGACCTCGGTTTAACGTCTCATCCGAAGGACGGTGCTTTTTGGCAGCATAGTGTCCCCATCACTATACTGGGGCGTTAGGACCCACACAGACCACAGGGTGAGCGCCCCCTGCTGGCCTCACTAACACCTCTTCCAGCAGCAACCTAGTTTTCCCAGGAGGTCTCCCATCCAGGTACTAACCAGGCTCAGCCCTGCTTAGCTTCAGTGGGCAACCAGTCTTGGGCTACAGGGTGACATGGCTGCTGGCCATGGGAAGACATGGGAAGACTGTCCCGCTTACTGGGGCTGAGGTCATCCACGCTGATGTCCGCAAGCGGTCAAACACGGCTCATATTTCATGTGCCCTCAAATGTTTCATTAGGTTTGACGTGTTTCCCCCTTTACACGCAACTGTGGTAAAACATTTGCTGCATGTCGCAGTGTCGGAATCCTTTCTGGTGAAATATAGCCACACTTTGGAGCGTTTAGTTTTAGGCATTTTAATTTAAGCGCGTTTAATTTTGCTAGCAAAACTAACGGTAGACCACCTGCTGCTCTGCAGTCAGCGCAAGTGTAGTTGCTGCGCTCACGCGCTTCCCGGATGGTCTCGCTTCCCGACGATTTGTGATTTTTACTTCGAAATGTGAAAACAAAATGGACAGTAACATTACTACAAAGTTGTATTGGGTTTGTATCATCAAAGCTTTCCAACGTTCACGTGAGTTTTCTCATTCTGGAAATAATTTTTCCGAGCATTCTGACACCCCATGAACGCAGTATTTAAATTTAACTAGCGATCAGGCGTGTTGATGAATCTAATGCTTCTTACGTCCGTGTCATAGCACCAGAGGACAAATATTTCAATCACTTCAGGCATTTAAGTGGCACCGACATTCGCATTCTGATTTGATCCGGTACATACCGGTTATATAGGTACCGGTGCCAATTGGTACCCAACCCTAGTAAAGACACATACAAGACTTCGCGAAGTGTAACTGAGTAAACCAGACTGGTATAGGGTGAGCTAATGAGACCCAGCTGAAGACAATCATGGGTGATGAGACGGGGCAGTGAGTTATGGGAAATGTAGTCCTTTGAGTTTGAGTTTGTCTGGGGTAGAGTGCCCTCTGTTGGCTATCAAGGTTACTACAGCTGGTGATTGTGACTGTGACAACCTGTCACTCACATGAGATCGACGAGTAGCAAACCCCAAACACCTTATAAATTCCCAATAGACATAATCAAGTCCTGCCCTACATTTTTTCTTGTTTGAGAAGCGATTTCATGCGGATATGTCACAGCAAGTCAATAGGTAAGAAAATACTATCGCAACTTCCTTTTCATGATGACTTTCACTAACTTGGTACGCCACTCCAAACAGACCCTTTTAAGGAAAAACGGACATGTTAAAAATCTGAAAAACAGACCAATACACACTTTGTTGAAGCGAAATTATATTGTTTTGTTTCAGAGAGAAGCGAAAATGATGAGAATACTCTGTATTTTCATTGTTTTTTTCACCACAGATTTACACTGAAACATGGGGCTCTCTTGAGCTTGGGGAACAATATTCTTTCTAATAAGTTGAAACTTTTTGTTAAATGCTAACCAATGTCCATACCATTCAATTTAGAGAACAAATAGATGCAGTTCATAGAAAACAGTCAGTAGAAATCTTGGTGGTAACTGTTATTTGAATAGTAAGAGAGTGGTATAAAGGATACACCTGATTGTAGTCTGTTTATTAGTCATGCCAGCTGTGTCTCATTTCTGTGTTTGGTTCAGTTCAGTTGTCCGTTATTGTTGCATTTTATGTGGTTGTTCTGAGTTTACTGAGTTTTGTTAAATAAATTTTGAAAACTGCTGTGATTTAGATCCTGTTTAAACTTCATTTGCAATCCGATTGTGATACAGACGTTAGACGTTTACCTGTACCTAATGTACTTTTGATTTTTTTTGCCACTTATTCATTAAATGAGTATACAGTATATCCCTTACATCACTGTTTGTTTGTTTTTGTCTTTTTTCACTCAGAACCTGCATCTTCCAGCTCTGATCCATGCTCTAATTATCACACTCTTGATGAATATTGGAGAAACATACGGCAAACCCCATTTCAGAACAATGGACACAATGACAATCTTGTTGAATGGAGTGGCTGGTATCGGCTGTATTTGAAAGGAGAAAGTGCCCAGATGTCGGAGTGGTGTGTGACTTATGTGGGATGTGGTGGTTACACTGGACTGCATCTCAGCGGATCTCATCCAACACTTGAGGATGGAGTGGTGACCCGTGAAGTTTTAGGAACATACTGGTTCAGTAATTGTGGCAGCTACAGATCCACATCCATCCAAGTCAAAGCCTGTCCAGGAGATTACTATGTCTATGAATTTGTCAAACCCAACATATCAGCCCCCAGGCCTATGTACTGTGCAGGTACTGTTCAGCTTTGTAACACAATACCTCAAATCTCACAACTTTTAAACAACATTTATGCATACTTAATGGGAGCTGAGGGTAAAATACCCAACAGTCCTCTTGGGCCAAATGACCCTTCGTAAAGCCCCGCCCCCTTTAGTTACTGTTGCTATGTCCGCCAAGCCATGCTCTCTCACACACATCATGTTCTGAACACAGTGAAAAATACATTGCAGAGCAAAGAGGACACTGACAACACGTCAGCAGACAAGATAGAGCAGGTTACTTTTGATATGAAACATATTTAAAATAATGTAATTTTTTAAAGAAGTTTAAACAATAAATAGCGTTTAGTGTCTCTTTAATGTGTCGTGACAGATCGCTGTAGCTCCTTCAAGCGGCTCGTGAACCAACCAACCTAGTTCAAGTTCACCAGCGTTAATCTACTAACTCCCCTGACTGCTTTGTCAGACAAAATGGCGGATTCGGGGTTATGATTGGTTAGATCGCTTGTCAATCAAACTGCCGGCGAAGGGTCAATTTAAAGTCCATTTTCTCTCTCTCTCTCTCTCTTTCATACATATATATATACACACACACGCACATTGTGTTACCCCTTTTTTTGGAAGGCTATGAATGTACAGACCACTACTTTCCCCATTTTGGGCTTTACTGCACACCACTAATTAGAATATAATTGCTCAAGATCATGAAATTACCCATTGAAAATATTGTATTTCAACAGTATTTTTAATAAGGATCTCTTTTGTCCATGACAGTTGCTTTCCAAAGCATCAGCAGTGATCCCTGCAACAACTATGAGTCTCTGGATCGTCCCTGGAGAGCCAACAATGAAAGTGGAGATGCGATTTGTGATGACTCTTTCTCCTGGAATGGCTGGTACCGGCTTTTCCACAATGGAATGGACATCCGGATGTCAGAGACCTGTAGTTCATATACCTGTAACACAGTAATCAGTCTGTCACTCAGTGATCCTCACCCTCAGATAAAGGATGGAGTGGTGATCAGGGAGGTCTGTGGAAAGGACAATTCAGGAGGCTGCTGTAAATACAAGTCAAAACCCATCAGAGTGAAAGCGTGCCCAGGAAATTATTATGTTTATGAACTTGTGAATCCACAATTCTTGTGTTCTGGATACTGCACAGGTACCATGCTTTTCCCACTTCATAACGAAGACTTTAAAATCTTTCAAAGCGGTTTCAGCCATGTCTTGAATTTCCTTTTTTTTAGATGTCAGCACAACTTCACAGGTGGTTTCCACTATAAGTCCAGATATAATCACTGAATCCACCATCAACTTTAGTAAGTTTTATATAATATTTGAGTGTTAAGTAATCACATATCAAATTTTGGCTTTTTTGTTTTGATTTACTTAGATGAACTCGTAGCATTTTTTGCATGTTTGTAGATGATACACAGTCATGTTGTGTATAAGTGATTTAAGTTTCACCTGATTGTTACTGTGTTTGACTGATTCAGACTTGCACTTGCACTGAAGTTCCTCATTTAAACATACAATTTGTTTGTTTTGGTCTCATTATCTAACAGATTATGACCCGTGCAATGAATACAAAATTCTCAACAACTACTGGAGAAGCACACTCAATTACTGGTCTATGTATCGATACATATCTGATCATGATGACACTCGTGTAGAATGGGATGGCTGGTATCGACTCTACATTAATGGATCAAGTGCTCAGATGCCTGAATGGTGTATGTCTTACATGTCATGTGGAGGTTTTAGTTCACTGTATCTTGGTGACCCTCATCCTCGGCTAGAAGATGGAGTTGTTACTCGTGAAATTTATGGCTCTTACCAGGATCGGTGCAGTCGCTACAGATCCAACCCAATCCAAGTCAAAGCTTGTCCTGGAAATTATTATGTCTACAAATTTACCAGGCCGACTCTTTCAATCCCAGCTCCTGTATATTGTGCAGGTACATTCATTCATCTTAATATTGGACTATTATCATGAATTATATTGTTGGTTTTCTTATCATTATCTCATCATACTTTAATCTGCAGTACATAATGCTCTCTATCTACTTTTTCATAATAGTATCTTCCAGCACTCCAAGTGTCGACCCCTGCCACAACTATACCAGTCTGGATGATTCATGGAGATCCATTACCAACATTTATACTAACTCTTACTACTATGCCAAGTGTGATTCTAATGTCGAGTGGAATGGCTGGTACAGGCTGTTCTTCAATAGTCAAAATGCTCAGATGTCAGAATCATGTGTTAATCAAAACACGTGTGGCACTCGTGACCCACTGTGGCTCAACGGATCTCACCCACAGCTGGTAGATGGAGTGGTCACCCGTCAGGTCTGTGCTTCTTCACGGGATGGCTGCTGTAGTTACACATCCCACCCTATAAGAGTCAAAGCCTGTCCAGGAAGTTACTATGTTTATGAGTTTGTCAAGCCAATATTTTGCTCAGGTTACTGTGTAGGTGAGTATTTACACATATGCACTTTTAAATTAATTTCTAAATAATTAACTTGCAAATTAATTATTTTTCTTGATTTTGTTTAAAAATGAGTGATTGAAATAAAAAATGTTCCTAAAACCAGATGCCACAAGACAGTCCATTTCATCAGCATCTACAACAACAGAGACAATCCGACCTATAGAATCTATTACTCCACCAATAACAACCACTGGTAAAGCACTTTCTTTACTCATTTATAAACCCTCACAAGCTTTTTAGACTTATTTTAGAACAACCATTTAAATACAAGGGTCTAGAAAAATTCAAAGCAAAAAAGATAAGTACAAATCATATTAATCAAGTTATACAGCTCACAGAAAGGACAACATTTGATGCATTAACTATTTACGATAAATTATAAACAGAGAGAGAATGCTTTTTTAAACTGTGAAAATAAGTGAACAACTGTCAAAGATGCCTATCCAGGATAGTTATTTAATATAGAATTTAATAGGCTTTAGTATTTTTTCAGATGCAAATACTGTCTCTACTATTGTCATTCTACAGAAACTGCAGCTGAAATCACAACCACAGAAACTACAACTGAATCCAAAACCACTGAAACTGCAGTCGAATCCACAACCACAGAAACAGCCAAAACCAAAACTACAGAAACTACAGCCAAAATCACAACCATAGAAACTGCAGCTGAATCCACAACCACAGAAAAAACTACAGCCGAAACCACAACCATAGAAAGTACAGTCAAATCCACAACCTCAGAACCTATAACTGAATCTACAACCTCAGAACCAACAGCTGAATCAACAACCATAGAAACTACAGCCGAATCAATAACCATGGAAACTACAACCACAACCTCAGAACCTACAGCAAAACCCGCAACCACAGAAACTACAGCTGAGCCAATCACAGAAACTACAACTGAATCAATCAATGAAACTACAACTGAAACCAAACCCACAGAATCTACAGCTGCAACTACAACCTCAGAACCAACAGCTGAATCTACAACCATAGAAACTACAGTCAAATCCACAACCTCAGAACCCATAGTTGAATCTACAATCTCGGAACCAACAGCTGAATCCACAACCAGAGAAACAACAGTCGATTCCACAACCTCAGAACCTATACCTGAATCTACAACCTCAAAACCAACAGCTGAATCCACATCCAGAGAAACTACAGTTGATTCCACAACCTCAGAACCTATAACTGAATCTACAACCTCAAAACCGACAACTGAATTCACAACCATAGAAACTAGAGTTGATTCCACAACCTCAGAACCTACAGCTGAATCTACAACCTCAAAACCGACAGCTGAATCCACATCCAGAGAAACTACAGTTGATTCCACAACCTCAGAACCTATAACTGAATCTACAACCTCAAAACCGACAACTGAATTCACAACCATAGAAACTAGAGTTGATTCCACAACCTCAGAACCAACAGCTGAATCCACAACAATAGAAACTACAGTCAAATCTACAACCTCAGAACCTATAACTGAATCTACAACCTCAGAACCAACAGCTGAATCCACAACCATCGAATTTACAGTTGATTCCACAACCTCAGAACCTATAACTGAATCTTCAACCTCAAAACCAACAGCTGAATCCAGAACCACAGAAACTACAGCTGGATCCACAACCTCAGAACCTACAGCTGAATCTACAACTTCAGAACCAACAGCTGAATCCACAACCATAGAAACTACAGTCAAATCCACAACCTCAGAACCTACAACTGAATCTACAACCTCAAAACCAAAAGCTGAATCCTCAACCATAGAAACTACAGTTGATTCCACAACCTCAGAAGCTATAACTGAATCTACAGCCTCAGAACCTACAGCTGAATCTACAACCTTAGAACCAACAGCTGAATCCACAACCATAGAAACAACAGCTGAATCCACAACCTCAGAAGCTATAACTGAATCTACAACCTCTAAACCAACAGCTGAATCCATAACCATGGAAACTACAGTCAAATCCACAACCTCAGAACCTACAACTGAATCTACAACCTCAAAACCAACAGCTGAATTCACAACCATAGAAACTACACTCGAATCCACAACCTCAGAACCTATAACAGAATATACAACCTCAGAACCTACAGCTGAACCAATCACAGAACCTACAGCTGAATCTACAACCTCAGAACCAACAGCTGAATCCACAACCATAGAAACAACAGCTGAACCCACAACCTCAGAACCTATAACTGAATCTACAACCTCAAAACCAACAGCTGAATCCACAACCATAGAAACTACAGTTGATTCCACAACCTCAGAAGCTATAACTGAATCTACAGCCTCAGAACCTACAGCTGAATCTACAACCTCAGAACCAACAGCTGAATCCACAACCATAGAAACAACAGCTGAATCCACAACCTCAGAAGCTATAACTGAATCTACAACCTCTAAACCAACAGCTGAATCCATAACCATGGAAACTACAGTTGATTCCACAACCTCAGAACCTACAACTGAATCTACAACTTCAGAACCAACAGCTGAATCCACAACCATAGAAACTACAGTCAAATCCACAACCTCAGAACCTACAACTGAATCTACAACCTCAAAACCAACAGCTGAATCCACAACCATAGAAACTACAGTTGATTCCACAACCTCAGAAGCTATAACTGAATCTACAGCCTCAGAACCTACAGCTGAATCTACAACCTCAGAACCAACAGCTGAATCCACAACCATAGAAACAACAGCTGAATCCACAACCTCAGAAGCTATAACTGAATCTACAACCTCTAAACCAACAGCTGAATCCATAACCATGGAAACTACAGTTGATTCCACAACCTCAGAACCTACAACTGAATCTACAACCTCAAAACCAACCGCTGAATCCACAACCATAGAAACTACAGTTGATTCCACAACCTCGGAACCTATAACTGAATCTACAACCTCAAAACCGACAGCTGAATCCATAACCATGGAAACTACAGTTGATTCCACAACCTCAGAACCTACAGCTGAATCTACAACATCAGAACCAACAGCTGAATCCACAACTATAGAAACAACAGTCGAATCCAAAACCTCAGAACCTACAACTGAATCTACAACCTCAGAACCTACAGCTGAACCAATCACAGAACCTACAGCTGAATCTACAACCTCAGAACCAAAAGCTGAATCCACAACCATAGAAACAACAGCTGAATCCACAACCTCAGAACCTATAACTGAATCTACAACCTCAAAACCAACCGCTGAATCCACAACCATAGAAACTACAGTTGATTCCACAACCTCGGAACCTATAACTGAATCTACAACCTCAAAACCGACAGCTGAATCCACAACCATAGAAACTACAGTCAAATCCACAACCTCAGAACCTATAACAGAATCTACAACCTCAGAACCTACAGCTGAACCAATCACAGAACCTACAGCTGAATCTACAACCTCAGAACCAACAGCTGAATCCACAACCATAGAAACAACAGCTGAATCCACAACCTCAGAACCTATAACTGAATCTACAACTTCAAAACCGACAGCTGAATCCATAACCATGGAAACTACAGTTGATTCCACAACCTCAGAACCTACAGCTGAATCTACAACATCAGAACCAACAGCTGAATCCACAACTATAGAAACTACAGTCGAATCCACAACCTCAGAACCTACAACTGAATCTACAACCTCAAAACCGACCGCTGAATCCACAACCATAGAAACTACAGTTGATTCCACAACCTCAGAACCTATAACTGAATCTACAGCCTCAGAACCAACAGCTGAATCCACAATCATAGAAACAACAGTCGAATCCACAACCTCAGAACCTACAACTGAATCTACAACCTCAAAACCAAAAGCTGAATCCTCAACCATAGAAACTACAGTTGATTCCACAACCTCAGAAGCTATAACTGAATCTACAGCCTCAGAACCTACAGCTGAATCTACAACCTTAGAACCAACAGCTGAATCCACAACCATAGAAACAACAGCTGAATCCACAACCTCAGAAGCTATAACTGAATCTACAACCTCTAAACCAACAGCTGAATCCATAACCATGGAAACTACAGTCAAATCCACAACCTCAGAACCTACAACTGAATCTACAACCTCAAAACCAACAGCTGAATTCACAACCATAGAAACTACACTCGAATCCACAACCTCAGAACCTATAACAGAATATACAACCTCAGAACCTACAGCTGAACCAATCACAGAACCTACAGCTGAATCTACAACCTCAGAACCAACAGCTGAATCCACAACCATAGAAACAACAGCTGAATCCACAACCTCAGAACCTATAACTGAATCTACAACCTCAAAACCAACAGCTGAATCCACAACCATAGAAACTACAGTTGATTCCACAACCTCAGAAGCTATAACTGAATCTACAGCCTCAGAACCTACAGCTGAATCTACAACCTCAGAACCAACAGCTGAATCCACAACCATAGAAACAACAGCTGAATCCACAACCTCAGAAGCTATAACTGAATCTACAACCTCTAAACCAACAGCTGAATCCATAACCATGGAAACTACAGTTGATTCCACAACCTCAGAACCTACAACTGAATCTACAACTTCAGAACCAACAGCTGAATCCACAACCATAGAAACTACAGTCAAATCCACAACCTCAGAACCTACAACTGAATCTACAACCTCAAAACCAACAGCTGAATCCACAACCATAGAAACTACAGTTGATTCCACAACCTCAGAAGCTATAACTGAATCTACAGCCTCAGAACCTACAGCTGAATCTACAACCTCAGAACCAACAGCTGAATCCACAACCATAGAAACAACAGCTGAATCCACAACCTCAGAAGCTATAACTGAATCTACAACCTCTAAACCAACAGCTGAATCCATAACCATGGAAACTACAGTTGATTCCACAACCTCAGAACCTACAACTGAATCTACAACCTCAAAACCAACCGCTGAATCCACAACCATAGAAACTACAGTTGATTCCACAACCTCGGAACCTATAACTGAATCTACAACATCAAAACCGACAGCTGAATCCATAACCATGGAAACTACAGTTGATTCCACAACCTCAGAACCTACAGCTGAATCTACAACATCAGAACCAACAGCTGAATCCACAACTATAGAAACAACAGTCGAATCCAAAACCTCAGAACCTACAACTGAATATACAACCTCAGAACCTACAGCTGAACCAATCACAGAACCTACAGCTGAATCTACAACCTCAGAACCAAAAGCTGAATCCACAACCATAGAAACAACAGCTGAATCCACAACCTCAGAACCTATAACTGAATCTACAACCTCAAAACCAACCGCTGAATCCACAACCATAGAAACTACAGTTGATTCCACAACCTCGGAACCTATAACTGAATCTACAACCTCAAAACCGACAGCTGAATCCACAACCATAGAAACTACAGTCAAATCCACAACCTCAGAACCTATAACAGAATCTACAACCTCAGAACCTACAGCTGAACCAATCACAGAACCTACAGCTGAATCTACAACCTCAGAACCAACAGCTGAATCCACAACCATAGAAACAACAGCTGAATCCACAACCTCAGAACCTATAACTGAATCTACAACTTCAAAACCGACAGCTGAATCCATAACCATGGAAACTACAGTTGATTCCACAACCTCAGAACCTACAGCTGAATCTACAACATCAGAACCAACAGCTGAATCCACAACTATAGAAACTACAGTCGAATCCACAACCTCAGAACCTACAACTGAATCTACAACCTCAAAACCGACCGCTGAATCCACAACCATAGAAACTACAGTTGATTCCACAACCTCAGAACCTATAACTGAATCTACAGCCTCAGAACCAACAGCTGAATCCACAATCATAGAAACAACAGTCGAATCCACAACCTCAGAACCTATAACTGAATCTACAACCTCAAAACCGACAGCTAAATCTACAACTTCAGAACCAACAGCTGAATCCACAACCATAGAAACTACAGTCAAATCCACAACCTCAGAACCTACAACTGAATCTACAACCTCAAAACCAACAGCTGAATCCACAACCATAGAAACTACAGTTGATTCCACAACCTCAGAAGCTATAACTGAATCTACAGCCTCAGAACCTACAGCTGAATCTACAACCTTAGAACCAACAGCTGAATCTACAACCTCAGAACCAACAGCTGAATCCACAACCATAGAAACAACAGTCGAATCCAAAACCTCAGAACCCATAGCTGAATCTACAACCTCGGAACCAACAGCTGAATCCACAACCATTGAAACAACAGTCGAATCCACAACCTCAGAACCTATAACTGAATCTACAACCTCAAAACCGACAGCTGAATCCACAACCATAGAAACTACAGCTGATTCCACAACCTCAGAACCTACAGCTGAATCTACACCTTCAGAACCAACAGTTGAATCCACAACCATAGAAACTACAGTCAAATCCACAACCTCAGAACCTACAACTGAATCTACAACCTCAAAACCAACAGCTGAATTCACAACCTCAGAACCTATAACAGAATCTACAACCTCAAAACCAACAGCTGAACCAATCACAGAACCTACAGCTGAATCTACAACCTCAGAACCAACAGCTGAATCCACAACCATAGAAACAACAGCTGAATCCACAACCTCAGAACCTATAACTGAATCTACAACCTCAAAACCGACAGCTGAATCCATAACCATGGAAACTACAGTTGATTCCACAACCTCAGAACCTACAGCTGAATCTACAACATCAGAACCAACAGCTGAATCCACAACCATAGAAACAACAGCTGAATCCACAACCTCAGAACCTATAACTGAATCTACAACCTCAAAACCGACAGCTGAATCCATAACCATGGAAACTACAGTTGATTCCACAACCTCAGAACCTACAGCTGAATCTACAACATCAGAATCAACAGCTGAATCCACAACCATAGAAACTACAGTTGATTCCACAACCTCAGAACCTATAACTGAATCTTCAACCTCAAAACCAACAGCTGAATCCACAACCATAGAAACTACAGCTGATTCCACAACCTCAGAACCTACAGCTGAATCTACACCTTCAGAACCAACAGTTGAATCCACAACCATAGAAACTACAGTCAAATCCACAACCTCAGAACCTACAACTGAATCTACAACCTCAAAACCAACAGCTGAATTCACAACCATAGAAACTACAGTCGAATCCACAACCTCAGAACCTATAACTGAATCTACAACCTCAAAACCGACAGCTGGATCCACAACCATAGAAACTACAGTCAAATCCACAACCTCAGAACCTATAGCTGAATCTACAACCTCAGAACCTACAGCTGAACCAATCACAGAAACTACAACTGAAACCACACCCACAGAATCTACAGCTGCAACTACAACCACAGAAACCACATCTACTGAAACTACAGATGGAACCACAACCAGAGAAATTACATCCAAAACCACAACAACTGGTAATATAATATGCTGAATTACAATACATAGGATTATTGCTTTCTATGTTATGTTTCTGTAATGCATCTAAAGAACTGAACACACAATAGTTTGTTAAAGCTATAGTTTAGAACTAGTTTCTTGTCAAACCACCACGTGTACTTGATTCAGGATCTGCTGTGGCTAGTTTGAAAATAAGGACCCACAGTGTGTTTAATAAAACCTTTTAAGATATTGCAAAAGAACTGTTAGCACAATAAATGTAGATGCATAGGCTGCAAGTTTCGCTTCAGTTTAGGTGAATATCCACTTTTTTGCAGCACAGTTTTTGCTAATTAATTCACATGCAAGGAGCTTAAAGATCATTTACATGAGTGTTGTAAAGGTACAATAGATAAACAAAAACAAAAAACGAAACATCTTATTTTATTCTAACAGTAGATGGGTGGAAAGCCGGGGACTAAAATTATCAGTGGACCGCAAGGAGAAAATTATAAAGGTTAAGAAGGTCCATTTAATTCACTAGAAAAAATAACTTGAGACTAAAAGCAATAATAAATCAAGGGGCCTGAAAGTAAAAGTTTCAATCCACAACATTTAGTTATGATGAAAGTTTATTTTGAGGTAATGTATAACTCTGAGATTTAATTGTTGATAATGGCTGTGGGTTACTAAGCAGTCGATGATTATTTGTGTCTGAGAGAACAAAAGAGGAAAATGCTCTTTTCCAAAGTAACTTAAAATAAAGGATCATAAGTAGGTTTATTAGAAAGCTTGATTAGGAAACAAGCAAGAGCCGAGATTAATTGCAGAGCAAGTGAATATGATTTTTTTTGTAAGTTGTGACTTTCATTCATTAACTCTAGAAGATACTACTTTAACATGACTCGGTGTGTTTAAGTGTTGTATTTTATCCTTCTAGTTTATAGAGACCCCTGTTCTGAGATCAGCTGCTCTGAGGGTGAAAGGTGTGGGAAGAAAAATGGTGTTTATGGCTGTTTGTGTAAAAAGGACCATCGCACGCCACAACCACATTCTGACTCTTTTGGTTGGTATCATTCCACAACAAAATGTATAAAAATAAGATTTAAAAAATAAGATAAAAATAAGATTACATTATTTTTTTCCCTCTCAGATTTCTCAGAAACCTGTGAAAGCAGCTCTGGCTCCATATCTGTGTCTCGCTGTCAGCTCTTTGAGGCTGGTTTTCCAGCTGATGTCTTACACCTCAATGATCCCAGCTGTAAAGGAACGGTCCGGAATGGCAGAGTGGAATTCCATTTTGATAACAATGAACACATCTGTGGTACAAATCTTGTGGTAGGATGAACTATGTATAATCTACTCAAATACTTTCAAATCTCAAACTGACCAAAGTTATAAAAACTTGTCTGATACTGAAACGCATAATACTTTTTAATTAAAAGATGTTCTTCAGAAATACCTATATTTTATTAAATTTAAGCTAAATTACTAAATTTTACATCTGTTTTCCATCAGGCCAACAGCACCCACTTCATCTATAATAACTTTATTCTGGGGTCACCGAGGTCAGAAGGTCTCATCGGCAGAGAGAAAATCCTGAAGCTTTCTTTCAGCTGTGTTTATCCTCAAACACAAACACTTTCCATGAATGTGGAGATCAACACACTGGAGAGGTGCGAGTCAAATTCAAGTTCTGGTAACACTTTATTTCAGTGGTCAGGAATTTCATTTTTGGGTGAACTAACCCTTTAAAGTTAGTTGACATGCAATTGTAAAATACTGAGAGTTATTTCAGTTGACATGTAGTTACAAAGTTACTTTTAGTTATTAGAATATCTAAAGTGGACAATTAAAGTAAAGCCAACTTTATTTATATAGTGATTTTTACAATGCAGATTGTGTCAAAGCAGCTTTACAGTAATGATTGGCAAATAATTCTTGTGTCATTGTCCACCTTAAATAAATTCAGTATTGATTCATTCTGTTGTAAAAGTCAAAAGTTATTCATTTAGTTTATATATCTGTATATGGAGAAAACAGTGATGTAATCGTCCAGCTCAGTTCAGTTCGCATACAAGGGTGTCAATGCAGGCAGATCCAAAACACTGTTGAATATCAGGTCAGGTGTCTCCAACTAAGCAAGCCAAAGGCAACAGCGGCAAGGAACCAAAACTCCAACAGGTGACAAAAATGGAGAAAAAAACCTTGGGAGAAACCAGGCTTAGTCGGGGGGCCAGTTCTCCTCTGGCCAACAGTGAACAGTGCTTGATTCAAAGTTTGATTTGGGATCGCAACAGTCAAAATAAAATGCAACTAGAGTTCTGATTTCAGCTGTACTGTTTTATTAAAGGAGTAGTTTAACCAAAATAATTTTTCACCCTTATATTGTTCACATTTGTTTCATGAAATAAGTAAACCTTTCAATGCAGTTTGCCATAATGGTCATCATTACATTTTACATTCACATTTATTCATTCGGCAGACGCTTTTATCCAAAGCGACTTACAAGGGGCAATTAGGTGTTTCGTGCCTTGCTCAAGGGCACCTTAGTCATGGTTCATTCACAATCCCCACCGGCATGGGAATCAAACCAACAACCTTCAGGTTACAAGCCCGACTCCCTCACCATTAGGCCACGACTACCCATCATTCTGAATGGTTTTGTGAACCAGATTCACTGAAACGATCTGAATCAAAAGAACAAATCGCCTTTGATGCGGATATCACTACTTCTCTGATCAACTTTTATGAAACCACCAAAGAAAGCTAATGGCTTTAGTTCTGTTCCTTAAACGAAGTTATTGTCTGACTTTAGAACATTTGAGACAGCGCACATGAGCATGGACTTTTTTAATTGTACTGTAAAAGAAATGTGCCATGGAAGAAAGAATGTCAGTCTGGAAAAATTGTTTTACACATTTGTTTTAACCTGTAATTTTAACAGCATTGTGCACAAGACTCTTCCCGCTGGTGAAGGCAGCTATCGTGTCCGGATGATTCCATATCAGGATAATGAGTTTACCCGGCCCTTCACTGGTGCAGTGGATGCAAAGCTCGACCAGGAGATGCATGTGGAAGTTCGTGTTGAGGGGGTCGACAGCCGCCAGTTTGCCCTGGTGATGGACACGTGTTGGGCTACACCTGTGAATGATCCCGATTACAGCCTCCGCTGGGACCTCATCGCTTCAGAGTAAGGCTGGGCTTTTTTAGGATTGCCTGAGATACTTTATCTCTCAATATTTCAATACTAAATCACAGGATTCCACTTTTGTACAGTGGAAAGAAAAAAATAGTTTTGTTCATGTAAAATTATTGATATCCTCAGGTGTCCCAATCCAAGCGACGGCTCAGTGGAGCTGCTGCAGAACGGCGTCTCAACATCCAGCCGTTTCTCCTTCGGGATGTTCATCTTCACTGCAAACTCCACTAAGCTTTACCTGCACTGTGCTGTTCACCTTTGCCTTCGGTCAAGCAATCGCTGCTCAATGGTGAGACCTCTCATAATTCATAAAATGGTGATGTGTCTGTCTGTGTATATATGAAATAAATATTGTAAAATGTGATGGTTAAATGATAAATGTTCATGAATCTCCAATTGATTAACCCCTGTCGATTAAACACTAATCTAAAAATCAATAGGGAAATATCACCCTTAATGCTCAGGGCTTCTAAAATACATGTTTTTGCTGCCCTCTGCTGGAGACTTTCCTTAGTTTCTTGTTTGTTCAGTGATATTTAACTGTGATTCACAGCTGGATTTTGCTCTTTTCTCTCTCAGGACTGTGACTCTGGACACCAGCGGAGAGAGGGCAGGTCTCTGGACTTCCATGACAGCGCTTCCATATCCATGGGTCCTCTGATGTTGTCTGGAGGGAACACAGGTGAACATTTCACTTATTTTAATCATTTGTAATAAAGGTTTCTATGTAAATACAGTAAATTTCACTGCATGTCATTATATTCCCTGTTCACAGATAAGTGGGTCCCAGAACAAGTGAAGGTCTCTGAGGCTTCTTGTCTGTGTGCTTCTCTGATGGTGTTTCTTGTTCCTCTGATGAGTGTCCTGACACACTTTTAGTTTAGCAGCACAACAACAAAAACAATTTAAAAAATAATAAACGATTAAATAAAAAAGAGCACATTTTACATGCATATAGTCTAATGCCATTTTAATGAATGTGGCTCTGCTGATATACTGTTTTCTGTTTTCTAAATATCAATGTGGGCTTTGTCTGTTTATGTACGATCTTAAAAAATAATAATAATGTGAATTACTTCTTATTATATACTCGCCATTTAACTCAAGAGAATGTGCAATAACAGATACAATAAGATTCATGTTTATTAAAATCATGCAAAAACATTAAAAGTGTCATTCCTTTTCTCTGGATCCCATCAGTTGTATTTCTTTTAAAATGTGAATATGCTTGTTTAGCGTTTAGGGAAGCATTTCTGTAACATACTTTAATAAAGAAGAATGATGATCTGATCCATGAACAGAAGGGAAGAAGAGGTGATGTTAGTTATTTGCTCATTGAGTGACAGTCACTTACAGTAACCTTTAGTTCTCTCAATCCACACATCATGTTCTCACGCAGTGAAAAATACATCCTGGAGCAAAGAGGACACTGACAACACGTCGACAGAGAAGGTGACTTTTGATATGAAACAGTTTCATATTTAAAATATTGTAATATTTTAAAGAAGTTTAATCAATAAATAGCGTCTAGTGTGTGTTTAATGTGTGGTGACAGATCGCTGTAGCTCCTCGTGAACCGATCATCTCTTCATACTAGTTCATTTATAGCATCAAATAAACATGAATGATGTTGTTTCAAGCGTGGAAAGACGTGAGGACACACAATTTATCAAGTTCAAGTACACCAACGTTAATCTATTAACTCCCCTGACTGCCAGGGTTATGATTGGTCAGATCGCCTGTCAATCAAACTGCCGGCGGCGGGTCAATTGCACATTTTGCACGCCTCCTTTGTCTGACACACCCATTTCAGGTATTGGAGTCTCGAATAATGAGCTGATGATCTGAATCAAATGTACATGATTAAAAACAGTAATATTGTAAAAGATTACAATTTCAAAGAACTGTTCTACATTGCAGTATATATATATATATATATATATATATATATATATATACATACATATATATTGCAATATAGGACAGCATATATTATAAATATATTATATATTATAAAAATATATTGTATATTATAAAATGTAATTCATTCCAGTGATCAAAGCTGAATTTTCACCATCATTACTCCAGTCTTCAGTGTCACATGATCCTTCAGAAATCATTCTGATATGATGATTTGCTGCTCAAGAAACATTTCTTCTTATTATTGAAGATAAAAATGGCTGTGTTACTATTATTATTATTATTATTGTATATTTTTTATGAAAAACAATATTTTTTTTATGAATAGAAGGTTTAAAAGAACAGTATTTATTTAAAACAAATATTTTGTAACATTACAAATGTGTTTATGGTCACTTTTGATCAATTTAATATGTCCTTGTTGAACACAAATCTCACTGACCAGTAACTATTGAACTGCAGTGTATGATGAACACATAAAAATACAGTAAGAATGAATAATTAAATTTGAAGGTGGCTTCAGTCTTTCTTTTGTAATCAATTACTTTCAGCAAGAAATAGAAAAATTACTGCTAGCTTTATCTTTGCAATTATTTGACTTATTTTCCATACTGATTCTATAATATGCCTGAGAAGAGTTGCTTTTTTACTTTCAATTCTAAAGGCTTTGAAGAATGTTGCAGCGCTGGTTGTTCTTTCAGATAAGGAAAGATGCAGCGAGGTTTAGCTCAAATAACCCAAATTGTGCGTTCATTGTGAAAGATGCAGTATTTGGATAAGGTTAATCTTACTAAAGTCCCTGTTCTGAAAGAACAACCAGCGCTGCAACATTCTTTGAATCCTTTAGAATTGAAAGTAAAAAAGCAACTCTTCTCAGGCATATTATCATAAAATCACAACGGAAAAAAGCAAAATGATTGCAAAGATAGCAGTACAAAGAAGATCAATCTGATCTGAAGGTTTTAAGTAAGACCCAAAAGTCTTGCTTGTAATAAGCTTGTTGCTGAGGAAGAATGAAGCAGAAAACTTAAGCTGTGATTTGTCAGATATCAATAGTGCATGAATTATTTACTAGAAATGATCAAGAAGTTGCGTAGCATGCTCCGATAGGATAGGCCTGATCATATAAGGCAAATGTGCTGGAACGGGCAGCAATGTGGTCAAGTTTAACTGATCATTGCTTGCAACTCCAAGGTTTATGGCTGTTATGATTGATGAACATAGCTGAATGGAGAAGTTGTGATGAAGTGTTAGACCACAAGCAGTTCTGTCTTCACAAGGCCGAGTTAAAGGTTGCAGTCCAGAAAGAAATGTTCTTATGTTCTTAATACATTAACGTTAATTTATACAATCTGAATTTATTAGTATATGATGTAAATGATGTAAAAGCATTGTTGATTGTTAGTTCATACCTCATGCATTGCTTAATGTTAACTATTTGAATCTTATTGATTTTACTGCTCATTTATTTTCTTTTATTTACAGTGAATGTGTTATGATAATTCATCTATGTTTGTATTAGTCTTTACATTCACATAGGAGACATTAATGTGCATCACATGAGTTTCTGAAGAGTACTAGGCTATTTTTGGAAAGTGCTCTGAATCAAACTGACCCGCAGTCGTTCTACATTCCCGTCTAACAGAGCACGGAGTAAAAGAATGTGTTTTTGTATGCACAAAGGAAACAGTCAGTTCAAATAACAATGCAGTACAACAGTGCAAATAAAACAACTTCATGTCACATCAAAAATAAAAAACTGGTTTAAGCTATTGTGGATAAATTACCTCTAGTTCCAGTAACGATCCACCCACCGTTATTAAAGACACTGATATGATTGTGAGAGCGGCAGTTCAGCATCACTGAAGAGAGTTTGAGCATCTGACCTCAGGTTAAGAGATTTCTCTTCATTTTATCACAGTGGGCTCTAATGACTCTTTAGATCATTTGCTTTCGGTGGATTTCATTTGTACAAAAAGTTTCATCTATATAATAATACTCTTAATGATACATATCTTTGAATAGCATCTGTGTTATCATTTAAGTTAACACAACCAATACAAGAAACATATTTCAACTGTCTGTCTGTTGTAGATTTATGTGCAGGTGGTGTTCGTCACGATGAGGTTTCTGATCTCTGTGTGTGTGTCACTGCTGCTGCTGATTAATGGTGAGTGTTTTACAATGTAAAGTGGCTTAATCGTTTCCCAATATTAACTCATTATGCTTGTGTTGTATTTAACTGGTGAAATAATCAATGGACAAACAACAGGTACAATAATTTTTTTTTCACATTATCTAATCTTCACTTCTTCCTTTTTTCCATCCATAATATTTCATTACAAATAGAGAAGTATTTATATGAAATATGGAATAATGTACATTTACATTTAATCATTTAGCAGACGTTTTTATCCAAAGCGACTTACAAGTGAGGAAAACAAACAAGCGAATGTGCATGGTGAAAGTTTTTCTATTTTTCTTCAGAGATCAAGAGAAATAAAGTTGAAGTTCTGGTGTTTTGAAGTCTTATTATTAAATGTGGATTGAGAAACTATCAATGACATATTGGTCGACTGCTACTTTAAATATTTGTGAAGCATTAGATACTGTTCAAATGTGCTAGTGATTCAATAAGGCCTTGCGATTACTAAAACAGACTTTCACTGCTACACAGCAGCAATAAAGGGATAGTTGATAGTATTATAGCACAGTAAACCCCTGTACAATTTCATCCAATGTATGAAAGTTCATTTACACATTTTCCAGATTAAGAAAACGAGTGTTTGAACTTTTTAATTATTATGTCCTTGTTATGTATTCTCTTGTTTTGAAGTCTTTTAGTTTGTACAGCTCATATTTCTTCTTCTGTTAGTCTTGATTGCACCCAATTCTCTAGTTATTCTTGATATTCCTTGTGTTTTCTTTGCGCTTTGTCTGGTGTTCACCTTCAATGACAGTTTGGTTGTTATTGGCATCAAATTGACTCTGGAGCGATACGTCGACTGCACCTTATTACTTAGTGGATCACCATTTATTGTTGTGGATGTGACCGCAGAGTCCACTTCCATCTCAGTGCTCCCTAACCCTGTGGATTTGAGCCTGGTGCTCCCTATCGAGGTGGTCTCAGCATTCCCTAGCCCGGTAGTCCTGGAAGTCCTATGTCTGGTGGTCCTGTAGTTCCCAAAAATGGTGGTCAAAACCATCAAGGCAGAAGTGAGCCCACAAGACTCGGGATCCCAGGGACCGTTGTAACAAGGACCAGGACTTAGAACCTCCAGGACCACCAGACCTGGGACGACCAGGATCACCAGACTTGGGACCACCAGACTTGGGATCTCCAAGACCACCAGACTTGGGACCTCTAGGACCACCAGAATTGGGACACCCTAAGTAATTTGTGTCGATGTATTGCACCAGAGTCCACTCAATGACATCCTTGAAGGCAATTGTTCCTTTTTTAGTAGCTGCCCTGACTTTGGGGAACAGCCTATCCATTCATATTAGATTTGCTTAAATTTAATATTTTTTAAACCAATTTTTTATCTTTACTTAGGTTTTTGCTCTTTTTTATTTTATGACCGTACCACAAATCATTTAATTATTTAATAAATAAATTGACTTTGACATTAACAGTAAAACAGTAACACCAACAGGACCTAAATACCAGCACCAAAAAGATGATAGAAGATTAGTAGATAGAGAGTGGAAAAACTCAAAAATACATAGATCATGGTTTTAAAAGCAGGCTAAATTGGTTAATTATTTTTCCTTTATCAATAAGTATTTACATTTTTATTCAAAACTATTTTACTGCTTTGGTATTTTTGTTAGATAAATGCAAACAAGCATGATCTACAAAGACATAAGGATGTCATAACATAATTTTTTAATTTTATAAGAGACACATTAACATTTTAAAACAGCTGAATTATTCTGAATGATAATATGCATATGTATCATCTCAAGACTGTCTTTTGTTTGTTTGACAGTTCTTTCAGATCTTACAACTTCCATCTCTGATCCATGCTATGATTATCACACTCTTGATGAATATTGGAGAGACATACATACACTTGCATACCGAGACTATGGATATGATGACACTCTTGTTGAATGGAGTGGCTGGTATCGGCTGTATTTGAATGGAGAAAGTGCCCAGATGTCTGAGTGGCGTGTGAGCCATATGGGATGTGGTGGTGAAACTGGACTGTATCTCAACGGTTCTCATCCAACACTTGAGGATGGAGTGGTGACCCGTGAAGTCGTAGGAACTTATATGTTTTGGTGGTGGTTGACTTCTCACAGTGAGAGTTACAGTTCCACATCCATTCGAATCAAAGCCTGCCCAGGAAACTATTATGTCTATGAACTTGTCAAACCCAACGCATCAATCCCCAGGCCTACATACTGTGCAGGTGCAATTTTAACTTTTTTTTTCTACCCATGGAACTCCCCTAGCGCTCATGCTATTTGTAACAAAATTCCTAAAATCTTGCAACATTAGACCATCCATTCCCTGCTTTTTCAGTCAATGTACTTAAACGACAGGAGTGCCAACAATTAATTCATCAATTCATGTACTCCTATACCAACCACGTTAATGAAAGTAGTTATGGTGCAGACAAACATGTGTAGCTCCACCCCAGATGTTGCTCCACATTATTCTGCAGGCTGCTGCCGGGTATATATTGGCAACAGTTTGGGCCTTACTGCATACCAGAGTAGAATATAATTGTTAAATTTATGAGATTAACTATCACTGTGGTTTTGGGATGTGATATGCAAAATCAGTGGTTCTCAATCCTGGTCCTGGCTTATCAGATAAAATAAACATTTATCACATTTATGAACGGACGTTTATCACAACTATGAACAGAAATTTATCATGCACACGCACACACACGCACACACACACACACACATGTTGTGTTTTCATGTTTTATGGGGACATTCCATAGGCGTAATGGTTTTTATACTGTACAAACTGTACATTCTGTCCCCCTACACTACCCCTACCCCTAAACCTACCCATCACAGAAAATGTTCTGCCTTTTTTCATTTAAAAAAAGATAATTCTGTATGATTTATAAGCTTGTTTCCTCATGGGGACCAAAAAAATGTCCCCACAAGATTTTTACAAGACATTTGGTCCCCATAATGTAGGGAATACCCACACACACACACACACACACACACACACATACACATACTCATATGACACACACACAAACTACTTTTGGTTGATTTACACTCACCTAAAGGATTATTAGGAACACCATACTAATACTGTGTTTGACCCCCTTTCGCCTTCAGAACTGCCTTAATTCTACGTGGCATTGATTCAACAAGGTGCTGAAAGCATTCTTTAGAAATGTTGGCCCATATTGATAGGATAGCATCTTGCAGTTGATGGAGATTTGTGGGATGCACATCCAGGGCATGAAGCTCCCGTTCCACCACATCCCAAAGATGCTCTATTGGGTTGAGATCTGGTGACTGTGGGGGCCATTTTAGTACAGTGAACTCATTGTCATGTTCAAGAAACCAATTTGAAATGATTCAAGCTTTGTGACATGGTGTATTATCCTGCTGGAAGTAGCCATCAGAGGATGGTACATGGTGGTCATGAAGGGATGGACACGGTCAGAAACAATGCTCAGGTAGGCCAATTGGCACTAAGAGGGCGAAAGTGTGCCAAGAACACGCCCCCACACCATTACACCACCACCACCAGCCTGCACAGTGGTAACAAGGCATGATGGATCCATGTTCTCATTCTGTTTAGGCCAAATTCTGAAATGGTTGTGTGTGAAAATCCCAGTAACTGAGCAGATTGTGAAATACTCAGACCGGCCCATCTGGCACAAACAACCATGCCACGCTCAAAATTGCTTAAATCACCTTTCTTTCCCATTCTGACATTCAGTTTGGAGTTCAGGAGATTGTCTTGACCAGGACCACACCCCTAAATGCATTGAAGCAACTGCCATGTGATTGGTTGATTAGATAATTGCATTAATGAGAAATTGAACAGGTGTTCCTAATAATCCTTTAGGTGATTGTATAAGCCTTTTAAAATAGTGAGGACCAGTCAATGTCTCACTAGTGGGTTGTCTAAGTATTCCACAATATAAGTGAGGACATTTGGTCCTCACACGTATAGCCAAACAAGTACACACACACACACACAACACACACACACAAAACGTGGACACACACACCCGGTGCAGTGGGCAGACACTTTTGCTGTGGCGCCTGGGGAGCGATTATGGATTAGGTGCCTTGCTCAAGGGCACCTCATTCATTTTCTCCCGGATTTGAGAATCAAACCTGTAACCTTTGGGTTACTAGTCTGACTAACCATTAAATATTAATTTAATATATATATTAATTGAAAGTATGGTGATTTATATTGTATTTATTTACAGAAGTAGGGCTGGACCAGAACTGGGAACCACTGCTATAAATAGTCTTCCATGCAAACACAGTATTTTAACAGTACTTTTATAAACTTCATGACAGTTGCTTTCCAAAGCATCAGCAGTGATCCCTGCTACAATTATCGGTCTCTGGATCGTCCCTGGAGAGCCAACAATGAAAGTGGAGATTTCAATTGTGATGAAACTTTAGTTTGGAACGGCTGGTACCGGCTTTTCTACTATGGAATGGACATCCGGATGCCAGAGACCTGTGTTAGTTCATCATACTGTAACACAGTAATCAGTCTGTCACTTAATGGTCCTCACCCTCAGATTGAGGATGGAGTGGTGGTCAGGGAGGTCTGCGGGGAGGCTTATTTGAGAGGCTGCTGGAATTACAAGTCAAAACCCATCAGAGTGAAAGCGTGTCCAGGCAATTACTATGTCTATGAACTTGTGAATCCAATATTTGGGTGTTCAGGATACTGCACAGGTAAAGTGCTTTTTCATACTTTGTAACTAAGTCTTTCAAACCTTTTAAAATGATTTGTCTTGAATTTTATTCTTTTTAGATGTCAGCACCATTTCACAGGTGGTTTCCACTCTAAGTCCAAACATAATCCCTGGATCCAGCATTACATTGGGTAAGTTGTTAATAATACCCTAATATATATGAATATATGAGGGTTATTAAAAACAATGCATCTTATCACTCACTAACACAGATGATGACCCGTGCAATAACTACAACACACTCAACGACTACTGGAGAAGCACACGCCACTCCTGGTTTATATTTGGATTTGGATCTGCACATGATGACACTCTTGTAGAATGGGATGGCTGGTATCGACTCTACATTAATGGATTAAGTGCTCAGATGCCTGAGTGGTGTGTGACACATATGGGATGTGGAGGTTTTAGTGCTCTGTGGCTTGGCGGATCTCATCCTCAGATAGAAGATGGAGTTGTTACTCGTGAAATTTACGGCTCTTATCGTGATCAATGCAGCCGGTATAGATCTGACCCAATCCAAGTCAAAGCTTGTCCTGGAAATTATTATGTCTACAAATTTACCAGACCAGTGGTTTCAATACCAGCTCCTAGATATTGTGCAGGTACATCGAACATTCAACTTTGCCTTTGGCATGATTATCACAAATTGTATAGTGAATTTTTAAATGACCACTACCTATACATGTCAGGCTCCTGTCACTTTGTTTGTTCTTGTTCTTAGTTTGACACTAGTGTCTTGTCTTGTCTTTGTGAGCGTGTGGCTTTAAGTGGTTCTTGGGCCATGTCCTCTCCCGTCTATATGTTGTTTGTGTTTGGGGCTTGTCTTAATCCTGGAACTTTTGTCTGGTTTGGTTCAGAATTGGGATCTGGAATACTCATGCTCCATGTTTTGTCTTTTGATGTGAGCACATTGCTGTTGATTTTGTTTCATTTTTGACTTCATCAAGAGCACATGGTCTGGATGGTTTTTCCCTCACCACGGGCTTTTGATTTTCATTATATAATGCTCTCTTTCTATTATCCCATTATAGTATCGTTCAGCACTCCAAGTGTCGACCCCTGCTACAACTATAACAGTCTGGATGAGCCATGGAGAGCCACTGACCATTATAACTTGGGCATGTGTGATTATAATGTGGAGTGGAATGGCTGGTACAGGATGTTCTTCAATGGTGAAAATGCTCAGATGCCAGAATCATGTGTAAATCAAGGCATGTGTGGCACTAGTCAACCACTGTGGCTCAACGGCCCTCACCCACAGCTAGAAGATGGAGTGGTCACCCGTCAGGTCTGTATCTCCTCATGGAATGGCTGCTGTACTTACACATCCCACCCTATAAGAGTCAAAGCCTGTCCAGGAAATTACTATGTTTATGAATTTGTCAAGCCAATGTTTTGTTCATCTTACTGTGTTAGTGAGTATTTACTCATGCACTTCTGTCATTAATCTTTCTGGATTTTTTTTGAAAATTATTAATATTGATAAATTATTTTAATACCAGATATCACAGGCCTTAATGCAATGTCTACAACAACAGAGACAATCCCATCTATAGAAGCCATAACTCTGCCCATCCCTACCACTGGTAAATATTGTCTTGACTCCTTTATGAACTCTCATGTGCATTTTGTTACACATGAATTTTCATTGAGCCTTTTTTTGTTTGTCCAACAAAGAAGAAAAGTGTGTATATTTAAATGGTAGAACCCCTAATAATATGCTGCCAAATTCAAGTAAATTATAGCAAATGCTTATGTTGCCAGACGTGTCTAATTTAAAAATGTCCCGTTAAAACAATTAGAAATAGCCACTTGGTACTGTTTCTGAGAAGGATATAATATAAAATATAATGTTTAAAATATAATGTTTTATTAATGTGAAATATTTATAGACATCTGGGATTAATTCACAAATCAGCCATCACTGGTTCTTAACAACTAATTAATAAAACTCCCTTATTGCTTTTAAAAAATAGCAGTCATGTTATTAAGCAAATCTATTGTCCAACACTGCCTGACACGAGGCAGCAGAAACTATATTGGACCCAAATCCTGCATGGGTAAAAGGAGACATTGAAGTTTGAGTTTATTGATTATAAGTGGTAAGTTAATGGACTATTCAGGCATACATGTCTTTGACGTGTATTGTATCTCTCTGCTCTTTTCTGTTTTTTCTCTTAGTTGTGAGAGATCCTTGTTCTGAACTCAGCTGCTCTGAGGATGAAAGGTGTGGGAAGAAAAATGGTGTTTATGGCTGTTTGTGTAACGATGACCACCCTAGACCACAACCACATTCTGACTCTTTTCAACAAAATGTGAAATATACTTTTTTCAGTCATTAATTAGCTTCATTTTCTCTCTCAGATTCCTCAGAAAGCTGTGAAAGCAGCTCCGGCTCCATGTCTGTGTCTCGCTGTCAGCTCTTTGAGGCTGGTTTTCCAGCGGATGTCTTACACCTCAATGATCCCAGCTGTAAAGGAACGGTCCGGAATGGCAGAGTGGAATTCCATTTTGATAATGATAAACACATCTGTGGTACAAATCTTGTGGTAGGTTTAGCTATGTATAGTATATTCAAATACAGCATCTAAAGTGTCTGATAGAACCAACACAGTTTGATCTGACCATTTGGGGAATCTCTATTAGACTTTGAGAAGTCTGTACGGAGGTCTGTAAGAGTACTGAATCTGTAAAAACAAAATAAAGGGCTCAAACAGACCTCCTATATACTTCTGAAAGTCTCAAAGATATTTGAGGGGAAAGGTGCACAACATCTTTCCATAAAAAAGATCGAAAAGAGAACGTGTGCCCGCATTCTCCACCATTAATATCACCCATTATTTCACTTGACTGACACAATGTTTTTAGCTTTTTAGTTTTAAATGTTATTGCATATCTAATGCGGATTCATAAAAAAAAAAAGTTGCTTTAACGGAGTGTCTTTTTACACCAAGTGCAAATAGCCCAAATGCTATTAGCCAGACAAATTTACAAAATAAACACTTCTGAAAACAAGAGCAGTGGCATGGAGAGGAAAACAGCTGGCGTTTGCTTTTGACACGACTGATCTATTCAGCGTTTTTCTTAGCTCAGTCTTTTCACTTTCCCCAATGCATAGCATCTGAGAGATGTTTATTTTAAAGAAAAACAGAAAATGTTCAAAAAGTTGAAATGAAGTATTTAATAGTAGGAATAAAGCATTAAACTGGTATTTAATTGGCCAATAATTGAAACTGGCTGTGGTGTCCTCACATTGATCGGATGGACTGAGAAACGGACTGTCACACTTAAACCCTTCATAAACCCTTCCTGGACCTTCGAGGACAACTTTACTGATCAGCAGGTTCAATATTGTAGGGTTAGGGGTAGGTGTAGTGTGGGCTTTAGTTAGATAAGTAATGTCCCAATAAGGTATCCATTTATGATTATCACAGACAGTCTTATAATATTACTACTACAATATGCTGAGGTGCAAATAGTATCTGCCAAGTATATATAGCATCTAACTACTTTTTTCACTTCAGTGGAAAGAAAATACTGCTATAATGCAAATAACTGCAGCTTTTTTTTTATTTATTTATTTTTTTAATAAAATACCTTGAATTCAATTTAGGCTAAATTACAAAATGTTGTATTTGCTGTCCACAGGCTAATGGCACCCACTTCATCTATAATAACTTTATTCTGGGGTCACCGAGGTCAGAAGGTCTCATCAGCAGAGAGAAAATCCTGAAGCTTTCTTTCAGCTGTGTTTATCCTCAAACACAAACACTTTCCATGAATGTGGAGATCAACTCACTGGAGAGGTGGGAATCTTTTAAGCAGGAAAAACTTATGCAGTATAAAAATGAGTAAATATATGTGAATATACTCCAAGAATTTATATGCTATGCTCTTAAAATCTACATTTCTAAATAAAGAGTTGAGGCAAATAGTATTTGAACATAGATTTTTTTTTTTTTTTTAAATGGATGTTGAACATTTCAACAGCATTGTGCACAAGACTCTTCCCGCTGGTGAAGGCAGATATCAGGTCCGGATGATTCCATATCAGGATGATGAGTTTACCCGGCCCTTCACTGGTGCAGTGGATGCAGAGCTCGACCAGGAGATGCATGTGGAAGTTCGTGTTGAGGGGGTCGACAGCCGCCAGTTTGCCCTGGTGATGGACACGTGATGGGCTACACCTGTGAATGATCCCGATTACAGCCTCCGCTGGGACCTCATCGCTTCAGAGTAAAGCAGGGCTTTTTTTAGGATTGCCGGAGATACTTTATCTCTCAATATTTCAATACTAACACACAGGATTCCATGTTTGCACAGTGGAAAAGAATTTGATTTGTTCGTGTATCTTTATTGATATCCTCAGGTGTCCCAGTCCAAATGACGACACAGTGGAGCTGCTGCAGAACGGCGTCTCAACATCCAGCCGTTTCTCCTTCGGGATGTTCATCTTCACTGCAAACTCCACTAAGCTTTACCTGCACTGTGCTGTTCACCTTTGCCTTCGGTCAAGCAATCGCTGCTCAATGGTGAGATTACAAAACATGATGATAATGATAATGTTTTTTGAGTAACTGATAATAAATGTAATTAATTGCTTTAAATATATAAAAATGAAGGTTAAATTTTAGAACTTTGACCAAATGTCAGTATGTAAGGATGCTAAAATACATGTTTTTGCTGCCCTCTGCTGGAGACTTTCCTTAGTTTCTTGTTTGTTCAGTGATATTTAACTGTGATTCACAGCTGGATTTTGCTCTTTTCTCTCTCAGGACTGTGACTCTGGACACCAGCGGAGAGAGGGCAGGTCTCTGGACTTCCATGACAGCGCTTCCATATCCATGGGTCCTCTGATGTTGTCTGGAGGGAACGCAGGTGAACATTTCACTTATTTCAATCATTTGTAATAAAGGTTTCTATGTAAATACAGTATATTTCACTGCATGTCATTATATTCCCTGTTCACAGATTAGTGGGTCCCAGAACAAGTGAAGGTCTCTGAGGCTTCTTGTCTGTGTGCTTCTCTGATGGTGTTTCTTGTTCCTCTGATGAGTGTCCTGACACACTTTTAGTTTAGCACCACATTGTCATTTTAATTCATGTGGAACTGATGCCACACTGGTTTTGGGTTTCTACATGTTTATTTATTTCATAACTGATATTTCATGTGGCATAATAAATTAATTATTTAATCATTTATGATCATTTTCATATAGTACATTCATTGTGTAATATGAGATGTGGATGTGCTGCAAAAACAATGCGCATCAGATGTATGTTATTCAAATCATGCAAAAACATAATTGGGCCAATCCTGTTCTGTGGAAATATGTGATATTATGTTTGTAGAAAATTAACTAATGTGACTTTCTTTTCTTAAAAAAAAGTTTTTAATTTTTTTTTCTCGCATTTAGTATAATGGATGAAAAAGGTCTGTATGATCCAAATAAAAATCAATAAATTTAATGGTTGGCCTCATAATCTGTTTTTTCTTTTGTAATCATTTTCTTTCAGTAAAAGCATACCAAAAATGATTTACTGCTATCTTTGCAATTGTTTTGCTTGTCCATCATGATACTATGACTATATGCATGAGAAGAGTCTTGCTATTTTGCTTTCAGTTCTTTGAAGAATGTTGCAGCGCTGGTTGAAATATTCTTTCTTAGAAAGCAAGGTGGGGTGATGTTCAGTCAGCGATCACATTACCAAAAAATATTCTTGTATTGTTCTAGTTTTCAGATAAAGAAGGTGAAGAGAAACTGAAATTGAACAGCTTGTAGGACAGAGGGCAAGATCCCATTCAAGCAGTTCTCTGACACTGTCCTCGACTGACCCTGCTGTATGAGAGTTTAACATTAATAACTGTTGATAACTGAGATCCACTGCTGCAGTTATGCAACATTCAGATCAAACTCTTTATATTTTTGAAAGTTAATATTATTTATTATTAGTTTATCAATACCATATTGTTGAATGTTGTGTGAAAGTGTTTCTATTACGAAACATGTTTCAAAAATAAAAAATCAAGCAGAATATTTCTACATTTGATTATAAACAATCAGCAATATGTCAATATTGTGTGATTCAAATAACAAATTCCTGTCAAACGTTAAGATAAATATAAGAGCTATTAGATAAAGTGTGGCAAAAGATAAAGCATTTTATATGTAGTTTTAACCTATAAAAGGCATTGATTGTGTTCTAGTTGGTCTCTACAGGGTTAACATGCTGAACAAGTGCAAGTCTCTTTTGTCATGTAGTATAGCTGGTATATTCAACTGGTTTCTGAGTGTGTCAGGAAAACTTTCACTTATTTTTCATTGCACATTTACCTTAGACACACAAAAGTAAGCTTATGATGAACATTTGTTTCAAAGTTTGTTTAGTGAATATTTAGAGAATGTTCATCTTCTTCAGTGTCTCTATAACACCTTTATTCATGAGGTTTGAGCTTCACTGAGAGCCAGTAGATGCAATCAGCTCCTAATAACTTAGTTTAACGTAATCGTCTATACGGATTTCTTGAACAGAAATTCATCATAAAAAATACAGCTTGACCTACATTACTATACATTCACATAGCAATCATATTTGTCATTGTGTGGTACTGCAAAATAAAATAAAAAGATGTTAATGCAGTGGTGACAAGCGTATTGTAGCTCTCAGGAATCTTGATCAACGGCATTTGCAACAATGAACTTGGAACAATCCACTGACAGCTGCACTTTGGGGACTTGAGAAGACTCGATTGCAGCGAATCTGTCCGTTTTGACTGCACAAACAAGGAAATGCACAGTTTTTCTCATGAGATGCTCATACTATGCTGTAGCGCAGAGGACGAAATGCCAAGTTAGTGCCAGATGCACTGTGTTTAAACTTAAACTAGTCACCTTAATTATACATAATGTAGTCAATAAATTAACAATGCACAAAGCATTTATTACATATTTAAAGGGTTAATTCACCAAAAAATTTAATTTCCGTCATTTAGTACTCACCTTCATGTTGTTCCAAACCCGTCAGACCGTCGTTCATCTTTGGAACACAAGATATTGTTTGAAATCCGAGGGTATCTGAACCACACATTTTAAGAATAATTTTTATACATTCGTAATTCATCCGAATAACACGTTTTAAGAATCTGAAAACTGAATAAAATGTCTTTGAAACTGAAAAAAATAAATAAACTGCAGGCAAAAATTTTCCGTTTCGGTTACACTTTATTTTAAGGTGTATTTGTAACACTAGAATTATAAATTTAAGTACTGAGTAATATTAAGTAATTACACATAATTTACTACAGGTTTAGGATTAGGATTTGGTTTGATTTAGGGTTAGTTGCATGTCATTATGCATAATTTATCGTTATTACTATAATAACTACATGTGACATATATAACAATGACGCTGTAAAATAAAGTGTTACCCTGTTTTCTCATTTTTCTTTCGCTGTTCTGTACTTAAAAATGCCTTTCCAGAGTTTTAATTTACGCTTCTGAAGTTTTCATTTACGATCCCAGAGTTTTTGTTCGCCATTCTGGCACAAATCAATTGCAAGTTATAAAGTCAGAATTAGGAGATATGAACTTGCAATACTGACTTTTTTTCTTGCAATTGTGAATTTAGTACGTGAGTTAAATGTCATAATTCTGACTTTTCTCAATATTGTGAGTTTATATCTCATAATTCTGACTTTTCTCAATATTGTGAGTTTATCATAATTTTGACTTTTCTCAATATTGCGAGTTTATATCTCATAATTCTGACTTTTCTCTATATTGTGAGTTTATCATAATTTTGACTTTTCTCAATATTGCGAGTTTATATCTCATAATTCAGACTTTTCTCAATTTTGAGCGTTTATATCTCATAATTCTGACTTTATAACTCACAATTACAACTTTATATCACACAATTCTGAGTGGAAAAGTCAGAATTGTGAGATAAAAACTTGCAGTTACCTTTTTTGTGTTTGTTCCACACTTATTAGTATTCCAACTAATATTGCCCATGGGATGTGTATGTCTTATGAACGATGTTTTGTCAATTCAAACAATATATTAAATATATACAGTTCTCCCTTTAGGAAAGTACATTTGTCTGTTTGGCCTTATTTTATATATCCCCTGCAGTCTTTGTAAATTAGTTCCATGATTATTTGTTTCTCATTGTTTTCCCAAATATTACTCATTTGTCTAATGTTAATTTGCAAACTAGCATACCATTTCCCAGCCGTTTTAAAAGACATTACAATTTACTTTAGGTTTGAGGTGTTAGTTGCTTTCTAAAAACATTTGATATGCATTCCGCATTCCTGTTCTTGCTAGCTTGCACATCTTACAAACTTGCCAGCTCCCTGCATCCATCCAGGTGACTTAGGGATGAACTCTGAAATCAAACTGGCTCGTCGTCATTCCATCGAGATGCACATCTATTCAAGCGCAAAGTGAAAGAATGTCTTTCTGAATGCAGGTGTACTCAAAGAAACTAGTTCAAATAACAAATATCTCAATGTCACATGAAAAATAAAAAACTGGTTTAAGCTATTTTTGAAAATTACTTCTAGTTCCAGTAAAGGTCCACCCACAGTTATTAAAGGCACTGATGAGATTGTGAGAGCTGCAGTTCAGCATCACTGTATTGAGCTGCTGAAGAGAGAATCTCCCTGAGTTTGCTCTGCAGCAGCATCTGATCTCAGGTAAAGGTGTTTCTGTTTTACCCCATAGGGCCACCAGCTTTTGATGGATCTAAAATCTTTGGTAAAGTTTGGCTGTGTCTTATATTAAATAAAGTAGTAAAATAAAGTTTAATAAAGTTAAAACATTTGGCTTTAAGTATCTGTGATCTATTATAGTTTTTTCTACAAATGTGCACAAAGAAGAAGAAGAAGAGGAAGAATATATAACAAAATATAAGAATATTTCATGTGTGTGTGTTGTATATGTGTGTGCAGGTGCCGTTCGTCACAATGAGGTTTCTGTGTGTGTCACTGCTGCTGCTGATTTATGGTGAGTGTTTTATTATCTGTCATGTAGAATGACTGAATATTTTCACAATAATAAATAATTATGCTTATATTGTGTATTTAACAGGTGAAATAATCAATGGACAAACAACAGGTACAATCATTCTTTCACTTCATCTAATCTTCAATTTATCCTTTGTTTTCCACTAAAAAAAAAAAAAAGAAATTAAAGTAGTAGAAATCATTCATAAAGTTTTCCTATTGATATAAAACCTACTCATAATATTTTAGCACAAATTAATATTCACATAAAATTAAAATATTTAAATTGTAATAGTTAAAGACTGCAAAAATGTGATCGTAAAAGCTTGTAAATTGGTTAACAGTATATTATATACAAGAAAAACTGTATTAGATCTAACCTTACATTTCAGTAAATACTCTTAAATGTACCATTTTTGGAAATGAAAAGAATCTTAAAAATCTTATTATTTACATTGAAAAACTGTAAACTAACATTCCCAGATTTCCTTGGGTTTCATTTCACATTTGATGGTTTTTAATTTTAATAATTATGTTTCTTTTTCTGTTTTTTTTTTACTTATCAGTTATGTACATTAGGGTTTTATGTTACATACTATGAATATTAAATGAATATTTTATTATTTTAGTGTAGTGCAGGGTGTTTTGTTTTGTGTACATGACACTGCGTGCGCCTTCTTCACATTAGTATTTACCTCAGCTTGTGTTAACACGGCTTGTGATGTACTTTGATTCATCTTGTCTTTCTCTTTACTACCTGTATTTTTGCTATGGTGGATGTCAGTATGTGTAAGATGTGCAAAACGGTGCGGTTTTAGTACTGTTCAACAAAACCCAATCTTGCAAAATCAACCATAAAAATCATTTAGGGAACACAGGAAACAAAAAAAAAAAATAGATCCTTATGGAAGGAATAATTAACTTAAGGACAGGGCAATGCAAAAATAACAAACAAAAGAAGTCCAATTGTTTTAGTAAAATAAACCTAAACACAAAATAAAGAAGCAAACAAAAGACATGAAACTAAACCTAGCTTCCTCTCTCAGTGCAAACAGGAGAAAAAAATATGTACAAAATAAATGGCATCCACCTCCCTACATGTTTCTTAGATTAAAGGGGCCATGAATTGAGAGATCAACATTTTCTTGAGCTTTTGACATATAAGAGATCATCGTACTATAAGAATATTTTGTTTCAGAACTGAAAACTTCCTTGTTAGTCCAATAAAAGATTTTATTGACACCAAGCCCAGCAAACGACTGGAATGTGTCATAGACAGGTGAAATGCCACCTCCACATAAGAAATCAACGCCTACTTCAACATTGCAACGTGAGCCCCACCCACTGGTGCATTAGTGAAATGACAAGGAGACTCAGGGGCGAACAGCAATACAAGACTAGAAAAAACAGTACCTTTCAAAGGATCTGAATGCTAGAAATATGGTTATTTATTTACCACATATCAACTATGTGGATGTCTCAGTTGAGCTTTGTTTATTTGTATTTGCAATTTCACTGTGGATTATTTGGTAAATCAATCGCATTTCGCCGCAGACTTTGCAATCAGACTTTTATGATATGGACTCAACAGTATGGAAGCCCGTTACCGCCACTGTTGAGAAAAAAATAATTCTGTAAGTCATAATAATGAGAAACTTTCACATAATAATAACTTAGTATCTCATAATAATGAGAAACTTTCTCATAATAATGACTTAGTATCTCATAATAATGACTTAACATCTCATAATAATAACTTAGTATCTCATAATAATGACTTAGCATCTTTAACTTAATCAAAAAAACCCTATTTTTTTAGAAACTTTCTCATAATAATGACTTAACATCTCATAATAATGACTTAGTATCTCATAATAACGACTTTACATCTCATAATAATGACTAAGTATCTTATAATAATGACTTAGAATCTCATAATAATGACTTAGTATCTCATAATAATGACTTAACATCTCATAATAATGACTTAGTATCTCATAATAATGACTTTACATCTCATAATAATGACTAAGTATCTTATAATAATGACTTAACATCTCATAATAATGACTTAGTATCTCATAATAACGACTTTACATCTCATAATAATGACTAAGTATCTTATAATAATGACTTAGCATCTTTAACTTAATAAAAAAATAAAAAAAGGTTTGGCCGAACACCTCCCAGACCCAAGTTTTTGCCTCCACAACTACCCGGGCTGCAGTCCGCTTGGCATGCCGGTACCCGTCGGCTGCCTCAGGAGTCCCCCGAGCCAACCAGGCTCGATAGGCCTCCTTCTTCAGCCTGACGGCATCCCTTACATCCAGTGTCCACCACCGGTTTCGAGGGTTGCCGCCACGACAGGCACCGGAGACTTTACGGCCACGGGAGGTGGCCGTAGAGAGGTAGAGAACATGGTCCACTCAGACTCAATGTCTCCAGCCTCCCTCAGTATCTGGTTGAAGCTCTGCCGAAGGTGTGAGTTGAAGATCTTTCTGACAGGGGACTCAGCCAAACTTTCCCAGCAGACCCTCACAGTACGTTTGGGTCTGCCGAGTCTGTCCAGCTTCCTCCCCTGCCATCTGATCCAACTCACCACCAGGTGGTGATCAGTTGACAGCTCCGCCCCTCTCTTCACCCGAGTGTCCAAGACATACGGCCGGAGGTCAGATGAAACAACTACAAAGTCGATCATCGACCTCCGCCCTAGGGTGTCCTGGTGCCACGTGTAATGGTGGATACCCTTATGCTTGAACATGGTGTTCGTTATGGACAAACTGTGACTAGCACAGAAGTCCAATAACAGAACACCGCTCTGGTTCAGATCAGGGGGGCCGTTCCTCCCAATCACGCCCCTCTAGGTATCACTGTCGCTGCCCACGTGAGCTTTGAAGTCCCCCAGTAGAGCACTTTCCAGTACCCCTCCCAGAGACTCCAAGAATGCCGGGTTATTCGGCCCATAAGCACACACAACAGTGAGAGCCCTATCCCCGACCCGAGTGAACTGCCACCTTACCGTGTTGAAGGGGTTTGAGTGCCCGAATGATCCTAGGAGCTATGTTGTTGGGGGCTATATGCTCCTGGTAGGGTTTCCCAAGGCAAACAGGTCCTAGGTGATGGGCCAGACAAAGAGCAGTTCAAAACCCCTTTATGGATTTAAAAAGAACAAAGGTCATTACGTCGCCCGGTATGGCGCAACCAGGGCCCCACCCTGGAGCCAGGCCTGGGGTTGGGGCTCATATGCGAGCACCTGGTGGTGCATTGTGGATTGGGCGGCAGCCAAAGGCAGGGGCCTCGGCAACCCAATCCCTGGACACGAAATCTGGCTCTAGGGACATGGAACATCATCTTGCTGGCGGGGAAGGAGCCTGAGCTTGTGCGGGAGGTCGAGAGATATCGACTAGAGACAGTCGGGCTCACCTCCATGCACAGCTTGGGCTCTGCAACCCAACTCCTTGAGAGAGACTGGACTCTCCGCTACTCTGGAGTTGCCTGCGGTGGAAGACGGCGGGCTGGTGTGGGCTTTCTCATAGCCCCCCAACTCAGCCGTCATGTGTTGGAGTTCACCCCAGTGAACGAGAGGGTCGCTTCACTGTGCCTTTTAATTAAATAAATAAACAAAAACAAAACAAAAGTAAAATGGTGGCAGTCTCCATGAGGAACACACAAGCATAATAAAACACAACATAAAATCCAGGCCTGGTCCTCTCTAGTCCTTCACTGTCGTCGCTCCTCTTTTATGCTTCTGGAGCTCCTCCGTGAGAGATAAGAGACCGGTGCAGTGCGCAGCAGACGCTCATTATCAATCACGTCACCGGCCTCGCGCCCTCACGGCTCTCGCCCGCCTTACTCGTCACATACCCCCATCGCCCCTTGCAGGCCGGGGGGGTACTACCCCAGGGAGAGTAGAGCGCAGTCTCAGCGGCCGCAGGATCTGGGGGTAAGGACAGACGAGACGAGAGAAAAGGAGTTGGAAGCACAAGGAGCAACAAAGAAGAGAGAGGGGAGAGAGGAAAAAAAAATTCTTGGTCCGGTTACCCGAACACACTGAGGCTCGGTCCTCAGCCAGCCAAGAGGCTCTTCCTCGCGGTGCCATGTGATAGTACTGGATACTCGGTAGATGGCTCGATCCTCCTCCGCCCCCTGGCGGCCAGCAATGGCTCCTCCGGCTGAGGGCAGCCGGCAGCGAGTCCCCCGTTCCCTGCTCCTCCCTATCATGGCGGCAGGCAGCAGGCTCCGGCCCATGGCAAACAGCGGCGACTCCTCCGCTCCCTCTTGGATGGCAGCCATCCCACCTCGTCCCAGGAGCATGGCAGCGAGCTCTCCGTCCCACCTGTTGCTCAGTCGCTCCAGCACCACCACCACGGGCGGCCACTCGCGGTCGAAACTCCAGCCTTCCGTCTTCTTAATGCTCAAATTGATGCGATCCGGAAACCAATTCAACTCAGTCATCTTGAAAATCTCAATTCTCTAACTGCCCCATGAGGAGGCAAGGAACAAGGAAGTTTTCTAAGAAGTCATGACTTCACAGTTCAGGTGTATCCTTCCCTCGTATCCTAAGGGGTGGAGCTAAGACAAGGAATTGAGTAAAAGAAACAAGGATGCACAAATGAGAAATGAGAAGCAACCAAGAACTGGCTGCTGTTGTATGAGAGCACATAGCCGTGAAAGCAAACCAGATGAGGGAGACACTCAAGAGTGCTGATTAACCTCAAATGTCGCTTCTCATCCTAGGAGAGTAGAAACAAAGTAGACACGCAAACAGGCATACACAAAACATTTAAAAGATTACGTAAGTAATCACACTTAAATTTACAAATCCATAGAATTGTAAATAAGTAACTTTAACCCTACATTTTCAGAGCCTTTTTGATGTCAAATATCTAGGCTATATTTTTTTGACTGCTGCTTCCTCCCACATAAACCTCAGTGTTCAAAGCTAGCATTAAAGCTAAATCCTCCTTATCGATGGTACTCTAATGAAGCTGACACTTTAAATTTCTTGAGGATACAGGAGGATCCACACTTCCAACATCAGCACCGCTCCTGCCCCCCGTTGCACTTTCATCTGCCTGCAACTTAAATGGTAGATCAAAATCTGGTGCAGATAGAACTGGGGCATTACAGAGAATGTCTTTGACAGCTTAAAATGCAAGCTCACAATCTAGAGTTCAAATAAAACCCTCTGTAATAACTTATCAGTCCCAGGAACCGGCATAACTCACATTTGTTTGTGGAATTGGGGAAATCTAAGATGGCAGTAATTTTGTCTTCAATTGGTCGTACTTGTCCTTGACCAACCTTTTTGCAAGATAGATTACAACAGCTTTACACATTCACATTTGGTCAAGTTCACAAAGACCAAGCATTCACAAAGATCAAGCTTAGTCACATACTTAGCTGAACCGACTCTGTCCACATAATCTTCTAAGCAGGTCAATGGAAAAGAATCTGGCTTAGTAATACCATCCATTTTGCGACAGTCCATGCAAAAGCTAAAATTTGAATCTGGCTTTGGGACTAGTAAGCATGGTGAGCTCCAGGGATTTTCACTAGGCATTGCAAAACCATTTTGGAGCAAATACGTAACTTCAGCTCTCATAACTTCACGCTTAGAAGGATCGACTCTATACGGAAACTGTTTAATGGGCAGACTCTTACCTACATCATGAACAAGAACATTAGTCAGGCTTGGAACATCAGAAAATAAAGTAGGTTATTATCCGATCCATTTACCCACTTCACTACGTTGGTGTTCAGAAAGATAAAACAGGTAAGAATCTTGATCAGACAGTATGGGCAAAGTTCTGCAAAGGTCCACACGAAAGCTTCGCATCACACCCAGTCAATCCATGCCGCTTACGATCAGGAGTGTGAATTACATAGTCCGTCCCATTCCCTTTTTAACAGAGTAGGGACCAGACAATTTGGCTTGTAAAGCTGTCATCTAATATGGCTCATTCTGCAGACCTTTCATCATCCACCACATGTGTCGGCTACACTTATTATGCTCTGTTTGGGCCCTGGAGGCCCATGTAAGTACAGTAGGTCCTCTGATTGGAGGAAGTCAGACCAGCAATAAGTGATTTTTGGGTCTCTTAGGATTAGGATTAGTTCACTTTATCCTAGGTATATATGACTTTCTTATTTCCGATGAACACAATCAGAGTTATATTAATAATCACCCTGATGCCTAATGGCAGTGCACGGAAACCACCTGTTTGAAGCTTGAAAAAAAAGTGCAATCCATCCATCATAAACGTACTCCACATGGCTCTGGGGGTTAATAAAGGCCTTCTGAAGCAAAGTGATGCGTTTGTGTAAGAAAAATATTTTTAACACGTTATAAAGTAAAATAACTAGCTTCTGCCAGACCGCCTTGTCTATTCAACTTACGAAAAAAGCCTAGACATTGTTTCGTAAGTTGAATATGGAAGGCGTAGGACGTAGCCTAAGCATTTTGAACTGCGAGAGATGTTACGCTTTCTTCGTAAGTTGTATAATAACGTGTTAAATTTGGAGCGTCTCCCCAAAGTGGTGTCTTCGCAGCGTCTCATTCCCTTCTCAGGGAACAAGAGTTTCAGTCCTAACCCGAGACGTTTTTCTTTATTTGACAATCACATTGTGCTCCCATTGAACACCAGTTCCATAATGCATGTATTACACATGACAGATTTGTTTGTAATTTCATAAAACTATTGCCTACTTTGCTGTATCAGATCTGAATCTTTGTGCAAATGCTGCTTCTTTTCGGCTCCATGCATGGCTTTTGAGCTACAGCACTCCTTTCAGTCATCTCATCGCTTACTCTTGTAATGTGATCAGTGAACTCTGATTCCTGCTTCTCTACCTACAACACTGCAGCTCGTTAAATGGTTTTTATTTCTACAAAAAGCAAAATGACAGGGAAGGTGTAATGTAAACTTAGCAGTGGCATATTCTATCCTAACTCCACCCTCACACTCATGTCATGGCGATATTACGAGACAGTACAGTACTCAATTAAATGCACTTCGTTACTGTTCACCTCTGGGTTTGTCTCACTCCAACTTCCCGTTTCATCGTAATTACTGAATTCTGACTTGTAAAAACTGCTCACATCTTCATTTGTGTTTTTTTGTGTTAGTTCCCTCGACAGAACCAGGGATATTCTATCCATTCGGCTCAGCGGCAGGAGACACAGAACATTCTCTTAATATTTATTATAGTGATGAAAGCTACATATCTGTTGGCCTTTCCACTCCATATACGTTCTTTGGCCGCACATACAACCAGTTATACGTGAGAATTCAGTTCCATTTCCAGTCTAAATATCAATGTAAATGTTGTAATAAGCCAGTTCATACTTTCCTGGTGGATTTGAACCAATTTCTTATATTTCAGGTTCATGCTAATGGACTCCTTACATTCAACCAACCTCAACCAGCATCAGGTCCTAACTACAATCCCACCAGTGGAGCTGAAGATTTCATTGCTCCTCTCTGGAGTGATGTTGATGACTATTACAGTGGCGTGTTCTCATATCAGCAGTACACAAATGGAGATGTGCTCACTCGCGCCACTCGGGACATAAACCAGTATTTCCCTCAGATGAGATTCAATGCTTCTTCAGTCTTTGTTGTCACTTGGGAATTTGGTGATCGCACAAGCCCAGTAAGTTTTCATTGATTTATTTGATGTTTAGACTGCAGTGTAGACTTTGAATCATGATGTTGTTTTCTTTTCTTTTCAGTCGATCGAGTTTCAAGTGGTTTTAATCTCTGGTGGCAGTTTTTCCTTCTTTCTGATCAATTATGGCGACTGTGCTGTGCTATATGAACAAGTTCAGGTAAAACAAACATCACAGGAGTGAATTCATATTCTATACTCTATACCAGCTCTCTCTGTACTGTATTCATACATTTGCCTTCAATGGATTTAATAGGCTGGATATGACACAATAGGCTCCACAGACTCCTTTGTAATTCCTGATTCAATTAATGGAAACTACCAAAACCTCAAGAGCACAAGCAACGTAAACGTCCCGGGCCGTTGGGCCTTCCTTGTGAACGACGGTAGGAGTTTTGTCAAGATTATGTCTACACTGTTTACAATATTTTCGGCACATGTCAGTTTTTCTTAAGGGAAAAGTATTTCTCGATTCATTATGGCTGCAACTAACGATTATTCGGTAATCGACTAAACTAACGATTATTGGAATGGTTAGTCGAATATTTGGGCGATTAATGCAGCAGTTCATCATTAGCTCTTAACTGACTATTCCAGCGCTTTTAAATGGAAACATTGCTTTTAGACTAACTTGTGGTTTTCATACAAACCATATAATGTGTATTTTTCATTCTTTCATGTCATAACTAGTAGTAAAGTGGAGCAGATGATCGATTCACTCGCGCTCCTCACAGTTGTTTGAGCTGAGTTGTCTACAGCAATCCATCACTCCACATTAAAGAGCATCAGAATGAAATTTGTTTAATTTCATGATAAAATTGAGAGAATTTATTTGAAACATTGTCATTAATTCAGTACTACAACTTCTCAACTTCAACGGGTTTCTCCAATGGCAGAGCTTTGGTTTTGACATTGATGGGAACATAAAAGCACTTTTGAACACAATTTCATGTCATCTAAAGCCTTTATTTATAGATATGGTAGCCAACCCACACATAATTTATAACATATTTTTGATTATGTAAACCAAGAACATTATAATTTAGCTTTCCCTATTTCATTATAGCATATTTAAACTATTTTAATATTCATTAAAATTGGCAAATCAACATTTTCATCGTGGCACTACAAATAATGGATTAATGCATTGTTCAAAGGCTATTGTTTTTTTATTTATTTGTCTTTATTTTTAAAGAGATGAATTCTTTGATTTGTCTCATCCAAAATTCCCATTTCATCATAATTCCAGAATTCTGACTTGTAAAAACTGCTCACATCTTCATTTGTGTTTTTGTGTTCTTTTGGCGACACCAGGGATATTCTATCCATCCGGCTCAGCGGCAGGAGACACCGAATATTCTCTTAATAATTATGGTGATGAAAGCTACATATCTGTTGGCCTATCCACTCCATATACGTTCTTTGGCCGCACATACAACCAGTTATACGTGAGAATTCAATTTCATTTCCAGTCTAAATATCAGTGTAAATGTTGTAATAAGCCAGTTCATACTTTCCTGGTGGATTTGAACCAATTTCTTATATTTCAGGTTCACTTTAATGGACTCCTTACATTCAACCAACCTCAACCAGCATCAGGTCCTAACTACAATCCCACCAGTGGAGCTGAAGATTTCATTGCTCCTCTCTGGAGTGATGTTGATGACTATTACAGTGGCGTGTTCTCATATCAGCAGTACACAAATGGAGATGTGCTCACTCGCGCCACTCGGGACATAAACCAGTATTTCCCTCAGATGAGATTCACTGCTTCTTCAGTCTTTGTTGTCACTTGGGAATTTGGTGATCGCGCAAGCCCAGTAAGTTTTCATTATTTATTGAATTTTTAGATTTTGTAGACTTTGAATCATGATGTTGTTTTCTTTTCTTTTCAGGCGATCGAGTTTCAAGTGGTTTTAATCTCTGGTGGCACTTTTTCCTTCTTTCTGATCAATTATGGCGACTGTGCTGTGCTATATGAACAAGTTCAGGTAAAACAAACATCACAGGAGTGACTTAATATTCTATACTCTATACCAGCTCTCTCTGTACTGTATTCATAACATTTGCCTTCAATGGATTTAATAGGCTGGATATGACACAATAGGCTCCACAGACTCCTTTGTAATTCCTGATTCAATTAATGGCAACTACCAAAACCTCAACAACACAAGCAACGTAAACGTCCCAGGCCGTTGGGCCTTCCTTGTGAATGGTACGTCTTTCGTCAAGATTATGTTTCTTACCATTATCAGTTTGTTTATATTATGATGTCATGTGTTATTATGTGTGTCAGGTGAGAGTTACCTCATTGCTCTCTAGAATGAGAACGTTCCTCTAACAGCACCTGCCCCTGACTAGCAATAGGCAAGTCAAGTCAAGTCACCTTAATTTATATAGCGCTTTTTACAATGCAAATTGTGGCAAAGCAGCTTTACATTAATAATTGGCAAATCATTTTGGCTGCACAATAGCTCCCAAAGAAAATGGTGTCATTGTCCAGCTTATTCTATATATTATTGATTCATTCCGTTGCAAAGATCAGTAGTTATTAGTCTAGTTAATTTATGTATATCAGCACTGGAGAAAACAGCGACGTATTTGTCCGGCTCAGCTCAGTTCGCATACAACAGCGCCAATGCAGGCATACTAAAAACACTGCTGAATATCAAGCAAGTGTCCCCAACTTAAGCAAGCCAAAGGCAACAGCGGCAAGGAACCAAAACTCCAACAAATGGATAAAAAAACCTTGGGAGAAACCAGGCTTAGTCGGGGGCCAGTTCTCCTCTGGCCAACAGTGAACACTTGTCCGATACTCAGGCAGAGTTACAGGTCATTAAACCGATTTGGAATCGTAACAGTCAAAATATTTTATCCAGTTCCATCTAGTTTAAGATCTTTTTGATCACGCCGGTATGGGACAGTTTGTTGGGGATCTGTGCCACTGGCTGATGAGTCGGTAAGGTCTTCACAAAGGATGAGCCAGTTCACACAGTCTCCGCCGACATCCCAGGGCCACATTGCTGCCGCACACAGGCGCAGGTTCACCGTCCGACCCGGACATGGCCCGGATCCAGCAATCACGTTAATTGGTAAACCTCGGGATAAGCAGAGAGACAAAAATTAGCGTAGATGCCATTCTTCTTCTGATGTAACGAGTACATCCGGTGTTATAGGAAGTGTTCCCGGTTCCGGCTGACCTGATCTATGCAGCTTAACAATCCTTTAACAGATATGAAGACAAAAATTGATAATGCGTCATGTGTATGCCAGGTTATATAGACGGGTTTTTAGTCTAGATTTAAACTGACAGAGTGTGTCTGCTTCCCGAACATTAGCAATTAGTAAATCATTCCTGCTGGGTATTGACAATGATTTCATGATTCAATTCCAGTTTTCAAGTTCTTGATTTGACTCCAAACTCAATTCAATTAGATTTGATATTGATTTATGTGGAAATATTTGAGGCACATGTTAGTTTTCTTTGGGAAAAAGTATTTGTTGAGTAATTATGGCTGCAACTAACGATTATTCGGTAATCGACTAAACTAACGATTATTGGAATGGTTGGTCGAATATTTGGGTGATTAATGCAGCAGTTCATCATGAGCTCTTAACTGACTATTCCAACACTTGTAAATGGAAACATTGCTTTTAAACTAACTTGTGGTTTTTATACAAACCATATAATGTGTATTTTAATTTGAACAATTTTGATTTCGCTCACCCCAACTTCCCGTTTCGTCATAATTCCAGAATTCTGACTTGTAAAACCTGCTCACATCTTCATTTGTGTTTTTTGTGTTCTTTCTTTTGGCGACACCAGGGATATTCTATCCATCCGGCTCAGCGGCAGGAGACACAGAATATTCTCTTAATAATTATGGTGATGAAAGCTACATATCTGTTGGCCTATCCACTCCATATACGTTCTTTGGCCGCACATACAACCAGTTATACGTGAGAATTCAGTTCCATTTCCAGACTAAATATCAGTGTAAATGTTGTAATAAGCCAGTTCATATTTTCCTGGTGGATTTGAACCAATTTCTTATATTTCAGGTTCACTTTAATGGACTCCTTACATTCAACCAACCTCAACCAGCATCAGGTCCTAACTACAATCCCACCAGTGGAGCTGAAGATTTCATTGCTCCTCTCTGGAGTGATGTTGATGACTATTACAGTGGCGTGTTCTCATATCAGCAGTACACAAATGGAGATGTGCTCACTCGCGCCACTCGGGACATAAACCAGTATTTCCCTCAGATGAGATTCACTGCTTCTTCAGTCTTTGTTGTCACTTGGGAATTTGGTGATCGCACAAGCCCAGTAAGTTTTTATTATTTAATGAATTTTTAGACTTTGTAGACTTTGAATCATGAAGTTGTTTTCTTTTCTTTCAGGCGATCGAGTTTCAAGTGGTTTTAATTTCTGGTAGAGGCATTTCCTTCTTTCTGATCAATTATGGCGACTGTGCTGTGCTATATGAACAAGTTCAGGTAAAACAAACATCACAGGAGTGAATTAATATTCTATACTCTATACCAGCTCTCTCTGTACTGTATTCATAACATTTGCCTTCAATGGATTTAATAGGCTGGATATGACACAATAGGCTCCACAGACTCCTTTGTAATTCCTGATTCAATTAATGGCAACTACCAAAACCTCAAGAGCACAAGCAACGTAAACGTCCCGGGCCGTTGGGCCTTCCTTGTGAACGACGGTAGGAATTTTGTCAAGATTATGTCTACACTGTTTACAATATTTTAGGCACATGTCAGTTTTTCTTAAGGAAAAAGTATTTCTCGATTCATTATGGCTACAACTAACGATTATTTTGATAATCGACAAAACTAACGATTATTGGAATGATTAGTCGAATATTTGGGCGATTAATGCAGCAGTTCATCGTGAGCTCTTAACTGACTATTCCAGCGCTTGTAAATGGACACATTGCGTCATAACTAGTAGTAAAGTGGAGCAGATGATCGGTTCACTCGCGCTCCTCACAGTTGTTTGAGCTGAGTTGGCTACAGCAATCTATCACTCCACATTAAAGAGCATCAAAATGAAATTTGTTTAATTTAATGATAAAATTGAGAGAATTTATTTGAAACATTGTCATTAATTCAGTACTACAACTTCTCAACTTCAACGGGTTTCTTCAAGGGCAGGGCTTTGGTTTTATTTTAATATTGATTAAAATTGGCAAATCAACATTTCCAACATGACCCTACAAATAAGGGATTAATGCATTGTTCAAGGGCTATTGTTTTTTTTTTAATTTATTTGTCTTTATTTTTAAAGAGATACAATTCTTTGATTTGTCTCATCCAAAATTCCCGTTTCATCATAATTTCAGAATTCTGACTTGTAAAAACTGCTCGCATCTTCATTTGTGTTTTTTGTATTCTTTCTTTTGGCGACACCAGGGATATTCTATCCATCCGGCTCAGCGGCAGGAGACACAGAACATTCTCTTAATATTTATTATGGTGATGAAAGCTACATATCTGTTGGCCTATCCACTCCATATACGTTCTTTGGCCGCACATACAACCAGTTATACGTGAGAATTCAGTTCCATTTCCAGACTAAATATCAGTGTAAATGTTGTAATAAGCCAGTTCATACTTTGCTGGTGGATTTGAACCAATTTCTTATATTTCAGGTTCATTTTAATGGACTCCTTACATTCAACCAACCTCAACCAGCATCAGGTCCTAACTACAATCCCACCAGTGGAGCTGAAGATTTCATTGCTCCTCTCTGGAGTGATGTTGATGACTATTACAGTGGCGTGTTCTCATATCAGCAGTACACAAATGGAGATGTGCTCACTCGCGCCACTCGGGACATAAACCAGTATTTCCCTCAGATGAGATTCAATGCTTCTTCAGTCTTTGTTGTCACTTGGGAATTTGGTGATCGTGCAAGCCCAGTAAGTTTTCATTATTTAATGAATTTTTAGACTTTGTAGACTTTGAATCATGAAGTTGTTTTCTTTTCTTTCAGGCGATCGAGTTTCAAGTGGTTTTAATCTCTGGTAGCACTTTTTCCTTCTTTCTGATCAATTATGGCGACTGTGCTGTGCTATATGAACAAGTTCAGGTAAAACAAACATCACAGGATTGACTTAATATTCTATACTCTATACCAGCTCTCTCTGTACTGTATTCATAACATTTACCTTCAATGGATTCAATAGGCTGGATATGACACAATAGGCTCCACAGACTCCTTTGTAATTCCTGATTCAATTAATGGCAACTACCAAAACCTCAAGAGCACAAGCAACGTAAACGTCCCGGGCCGTTGGGCCTTCCTTGTGAATGGTACGTGTTTCGTCAAGTTTATGTTTCTTACTATTATCAGTTTGTTTATATTATGATGTCATGTGTTATTATGTGTGTCAGGTGAGAGTTACCTCATTGCTCTCTAGAATGAGAACGTTCCTCTAACAGCACCTGCCCCTGACTAGCAATATTCAAGTCAAGTCACCTTAATTTATATAGCGCTTTTTATAATGCAAATTGTGGCAAAGCAGCTTTACATTAATAATTGGCAAATAATTTTGGCTGCACAGCAGCTCCCAAAAAAAATGGTGTCATTGTCCAGCTTATTCTATATATTATTGATTCTTTCCGTTGCAAAGATCAATAGTTATTAGTCTAGATAATTTATCAGCACTGGAGAAAACAGTGACGTAATCGTCCAGCTCAGCTCAGTTCGCTTACAACGGCGCCAATGCAGGCATACTAAAAACACTGCTGAATATCAAGCAAGTGTCCCCAGCTTAAGCAAGCCAAAGGCAACAGTGGCAAGGAACCAAAACTCCAACAAATGGATAAAAAAACCTTGGGAGAAACCAGGCTTAGTCTGGGGCCAGTTCTCCTCTGGCCAACAGTGAACACTTGTCCGATACTCAGGCAGAGTTACAGGTCATTAAACTGATTTGGAATCGTAACTGTCAAAATATTTTATCCAGTTCCATCTAGTTTAAGATCTTTTTGATCACGCCAGTATGGGATGGTTTGTTGGGGATCTGTGCCACTGGCTGATGAGTTGGTAAAGTCTTCACAAAGGATGAGCCAGTTCACACAGTCTCCGCCGACATCCCAGGGCCACGAGGTTGTCGCACACAGGCGCAGGTTCACCGTCCGACCCGGACACGGCCCGGATCCAGCCAATCACGTTAATTGGTAAACCTCGGGATAAGCAGAGAGACAAAAATTAGCATAGACGCCATTCTTCTCCTGATGTAACGAGTACATCCGGTGTTATAGGAAGTGTTCCCGGTTCCGGCTGACCTGATCTATGCAGCCTAACAATCCTTTAACGGATATGAAGACAAAAATTGATAATGCGTCATGTGTATGCCAGGTTAAATAGATGCATTTTTAGTCTAGAAATGAACTGACAGAGTGTGTCTGCTTCCCGAACATTAGCAAGTAGTAAATCACTCCTGCTGGGTATTGACAATGATTTCATGATTCAATTCCAGTTTTCAAGTTCTGGATTTGACTCCAAACTCAATTCAATTAGATTTGATATTGATTCATGTGGAAAAATTTGAGGCACATGTTAGTTTTTCTTTAGGAAAAAGTATTTCTCGATTAATTATCGCTACAACTAACGATTAATGGTAATTGAATAAACTAACGATTATTTTAATGGTTGGTCGAATATTTGGGCAATTAATTCAGCAGTTCATCATGAGCTCTTAACTGACTATTCCAACACTTGTAAATAGAAACATTGCTTTTAAACTAACTTGTGGTTTTTATACAAACCATATGTAACGGAGGCCAGCTAGTAGTTGCTGTGGGAGTAAACCTCACTCCTCTGACCTCAAGAGATGCTCTAGCGACAAACACTGGGGTTTGCAGCCTTTAGCCTCCTTGTTAGAGCGTCCGACTCCCATGCCGGAAGACTGGGGTTTGAGGCCCGTTCAGAGCAGGTCGAGTAGTACCCGGGTAAAGGGGTTTCACATTTAATGTGTATTTTAATTGTAACAATTTTGATTTGTCTCACCGCAACTTCCTGTTTTGTCATAATTCCATAATTCTGACTTGTAAAAACTGCTCACATCTTCATTTGTGTTTTTTGTGTTCTTTCTTTTGGCGACACCAGGGATATTCTATCCATCCGGCTCAGCGGCAGGAGACACAGAATATTCTCTTAATAATTATGGTGATGAAAGCTACATATCTGTTGGCCTATCCAGTCCATATACGTTCTTTGGCCGCACATACAACCAGTTATACGTGAGAATTCAGTTCCATTTCCAGACTAAATATCAGTGTAAATGTTGTAATAAGCCAGTTCATACTTTCCTGGTGGATTTGAACCAATTTCTTATATTTCAGGTTCACTTTAATGGACTCCTTACATTCAACCAACCTCAACCAGCATCAGGTCCTAACTACAATCCCACCAGTGGAGCTGAAGATTTCATTGCTCCTCTCTGGAGTGATGTTGATGACTATTACAGTGGCGTGTTCTCATATCAGCAGTACACAAATGGAGATGTGCTCACTCGCGCCACTCGGGACATAAACCAGTATTTCCCTCAGATGAGATTCAATGCTTCTTCAGTCTTTGTTGTCACTTGGGAATTTGGTGATCGCGCAAGCCCAGTAAGTTTTCATTATTTATTGAATTTTTAGATTTTGTAGACTTTGAATCATGATGTTGTTTTCTTTTCTTTTCAGGCGATCGAGTTTCAAGTGGTTTTAATCTCTGGTGGCACTTTTTCCTTCTTTCTGATCAATTATGGCGACTGTGCTGTGCTATATGAACAAGTTCAGGTAAAACAAACATCACAGGAGTGACTTAATATTCTATACTCTATACCAGCTCTCTCTGTACTGTATTCATAACATTTGCCTTCAATGGATTTAATAGGCTGGATATGACACAATAGGCTCCACAGACTCCTTTGTAATTCCTGATTCAATTAATGGCAACTACCAAAACCTCAACAACACAAGCAACGTAAACGTCCCAGGCCGTTGGGCCTTCCTCGTGAATGGTACGTGTTTTGTCAAGATTATGTTTCTTACCATTATCAGTTTGTTTATATTAAGATGTCATGTGTTATTATGTGTGTCAGGTGAGAGTTACCTCATTGCTCTCTAGAATGAGAACGTTCCTCTAACAGCACCTGCCCCTGACTAGCAATAGCAAGTAGTAAATCATTCCTGCTGGGTTTGACAAAGATTTCATGTTTCATTCCAATTTTCAAGTTCTTGATTTAACTCCAAACTCAATTCAATTAGATTTGATATTGATTCGGGTGGAAATATTTGAGGCACATGTTAGTTTTTCTTTAGGAAAGAGTATTACTCGATTGATTATGGCTACAACTAACGATTATTGGAATGGTTGGTCAAATATTTGGGTGATTAATGCAGCAGTTCATCATGAGCTCTTAACTGACTATTCCAGCGCTTTTAAATGGAAACATTGCTTTTAAACTAACTTGTGGTTTTTATACAAACCATATAATGTGTATTTTAATTTTAACAATTTTGATTTCTCTCACCCCAACTTCCCGTTTCATCATAATTCCAGAATTCTGACTTGTAAAACCTGCTCACATCTTCATTTGTGTTTTTTGTGTTCTTTCTTTTGGCGACACCAGGGATATTCTATCCATCCGGCTCAGCGGCAGGAGACACAGAACATTCTCTTAATATTTATTATAGTGATGAAAGCTACATATCTGTTGGCCTATCCACTCCATATACGTTCTTTGGCCGCACATACAACCAGTTATACGTGAGAATTCAGTTCCATTTCCAGTCTAAATATCAGTGTAAATGTTGTAATAAGCCAGTTCATACTTTCCTGGTGGATTTGAACCAATTTCTTATATTTCAGGTTCATGCTAATGGACTCCTTACATTCAACCAACCTCAACCAGCATCAGGTCCTAACTACAATCCCACCAGTGGAGCTGAAGATTTCATTGCTCCTCTCTGGAGTGATGTTGATGACTATTACAGTGGCGTGTTCTCATATCAGCAGTACACAAATGGAGATGTGCTCACTCGCGCCACTCGGGACATAAACCAGTATTTCCCTCAGATGAGATTCAATGCTTCTTCAGTCTTTGTTGTCACTTGGGAATTTGGTGATCGCACAAGCCCAGTAAGTTTTCATTTTTTATTGAATTTTTAGATTTTGTAGACTTTGAATCATGATGTTGTTTTCTTTTCAGGCGATCGAGTTTCAAGTGGTTTTAATCTCTGGTAGAGGCATTTCCTTCTTTCTGATCAATTATGGCGACTGTGCTGTGCTATATGAACAAGTTCAGGTAAAACAAACATCACAGGAGTGAATTAATATTCTATACTCTATACCAGCTCTCTCTGTACTGTATTCATAACATTTGCCTTCAACGGATTTAATAGGCTGGATATGACACAATAGGCTCCACAGACTCCTTTGTAATTCCTGATTCAATTAATGGCAACTACCAAAACCTCAAGAGCACAAGCAACGTAAACGTCCCGGGCCGTTGGGCCTTCCTCGTGAACGACGGTAGGAATTTCGTCAAGATTATGTCTACACTGTTTACAATATTTTAGGCACATGTCAGTTTTTCTTAAGGAAAAAGTATTTATCGATTCATTAGCGCTACAACTAACGATTATTTTGATAATCGACAAAACTAACGATTATTGGAATGATTAGTCGAATATTTGGGCGATTAATGCAGCAGTTCATCATGAGCTCTTAACTGACTATTCCAGCACTTGTAAATGGACACATTGCGTCATAACTAGTAGTAAAGTGGAGCAGATGATCGGTTCACTCGCGCTCCTCACTGTTGTTTGAGCTGAGTTGGCTACAGCAATCCATCACTCCACATTAAAGAGCATCAAAATGAAATTTGTTTAATTTCATGATAAAATTGAGAGAATTTATTTGAAACATTGTCATTAATTCAGTACTACAACTTCTCAACTTCAACGGGTTTCTCCAAGGGCAGGGCTTTGGTTTTATTTTAATATTGATTAAAATTGGCAAATCAACATTTTCAACATGACCCTACAAATAAGGGATTAATGCATTGTTCAAGGGCTATTGTTTTTTTTTTATTTATTTGTCTTTATTTTTAAAGAGATACAATTCTTTGATTTGTCTCATCCAAAATTCCCGTTTCATCATAATTACAGAATTCTGACTTGTAAAAACTGCTCATATCTTCATTTGTGTTTTTTGTATTCTTTCTTTTGGCGACACCAGGGATATTCTATCCATCCGGCTCAGCGGCAGGAGACACAGAACATTCTCTTAATAATTATTATAGTGATGAAAGCTACATATCTGTTGGCCTATCCACTCCATATACGTTCTTTGGCCGCACATACAACCAGTTATACGTGAGAATTCAATTCCATTTCCAGTCTAAATATCAGTGTAAATGTTGTAATAAGCCAGTTCATACTTTCCTGGTGGATTTGAACCAATTTCTTATATTTCAGGTTCATGCTAATGGACTCCTTACATTCAACCAACCTCAACCAGCATCAGGTCCTAACTACAATCCCACCAGTGGAGCTGAAGATTTCATTGCTCCTCTCTGGAGTGATGTTGATGACTATTACAGTGGCGTGTTCTCATATCAGCAGTACACAAATGGAGATGTGCTCACTCGCGCCACTCGGGACATAAAACAGTATTTCCCTCAGATGAGATTCAATGCTTCTTCAGTCTTTGTTGTCACTTGGGAATTTGGTGATCGCACAAGCCCAGTAAGTTTTTATTATTTAATGAATTTTTAGACTTTGTAGACTTTGAATCATGATGTTGTTTTCTTTTCTTTCAGGCGATCGAGTTTCAAGTGGTTTTAATTTCTGGTAGAGGCATTTCCTTCTTTCTGATCAATTATGGCGACTGTGCTGTGCTATATGAACAAGTTCAGGTAAAACAAACATCACAGGAGTGAATTAATATTCTATACTCTATACCAGCTCTCTCTGTACTGTATTCATACATTTGCCTTCAATGGATTTAATAGGCTGGATATGACACAATAGGCTCCACAGACTCCTTTGTAATTCCTGATTCAATTAATGGCAACTACCAAAACCTCAAGAGCACAAGCAACGTAAACGTCCCGGGCCGTTGGGCCTTCCTTGTGAATGGTACGTGTTTCGTCAAGTTTATGTTTCTTACCATTATCAGTTTGTTTATATTATGATGTCATGTGTTATTATGTGGGTCAGGTGAGAGTTACCTCATTGCTCTCTAGAATGAGAACGTTCCTCTAACAGCACCTGCCCCTGACTAGCAACAGCAAGTAGCAAATTATTTTGCCTGAGTATTGACAAAGATATCATGATTTAGTTCCAATTTTCAAGTTCTTGATTTGACTCCAAACTCAACATAAAAAGGACAAAGCGGTCAGGGGAGTTAGTAGATTAACGTTGGTGAACTTGAACTTGATAAATTGTGTGTCCTCACGTCTTTCCGCACTTGAAACAACATTCCTTCTGATGTTCATTCTTGTTTATTTGATGCTATAAATGAACTAGTATGAAGAGATGATCGGTTCACGAGGAGCTACAGCGATCTGTCACGACACATTAAACACACACTAGACGCTATTTATTGATTAAACTTCTTTAAAACATTACAATATTTTAAATATGAAACTGTTTCATACGTTGTCAGTGTCCTCTTTGCTCCTCTATGTATTTTTCACTTTGTGAAAGCATGATGTGTGGCGTGGGAGCGCATGAGTTGTCAGATAAAGCAACAGTAACTAAAGGGGGCGGGTCTTTGTGAAGGGTCAATTGAGATCTAGGGACAATTCTGTTTTAATTCATTAAGAAAGGGATATAAATGATACACTTGTTGTAGATTTAGTCAATTTATCTAATCCATCCTCAATTTATTATCCCAATATCTTCTCTTTCATACTGACACAGATGTTAGATGTTTACCTGTACTCTTGTTTTTCTTCATTGAATGAGTGAATGAGTCTTTTTTTTCTTTATTCTCTCAGAACCTGATCCATGCTATGATTATTACACACTTAATGAATATTGGAGAGACATACGGCAAAACCAATACTCTGGATATGATGACACTCTTGTTGAATGGAGTGGCTGGTATCGGCTGTATTTGAATGGAGAAAGTGCCCAGATGTCGGAGTGGTGTGTGAGTAATGCTGGATGTGGTGGTCAAACTGGACTGTATCTCAGCGGTTCTCATCCAACACTAGAGGATGGAGTGGTGACCCGTGAAGTTGTGGGAAGTCGTTCATGGTATTGGTGGTGGTATTCCTATCAGTGTGAAGCCTACAGTTCCACATCCATCCGAGTCAAAGCCTGTCCAGGAGATTATTACGTCTATGAATTTGTCAAACCCATCATATCAGCTCCAGTGCCTATGTACTGTGCAGGTACAATTCTAACTCTTATCTTTAATATTTTTGTCAGGATTTTTTATGTCAGAATGAAGAGTAAATGTTCTGTCTATTACATAATTTAACATACAGCTTTTGTTTTATGAAAATAAGCATGTTTTAACTAGTTAGGTCAGTGGTGTGCAGTCCATTATCCATTCTGTACAGTAGGTGATGTTAGCTCCCCATCCAGATCAAAAGCACTCACCTAGATCTTTTTGTTGCACAATTCCTCAAATCACACTTTAGGGACTCTATTTTGCATACTAGGGGTGTAACAGTACATGTTTTCGTCCTGAACCGTACAGTACAGATGTCACGGTTGAGTTCATGCAGTTAGTTTACAGATACAGACCGACAGTCACAGGCGATCCACACTCCGATCCAGAGGGGGGAGCACGCAGTAATACAATGTTGTTTGCTAACCACCACAACAGGAGAAAGAGCAGAAGAAGAACAGTGCATACACAAATGACTTGAGAACTTGAAAACATAAGCCCTGGGTATACTTTGTTTTTTTTATGCGTATACTAGTATATGCACACAGTCGAACGCACAGCTATGCAAAGCATACTTCATTTGACGCGTATGCATACACAGGTGTTCGACGCAGTTTTGCGCGATCTTGCCACGAGTTACAACCCATGTAAACATCTTTGTATTCTTTCATGCTAGAGTTGTACAAATGAGGGTACTTTCTAACCTCTTCGTACAATCTGTTGTCTATGTAGGCCTCTGTTGTTGCTGTAGCTTGCACGTGTTCTGTTCTATTTATGCAGTTTTTCTTTGACTACCTTGTGAATTGATGCCACCAGGGCACGGTTGCCACCTTGTAGATACACGAATTACTGAAAAAACAATTAAATGCGCATGTGATCTGAGTGTACAAAGTTACAAAAATCTGGCTGTAACAAAGTCAATATGTACAGCCAGCTCTGTTTGTCTTGGGCCGGCAGCAAATTCTCCATAGACAGCTGCCCCAATGTGTGGTGTTTTGCTCTCAGGTCAATTTCATTAGTACCCTGAGAAGGTCTATCCACCCAAGTCTCTCTCAGGACATCCAAAACCCCTCGGGGCTGACGACCATGAAGAATCTCAAAGGGGGAAAACCCCGTGGAGGCTTGTGGGACCTCCCGCACAGCAAACAAGAGGAGTTCCAGCCGTTTATCCAAATTTTTGGCATCTTCGTGAACAAACTTTCCACCAGACCATCTGTTTGTGGGTGATGGACGCTGGTGCGAATCGATTTAATGCCCAATAATTCATACAGTTCGCGTAATGTACGTGACATAAATGCCGTGCCTTGATCAGTGAGGATCTCTTTCGGAATCCCCACTCAGGAGATTAAGCGAAACAGTGCATCCGCCACACTTTTGGCCATGATGCTGCCGAGCGCCACTGCTTTGGGATATCGCGTTGCATAATGACTAATGCAAAACGATGTCCCCTTGCAGATCGTTCTAATGGCCCAATGAGGTCCATTCCAATTCTTTTGAAAGGGGACCTGCATTAATAGAAGGGGGCGCAGTGGCGCTTTTGGGGAGGTCCCTGGATTCACCAGCTGACATTCACGACAAGACGCGCACCTTCTCGTGGATGCCCGGCCAAAAAAACCAGGTCATGAGACGATTTAATGTTGAGGTTTGTCCTAAATGTCCCGCCATGGGATTTCTCGGCAGCTTTTTGGTATTAACAACTGCATTGTGTCTTCCTTTGTCTGAGCGCCCGGTTAGGCTGGAGAGGCTGTCCGACTATACAATGGACCTGTTCGTATGCATGTTTTAATGATTCATCCTGAGATTGCTCCAGAGGAAAATCATCGCACACCGAGAGGATCAGCCTCTCGATTTCACTACTTTCCTCTGGTTCAATTCTCAGGGGTCCTGACTCAGCCTCTCCCACCTGCACGCGTGCTCCCCCTTGCTGCTTTTCTTTTCCCACAAGAGACATTCGCACATAAACATCCCATTAATTTAGAAAAACCTGGCCAATTCATTCCCAGAATTAGCAGATGTTGGAGCTGCGGGTTAACTGCCACCTTTATTCTATGCTTTTTCCCCCTAAAACCACCACCAACATTAACGGATATTTCACCACGTCCCTGTGCACACACCGCACCTGAACCATGCGGCTTGTATCCAATACCTCGGGTTGATCATTGTCCCCACCTCCATCATAGGACATCGGTCAATAAAATGGTCCGGGTCCCCGCAACGCCAACAGTCCGGCCCAGACTTCCCTGCCGCCCTAGTGGCAGGAAGTGGGTTAAGGCATTGGCGTGGAGAGAGCGGAGTCAGGTCCGCCCCCCTGGGAAGGGCTCTAGGGCCGGCAGCGTAGTTCTGTCTGGGGCCTGGTGTACGAGACCTGGGGAGAGGGACAGGTCGAGAGATAGAGGTTGAGGGAGAAATTAAAGGGGTAGAGAGAAACAGATTGCAAGTTTTCCCCAACCCCGGGGCACGTCACCATCTGATTCTCCGCCAGTGGCACTGGTCCTGGACCCACCCCCCTGCCTGCGCTGTCTTCTCAAATAGTTCCAGGAACGCCTTCAGATCGTCCTGTGGGCCCACTTTATTTAGCGGTAGGAGGGGGGTTGGGGTTGGTTGAGGCGCTGGCTTGGCCTGAACCTCCCGGTCCCACCAGCTCCGGAACCTCTCGCGGTCCTCTTTTTGCGCCTGGAGGACGGCGGCGACTTCCTACTTCCTTCCTGGGTTTCCGCACCAGTGTAACAAAGTCAATATGTGAAGGTTTAGGAAGGAAGAGGACAGGGTCGGGTTGGGCTGTGACTGCTTCACTTTTGTTTACTTTCTCATTAATAAACATACACTGCACTCTCAGCGCTCAACATCCAAAGTCCAGTTAAATCGTATAATTTTGTTTCTCTCCGTGTTTGGTTTTCCAGCTCCAAGTCCGTCGCGTTCGGCAGTCAGCAGCCCGTCTCTCTCTCCCTCTCCCTTCTTCCTGGTTCCCTTATATCCGGTCTCTCCATGCCAATCACTGGAATCAGACACAAGTGTTTATCACTTGAACTTAACCCATTTACTCACCGCACTCCTCCCAGCCTTCGCTACCGCTGCAGACCTCACTGAACCACGCCCCCCTCGCCACACTGGCGTTGCGCGTACAGTATGTGCATACGCTTCTGATGAGTGAATTCACGTCACGCACTGACCCCCGCGCATGCGTAAAAAGTGAACTATACTTTCGGCTATAGTCGACTAGGTAGTGGACTATTTATATAAATTAAATTTAGGAGGGTTAGGCTTAAACTTTGAATGTTTAAATATAGATTAAGTGGAGCAAATTGACACTCCTAATGCAGAAGTTTTATTTTTCATTGTTCTATTTATTTTTGTACTTTTATAACAAGATGCTTTTTCAGTTTTGTAGCTGATTGTGACCAAATACTTTGTTTTTTTTTAATCAGCCCAGCAAGAAAAAAAAAAGACTTATGCAAGAGTGCATTCTATTTACTGCTTAGTGCATAGGTTTTAGGGTATAAAATGTTTATGCTCTTTAGGATAGAATATATTTTAACAGTACTTTTGCAAACTTCATGACAGTTGCTTTCCAAAGCATCAGCAGTGATCCCTGCTACAACTATGAGTCTCTGGATCGTCCCTGGAGAGCCAACAATGAAAGTGGAGATTACATTTGTGATGACTCTTTCTCCTGGAATGGCTGGTACCGGCTTTTCTACTATGGAATGGACATCCGGATGTCAGAGACCTGCATTAGTTCATTCAGCTGTAACACATACTATAATCTGTGGCTCAGTGATCCTCACCCTCAGATAGAGGATGGAGTGGTGGTCAGGGAGGTCTGTGGAGGATCTTATTGGAGTGGCTGCTGTGAATACAACTTAAAACCCATCAGAGTGAAAGCGTGTCCAGGCAATTACTATGTCTATGAACTTGTGAATCAAGAAGGGTGGTGTACAGGATACTGCACAGGTACAGTGTTCTTCTCATTTAAGTATTTCAAACCTTTTAAAAGGATTTCTGTCATGACATGAATTTCCTTCTTTTTAGATGTCAGCACTATTTCACAGGCAGTTTCCACTATACGTCCAGATATATTCACTGGATCCAGCACCACATTGAGTAAGTTGTAAATAAAATATAAATATATGAGTGTTATTATATGTGATCTATTTTTTATTCCAATTAACTATTTGCATTACAGTTTAAATGGCATTTTTTATGCATAAATATTTTCACTATTACACAGTCACATCGTGTATGAATGGTTTAAGAATCTCATGATTACTACAGTGTTTGACTAGTTCAGATTTGCACTCATGAAGATCCTCATTGAAATATAACTTGTTTGTTTTAATCTCATCATCTCTCACTAACAGATTATGACCCGTGCAATAACTACAACATACTCGACAACTACTGGAGAAGCACACGCAATTACTGGTCTTGGTATGGGTACATATCTGGACATGATGACAGTCGTGTAGAATGGGATGGCTGGTATCGACTCTACATTACTGGATCAAGTGCTCAGATGCCTGAATGGTGTATTACTTACATGTCATGTGGAGGTTATACATCTCTGTGGCTTGGTGACTCTCATCCTCAGCTAGAAGATGGAGTTGTTACTCGTGAAATTTACGGCTCTCGCTATGATCAGTGCAGTCGCTACAGATCTGACCCAATCCAAGTCAAAGCTTGTCCTGGAGATTATTATGTCTACAAATTTACCAGGCCGACTCTTTCAATCCCAGCTCCTATATATTGTGCAGGTACATTCAATCATCATTTGCAAACTTCATTCACATGCTTTAATTGTATTGAGTTATATTCATATTATTCATTTTAATATATTTAATCTGCAATATGTAATGCTCTCTTTCTATTTTTTTCCTTAATAGTACCTTTCTCCACTCCAAGTGTCGACCCCTGCTACAACTATACCAGTCTGGATGAACCTTGGAGATCCACAGATAACTATTACTATAATAACTATTACTACTATGGCATGTGTGATTATAATGTGGAGTGGAATGGCTGGTACAGGATGTTCTTCAATGGTCAAAATGCTCAGATGCCAGAATCATGTGTAAATCAAGGCATGTGTGGCATTAGTGAACCACTGTGGCTCAACGGCCCTCACCCACAGCTGGAAGATGGAGTGGTCACCCGTCAGGTCTGTGTCTCATCATGGAATGGCTGCTGTACTTACGCATCCCACCCTATAAGAGTCAAAGCCTGTCCAGGAAATTACTATGTTTATGAGTTTGTCAAGCCAATGTTTTGTGGAGCTTACTGTGCAGGTGAGCATTTACTCATATGGTCTTCAACCATTTACTTTTCTGGATTTTGTTTGAAAATGATTGCTGTTGATATAAAATGTTCCTAATACCAGAATCCACAAGTCAGTTCATCTCATCAGCGTCTACAACAACAGAGACAATCCCATCCACTGAATCCATTACTCCACCAATCACAACCACTGGTAAAGAATTGTCTTGCTTCCTTTATAAACTCTCATAAACATCACTCTGGACATGTAATTTTATTTAACATAATCAGTATAATTTGATTAATTCACACATTTTTATAATATATTGTCATTCTTTGGCTCATTATCACTTACTATTGTTTTTGGTGAGATTTTTGGACCATCTAGCGTTTTTAGAAAGACCAGTTTGAGAAATACATGAAACAAAAAGCAAAATTAAGTAATTAGGAAACAATACAAGCAAGTGTAATAAGCCATGAAATGAAATCAAAACATCAGTTTCAAATAATTTTTTGTGTTTGACTGGGGAGAGAGTGTCAATTCAAAAATAAAGATGTTTTAAAGTTGAAAGAACAAACAAAATTCTAATTTTCAATCAACAGTCTGTGCAGACCACCATTTGCAAATAGTTTTTTAGTTTTGTTTTGTTTTTGGAGCTTAAGTAAAGTGTGTTCTGGAGATAACTATTTCATAATATAATATAAAATAAACCATATATATACATATATATATATATATATAGAGTTGTGTTCAAAATTATTCAACCCCCCCAATGCTGTAAATGGTTTTAGAGAATTTAGAGTACATTTGTAATTGAATTCAGAATGAAATCCTACAAGGACTTCTTAAAGAAGCATATGCAACTAAAATGACATCAATTGGTTTTGTAATACAGTAGTAAATGTTTCTTTTGTGAATTCTTCATTGACACAATTATTCAACCCCTTAAAGACTACCACTCTGAAGAACAGAGGTCCATTGAAGTGTTTTCAATCAGGTATTGAAAGCACCTGTGGATGTCAGGGAGCAGCAATAAAGCCTAATAAGCACCAATTAGGCAGCTTTAAAATGACTGTGATACTCAGCTCCTTCTAGACATTTACTGGTGTGGTTACAAACATGGTGAAGTCAAGAGAATGGTCCAGGAAGACAAGAGAAGAGGTGATTACTCTTCACAGGAAGGGCAATGGCTATAAGAAGATTGCAAAGATGTTAAACATACCAAGAGACACCATAGGAAGCATCATTCGCAAATTCAAGGCAAAGGGCACTGTTGAAACGCTACCTGGTCGTGGCAGAAAGAAGATGCTGACTTCGACTGCTGTGCGCTACCTGAAGCGTAGAGTGGAGAAAAGTCCCCGTGTGACTGCTGAGGAACTGAGAAAAGATTTGTCAGATGTAGGTACTGAAGTTTCTGCTCAGACAATACGGCGCACCCTGCGTAATGAAGGCCTCCATGCCAGAACTCCCAGGCGCACCCCCTTGCTGTCTCCAAAGAATAAGAAGAGTCGACTGCAGTATGCCAAAAGTCATGTGGACAAACCACAGAAGTTTTGGGATAGTGTTCTGTGGACTGATGAAACAAAATTAGAACTGTTTGGGCCCATGGATCAACGCTATGTTTGGAGGAGGAAGAACAAGGCCTATGAAGAAAAGAACACCTTGCCTACTGTGAAGCATGGCGGGGGGTCAATCATGCTTTGGGGCTGTTTTGCTTCTGCAGGTACTGGGAAGCTTCAGCGTGTGCAAGGTACCATGAATTCTCTTCAGTACCAGGAGATATTGGAGGACAATGTGATGCAGTCCGTCACAAACTTGAGGCTTGGGAGACGTTGGACCTTTCAACAGGACAATGATCCCAAGCATACCTCCAAGTCCACTAGAGCATGGTTGCAGATTAAAGGCTGGAACATTTTGAAATGGCCATCGCAGTCACCAGACTTAAATCCGATTGAGAACCTCTGGTGGGACTTAAAGAAAGCAGTTGCAGTGCGCAAGCCTAAGAATGTGACTGAACTGGAGGCTTTTGCCCATGATGAATGGGCGAAGATACCCGTAGCTCGCTGCAAGACACTTGTGTCAAGCTATGCTTCACGTTTAAAAGCTGTTATAACTGTAAAAGGATGTTGTACTAAGTATTAAGATTGAATGTCACTTGGGGGTTGAATAAAACTGATAATGATGTGAGCAGAGAAAAGACATTTGTGGTTATTTCATTATAAATGTTATGTTATATTTGTCTGACCTACACGTGCCTCTTTGATTTAATTGTAAGCAGGATGACTGAATGATCAAAATCAATGTCAAACCGGCCAAAACAATCAATTTCAGTGGGGGTTGAATAATTTTGAACACAACTGTATATATAAAAGATTGGTTCATTCTATCACCGACATTTCTATTTGTAATATTTCCATGACAACAGCTCCCCCTGTTGACCCCTGCTACAACTACAATCTTCTGGATGATCCATGGAGAGCCACCAACAATCAACATTCCTCTCAACTAATGTGTGACACTTGGGTCAGCTGGAACGGCTGGTATCGTCTCTTCATTCAGGGTCAGAGCGTTCAGATGCCAGACACATGTGTTGATGAGTTTAGTTGTGGCACTTATGCCCCACTGTGGCTGAACGGAGGACATCCAACAGTTGAGGATGGAGTGGTCACTCGAGATGTCTGCGGTCACTGGAGCAATAACTGCTGCCTTTTCCAATCCAATCCCATTAAAGTCAAAGCCTGTCCTGGAGATTATTATGTCTATGAGTTTGTGAGCCCAATTGGCTGCTATTTGGCATACTGTGCAGGTAAATATGTTTACATGTGCTCTTTGTTTATGCAAGAGATAATTGTTTTTTTTACCATTTTATAATTTGTTATTTATAATTTATTTCAGATTCAAGCCACATAAACTCTACCACTACTACTGTCACACCAGAGACAACCACAACCGAAACTACAACAACAGAAACTACAACAATGGACACTACAGCTGGTAATATGATGTATTGTGTTACACTCTGGAGGATTGTTGTTTGGCATGTGCAAATTAGACCATGTCATGGGTTTGTGATGCATGTAAAATAATTTATAATGCTATATAGGCCAGTATATTATCAGTTATTTTAAAGTGGTTCAGCCACAGCCACAAGGCCACAGGTAATCACAGCCATGCAGATATAGGTCATAAAGCTGTATCATGTGCATTTCTTTATGCAGAGATTGCAAATATTATGATGGGGACACTAAGGTAAATGTAATTGAAATGATGTCTATGACAATACTAATAAATGTTCAATACGGTTTTGTTTTTTCTCCCTTTTTTTTTTCATCAGACAATGGCATCAGTATTATGAGCCGATTTTATCCATTTGGAAATGGAGACACAGTGAATGGACGCATTGATGATGGGAGTTCATCAGTTATTTACCTTCAGCAGCCGTTTGTGTTTTTTGGGCAAACATACAACCAAATTTATGTAAGTCGGTCTAATGTGAGAGGATCTTGGAGTATGTGTGTCTATAGACATTGTATTCTTGGAGAAAAAGTAAATGGATAAATGACTGTCACAGTTTCAAACAATTATGCATTATTTATAAGAAGCACCCCATGATAATCAGTCCTCTTCTATTTCAGGTCAACAACAATGGACACTTGACTTTTGATGGGGCATGGTACAGCTACAGTCCATACCAGTTCCCAGCTTATGGAGGGAAAGACCTCATTGCTCCATTCTGGACAGATATTGACAACCGTTGGAATGGTGTTATCTCATATCAACAGTACACCTCTGGCAGTGTCCTTACACAGGCGACCCAAGACATAAACCAATACTTCCCTGACTTGAGTTTCTCTGCTTCATGGGTCTTTGTTGCAACATGGGATAGAGTTGCGTACTACTACAATTCAGGAACTGTAAGTAGCCCAATTTGGTACCATGGAGACATTCATGTTATCATTTAATAAGCAAAACTATACCACTTTTTTTCGTCTTTTTCAAGGAAACATCTTTCCAAGTGGTTCTGATGTCAAATGGCCATCTCTCATTTGTTGTAATGAACTATGGAGCAATCGCTCCAACACAACGATATGTACAGGTATGCACTAGATGGCAGATTGATATTATAACTTCCTCAACCCTTTAAGTGCGAGTCCGCTATAGATCTGAATTTTATATATAAGGGAACCGCCAACTTACAATAGACAATCTAAAAAGAAACATGGATGCAACAAAAGATCTGAGTTTCTGATCAATTTGAAAGTCACGTCTCTTCAAGCAATCAATTATGGACTGGCCTAGATCTTGAATAGTGAGCTCCAACGGTTTCTTAGTTCTGTCATATTCCCTTGCCATACGGTAGTTTGTTCTTTCTTCACTGGCCTTGCACTTAGACTCAAACTCAGTATAAGAAACACAATTACTCATCCCCTGGACGCATACTTCTACGTGGCCTTCCAGTGAAGTAATTCTTTCTGTCAGTCGTTCTATTAATGATGTGACTGACGTAAATGGGTTGTGCTTCATCTGTTTCTGGAGGTGGTGGTGGCGGCAGACTAAAGTCATTTGAAATGTTGTCTTGATCAGGAAGGTTGACCCCGATCCTTTCTTCCTCTTCCTCGGAATCAATGTACAGTTCACTGAAAGTGTTGATGAAATCCTTGAGAGGCTCTCTCTGTGTGGTGGCTAGAGATCCTAGAGATCCACAAGATGATGAAAGACACAGTTCTTGGAGGAACATCCTCTTTTAACTCCAAGCCAAGATCAGTAGCCATCCTACATGCCGCTAACACTAAAGAGTCCTTCTACGATAAAACATATAAACTTAACATTAGCAGTGATACCCTTTAGAATAACAATCTCAAACAACATAGAAAAAAACATGTGCATTATTACAAACCTCTAAAAAAGAAAAAACCAAACCTGAAAATATATAGGAAAGAAATAAAGGTCTTACTTTGATCGAGCTTAAACCAATGTTTCCCAATCAGGACTCAACATAGATTGTGGTGACCGAGCAGGTAAGCCATGCATCCTCTGTCTAATAAATCTGACTTACTCTACTCCACAATTGGATATATGCCATCCAGTAGAGTGCCCTTGCGCCTCTGGTGGTGTGTAGCATTACTACACCCCGTCAGATCGAACATGTAACAGACCTGTGCCTGTTACAATTATTGTAACAGGCACAGGTCTGTTACATATTCGTGAATAATTCTGTCTGTATCTATGAATAATTAATCAGACATCTGGATGTCTTCCTTATCATTAGGCTGGTTATGACACCATCGACTCAAGTCACCATTTCTCAATTACTGGATCACTCCAGAATGACATCTCAGCCCTACCGTACAGCAGCAATGTCAATGTTCCAGGCAGATGGGCCTTCAGAACAGATCATGGAACACGGGGCTGTCAGTTTAATGGTAATAGTATCACTGTTTTCTTGACTGCATGCATAATTTCCTATTTGCAGCAAGACTTTAATTGACCTATTCAAATTTTTTATTATATCGTGCTAGTGAGCCATAGGTGAAGCCTTCCAGTAATTACACAAATGACAGGGCTCTCAAACACATCACAAAAAATGAAAAATGTCCTGAAAAAATCTGGTTGTCCTGGAAAAATCGTTCTTTTTTTCTTTCTTTCTTTCTTTTAAAATTTCATGTTCAGTGACGAACAACAGTTTACAATTGCTCCGAAACAATTAATTTTAATAGCAGAAACCACTATGTTCTGAACCACTGAGTTTTCAGTCCCCAAATATTTTCAGCGAATGTAGGACATGTAGTATCTTGTGAGGTGATAGGATTTTCAGAATTTAAACTATACTGTAAATAAAAACAAAATGTAAGCAAACTATACAGTTTTTTTTAAGAATTCTGGGAACTTTTACTTTAGGCTGTGAATCTGTGATCCATTTTGTCTTTTATATCCACCATAATGTAATGTCCTGGAAAACGAACTCTGAAAAAGAACCCTGAAATGGTTTTTGGTGTTTATATCCATAAATTCTTTCTTATAGGTTTTTCGGTGCAGCTGGGCGACTCCTTCTGGAGTGATGCCACCTGTCAGCAGAGATGCACCTGTACCAGAGGAGGCCTCCAGTGCAGCTTTGATCCCTGTACTTATTCCCAAGCTTGTCGTCCAGCTGCTTTCCAATACTCTTGTCAGAACATTCAGCGGCAAACATGTACCATCTCCGGTGATCCTCACTACTACACCTTTGACAATCAGATATTTCACTTTCAAGGAACCTGTACATATGTTCTGTCTGAGGTTAGTAATGATGTTATGACTTTCTATTTACAGTAGAACAGTTTCTACAATCATTTACTGATTCTGAATTTGTATCATTGTTTAGGCTTGTGGGAATGGTTTGCCGTACTATCGCGTTGAGGGCAAAAATGAGCATCGGGGTAGTACACATGTGTCATGGACTCGGATGGTCAGAGTATTTGTCTATAATGAAGAAATTGAACTGGTCAAAGATCATTATTATGAGGCAAAGGTAAGTATCGCTGTACTGGTGTAATGTTGACTTGAGTTCAGTCATCCTTCCATCTTTCTAATTTCTTTTTTGTCAACATTGTCAAGGTTAACGGGACCTTTCTAGCAACACCATTCAGTCTCCACAATGGCTCCATCCAAGTGTATCAGTCCGGTTTTTCCTTGGCCATCAGCACAGATTTTGGTCTCCTAGTGACCTATGATGCATATAGCTATGTCACCATCTCTGTACCTTATGACTACCAGAATGCCACCTGTGGTCTGTGTGGGAACTATAACCTACATCCTGAAGATGACTTCCGTTCAGTCTCTGGGGAGATCTTGAGTTCAGATGTTGACTTTGCCAACTCTTGGAAGGTAGAGGGGGACACAGATCCTGAATGCCATGACGTCAGGTGCACAGGTCTTGCTTGTGCGGTTTGTACCAGCAGTGAAATGAGTCTTTACAGTGACACGAACCACTGTGGAATCCTAGGAGATGTTTCGGGGCCTTTTGCATCTTGCCACTCTGTGTTTTCCCCACAGACCTACATAGAGAACTGCGTCTATGATCTTTGCTTAGGTGGAGGGTACCAGCCTATTCTGTGCCAGGCTCTCAATGTGTATTCTGCTCAATGCCAACAGCAGGGTGTACAACTAGGGCAGTGGAGACAACCAGGATTTTGTGGTAAGTGCCTTGTTGTATCTTAATTGAAAGTAAGTTTGGCATTCAACATTATGCAGCTTAAATATTTGTGCAAGATTAAAGATCGCAGAGTTTGATGCATATTCTTATTTCTGCCCTCAATTTCCAGAAATCATATGCCCTGATGGTCACAGTCATTTTGAGTCCCACGGAACAGGCTGCCCTGCAACTTGCAGCAACCCATCTGCCCCAATGAACTGTCCATTGCCCAATCAGGAGAGCTGTATTTGTGATAATGGCTACATCCTCAGTGCTGGGCAATGTGTGCCTGAAGTGAACTGTGGCTGCACATTTGAGGGCTTCTATTACTCTGCGGGACAGTCAGTAGTGTTGGACGAGGACTGTGGGAGGCAATGTGTTTGCAGTAGCGGGTCAATGGTCTGCTATCAGCACCAGTGTAGTCCAGCAGAGGTGTGTGGACTCCATAATGGTGTGAGGGGTTGCAGACCCATCAGTTATGCTACCTGTTCTGTTGAAGGCCTGGGTTCCTACTACACCTTTGATGGACAAACTTTCAGATACCCAGGAGCTTGTGGACTGACCCTTGCAAGAGTGATGGGGCCATCCCAGCTGCCATACTTTGTTTTGACTGTGGAGAAAGTACCCAGAGGCCTTCAAGACTTTTCCAGGTTCCTGAATTTTGAGGCAGGAGGAACTCATGTTTCCGTTGAATTAGGGGAAGGTAGCAATGTACAGGTAGGATAAAGAATCTTAGATTTTAATTTATTTGGAGGAGTTTAACTATATTATTTCAAACTCATATCCTAGATGAGTTAACATTTTTATTCTTCTCAGGTGGATGGACAGATTGTTGGTCTACCCATCAGTGTTGGTTCTAGTCAGATCCGCATCTATCACAGCAGTGTGAGGGGTTTTGTTTTGGAGACAAACTTTGGAGTGACCGTTACAGCTGACTGGCCACACATTGTCCGAATCACAGCTCCAACCACTTACAATGGTACACTTGGAGGTCTGTGTGGGAACTTGAATGGAAACATTAATGATGAATTCAACAGCCCAGATGGTGTCCTGCTGGAAAACTCTCAGCTTTTTGCGGACAGCTGGCGTGACGGATCCCTGTCAGCCCAGTGTGAGGACCCATCTGACATTTGGGAACCAGGAGTTTATCAGAACAGCAGCGAGTTCAATGAACTCTGCAGCATCATGACAATGAACGATGGGCCATTTGCTGAGTGCAGCAGAACACTAGACCCTAGGCAGCGAATTGAAGACTGCATTCGGATGCTGGAGCAGACAGGGGGTGCCAGGGAGGCTCTGTGTGAAGCCCTGCGAGGGTACACACTGCACTGCCAACAGAATGGCATTGCAGTTGGAGAGTGGAGGAGTATGACCCACTGTGGTTAGTATCTTGTGACGTGATAAGATTTTCAGAATTTAAACTATATATCTTGAAAACTTCTGATCATTTATTGCCTTTTCCTTCCATTTTTGTCTTAACTATCCCAGATCCCAACTGTCCTGCAAATACCCATTTTGAACTGTGTGGCACATCCTGTCCTGCGTCCTGCCCTAGCCTCTCATTTCCTTTCCAGTGTGCTCTGCCATGCCAGGGGGGATGCCAGTGCAATGATGGTTTAGTGCTTGATGGAGATCGCTGTGTTCCCCCCACTGGTTGCGGCTGCCACTATCATGGCCGTTATCGGCAGCCTGGAGAGCAGTTCTGGCATGGTGAAGAGTGTCAATTCCTGTGTGTCTGTGATGGAATCACTGGAAATGTCCATTGCACATCATCATCTTGCAGTGAACAGGAAATTTGCCGTGTGGTGGAAGGCGAGTATGGCTGCCATCCTGGTCCACATGGTAGCTGTTATGCTTCTGGAGATCCCCATTATATGTCCTTTGATAGAACATACTTTGACTTTCAAGGCACATGCCGATATGTGCTGGCCACAGTGTGTAATGATACTCGAGGACTTCCACACTTCCAGGTGGAAGCAAGAAATGAAGCATGGCATGGATGGCCTGTGTCAATAACTGTTGAAGTTTTTGTCAATGTTTCTGGGCATCTTGTGCACATGTCACAGGACATGAACAGTTATTCTGCTGTTAAGGTGAGCAAGTCTCACTCACTGTTATTTTCCATGGAGTATATGTGATGTGAAAAACATTACTGTTGTGATAATTGATAATATTGTTTTGTATAAACAATCTCTACCTTTTCTTCACTTAGGTTGATGAAGAGACTAGAAACCTCCCTGTTTATCTTGACTCTGGTCGGGTGTCTGTTTACTCCACAGGACAGTTTATATATGTCTCGACAGACTTTGGTTTCAGTGTCAGTTATGGTGGTTCCTGGCAGGTAAACATTGTTGTGCCAGCAGAATACAGTGGAGTTATGTGTGGCATCTGTGGTAACTTTAATGGCCACCCTGAGGATGACTTCCTCACTCCGTCAGGTGCTTTGGCACCCTCAGCAGATCAGTTTGGGGCAGAATGGATGGCTAAAGATGACCTGTCATGCAATCATGGCTGTGGAGACCATTGTCCTTTGTGCCAAGATGACAGCACAACTCAAGCCTTGTGTCAGATCATAAGGGACAATCAGGGTCCCTTTAGCTTCTGCCATGGTTCTGTAGATCCACAGGCCTACTTTGATAACTGTGTGTTTGATGTGTGCATCTCTGGGAACAGTAATGATGTCTTGTGTCGCTCCATCCAATCCTATGTGAGTGCTTGTCAATCTGTCAATGCCATGGTCTACCCCTGGAGAGAACTTGCATCCTGTGGTAAGTGACTGGAGGTGTGGCTGAGATATGTAAAAAACTACAGATGAATTTGCTTTCTATATTGAATTTCATTCTCCTTTTAATCACAAAGATTTGATATTGTACAAACTATTAATTAAATTGTATAAATAAATTGTCTGTTGCATTTCCAGTCATGGACTGCTCATCAAACATCCCAAACAGTCATTATGAGGTGTGTGGCACAGACTGTGGTCATACGTGCGCCAGCAGCATCGATGCTAGTTGTGAACACACATGCTCAGAAGGTTGTTTCTGTGACGAGGGATTTGTCAGGAGTGGAGGACTCTGTGTACCAGTAGAGCAGTGTGGCTGCTTGTATGATGGATTCTACTATGATGTGAGGATTAAAACATTGTTTTATGTTAAACCTTGTTATACACTGGATAAGGGGAAGCACAGCCTTAGCATATTATGGCAACTTACATCATCTCAAAACACTTAAAAAAACTGTGATGGTGCATTTGCCATTGCAATGCCATTGCATTTGCATGGTACTCCTAAAAAAAACTACATTGTGATGCCATGATGCCTTTTCATATGTAAAAATACTCACTGATCTTATGTTATGGAAATGTAAAGTTTGTTGTCATTGTTGATTTTGTAGATTGGCGAACAGTTCTGGGATTCAACATGTTCCCAACACTGTCAGTGTTTTGCTCCGAATGATCTACGCTGCACTGCATCTTCCTGCCCAGAGGCCATGGAGTGTGGGGTCAGAAATGGACGTCGTGGCTGCTATAGTACAATGTCCACGTGCACAGTCTGGGGCGACCCCCACTACGTCACCTTTGATGGGGCTGTGGCTCACTTTCAGGTATGAACTGCTAAACTGCTGGGTTTTTTATTTATTTATTTTTTTGCAGACACCTAACTGTAGTTTTGTGTCCCAGTAGTAGGGGACAAATGACTTAACATTTGAGTTTATTCAAAGGAGGGCTAATAGTGTTAGAATAAGTAAACAAGTTTGACTTAAGTGTATTGAACTTAATAAAGATATGAAGATATATAAATGTATGCAATGACAAGATATTTCTGTGAGGGAGATGAAAGAAATGAAGACTCTTTGTATTTTGTTAATCCTACCAGGGAACGTGTTCGTATGAGATTGCCCAGACCTGCGGTAATGTTACAGACAGTGATCTGGAGTTCCGTGTGGTGGCCACCAACAGGCACCGGGGGAACATGGTAGTGTCATTTGTGTCTGCAGTGGATGTCTGGTTGTCTCAGCATGAACAACAAATGCACATCACTATTGGGCAGAACAGGAGAGTTAAAGTAAGTTACACTTCAAAAAACGTCAATATAAAATGTCTATTGCTTTCTATCTTTTCTTATGTTGTAATTTTCTGATTCCCCTCCAGGTTAATGGAAATCCTATTGACACACCAGCTTATCAAATCAATGATCTTGTAGAGGTACATGAGGAGCAGGGATTTGTAATTCTAAATGCATTTAATGAATTCATTGTCCATTTTGATGGACACAGCAGCCTTCTAGTCAGAGTGAGCAAAAGATTCTATGGATCTCTATGTGGAATGTGTGGAAATTTCAATGGTAATCCTGCGGATGACAAAGTGCTGCCCAGCGGAGAACTTGCTTCTGATGACATTTCCTTTGGCCACAGCTGGAAATCAGACACCAGCATTCCAGGGTAAGAACCAGAAGACTTTAGGACAGTCATTTTTACCTGGTGGGTTGGGATCCAAAAATGTGTCTTGGGTTTCTTTTTATAGAGTGGTGGATAGGGTAAAAGGTTCATGTGATTTGTGGAGTTCTTGCAGCTCCAACAGTAGGGCATGGCACTGTCAAAAGCAAGGCCATGGGTTTGATTCCCATTCCTAATTGGAGCAACCAATATAGAATGAGAGAGATTGGCTTCCAAATGTTGATCTCATGCTAATGTTCAGTTTTACTATTTTTGTTTTACTTTTAGCATAGTTTTGAGAATTCAGTGCTCCAAGTTAAATTCTCTTCTGAAAATACTTGTTTCAAGAATCACTTCTTTAGTTTAAAATATGCATGAAGAACAAATGATGTTTGTTGTTCATCTGTAAACTCTTTCTTTATCCAAATGATGAAATAGTGTAGACATAAAACTGACCTGAAGTTTTCTTGTATGCTTCAGCTGTGGTGCCAGAGACCAGACCGGTAATGCTGATGAGTGTCCATCCAGGCAGAGGTATTCTGATCTCTGTAGTATTATCACCAACACCACTGGCCCCTTCCAGAACTGCCATCTTCATGTTGACCCCGCACCTTACTACTACTCTTGTGTGTATGATCTGTGTCTCTACACACGTGCAAATGGCATGCTATGTTCAGCTGTTGAGGCCTATGAGACAGCTTGTGCCATCTTGGAGATACAGATCCCAGAGTGGCGCTCGGGTCTGAGGTGTGGTAAGTTCAGCACAGATTATTTTGTGATTTTTGACTTCTACGTTAGAGCAAGAAACTGGTTACTGTCCAACACTGCCTGTCACAATGAGGCAGCAGTATATTGGATTTGATCACAAATCATGGGTAAAAATAAACTCTGCTATACACATTTCACATGCAAAGAACTTAGAGGGCATTTATATCGAAATCATTATGGTCTGGTGGAAAGAATGTGAACTATTTATGAATCTAAAGGGGAAAATGATTAAATATGAAATGCCCCATTTAATTCACTTGTAAAAAATCTTTTATTACCTTGAGGAATATTGAACAATAATCATTTAAGTTCTGGCTCTGTTAACATGACACAATGTCTTTGTGTTGTATTTCATTTATCTGTGTTTTTTTACTTAGATGTGAGAGATCGTTGCTCTGAACTCAGCTGCTCTGAGGATGAATGGTGTGGGAAGAAAAATGGTGTTTATGGCTGTTTATGTAACGATGACCAACCCAGACCAGAACCTGACTCTTTTGGTTGGTATTAACCACCCAAAAAATATGACACTTTTTCTTTTTTTTCTGGTCATTAATTGCCTTTGCTTTTGTGCTTTTTTTTTTTTTTTTTTTAAATAATTCTGACAATATTTTTACACTTGTTTCTCTCTCAGATTCCTCAGAAAGCTGTGAAAGCAGCTCTGGCTCCATGTCTGTGTCTCGCTGTCAGCTCTTTGAGGCTGGTTTTCCAGCTGATGTCTTACACCTCAATGATCCAAGCTGTAAAGGAACGGTCCGGAATGGCAGAGTGGAATTCCACTTTGATAATGATGAACACATCTGTGGTACAAATCTTCTGGTAGGTTTAACATTGCATAATCTGTCTAACACCATCTAAATGTTGTGTGTGATAGAACCAACAAAGTTTGATCTGACCACTTTGGGAGTCTGTATTAGACTTTGAGAAGTCTGTAAGGGTACTGAATCTGTAAAAACAAAATAAAGGTCCCAAACAGACCTCCCTAAAGACATCTAAAAATGGCAGACTTCTCAAAAAAAAAGGGTGCACAAAACCATGCCATAAAAGAACTTGTGGAACTTGTGCCCGCATTCTCCACCATTAATATGTCACCTATTATTTCACTTGACTGATACAACGTTTTGCACTTTGTAGTTTTTAATGTTATGTATGAAGTTTATTTAGTAAGAAAAAGAAAAGAGAACTTTTTTTCCCCTTTTTTTGTAATGGAGTGCTATTTTCAACAAGTGCAAATGGCCCACCTCATTGGCAGAGGGTATTTACACTAACTTTGATTAAGTCAGATAAAAGGAAACGCATCTTTAAACAAGAGCAATGAGAGAAAAACGGCTGGCGTTAGCTTTTAACGCGACTGACCAGAGCTCAAATCAGCGTTTCCCAAGCTTATTCTTTTCCCATTGCATATCAGCTCTGAGGTGTGTTTATTTTAACTACAATACTATTTGCACTAAGTATAAATTGTATCGAACTACTTTTTTCATTTCAGTGTAAAGAAAATACTGCCATGGCGTAAATAGCGGCTACATTTTTAAAACACCTTGAATTCAATTTAGGCTAAATTACAAAATGTTATATTTGTTGTCCACAGGCTAACGGCACCCACTTCATCTATGATAACTTTATTCTGGGGACACCGAGGTCAGAAGGTCTCATCAGCAGAGAGAAAATCCTGAAGCTTTCTTTCAGCTGTGTTTATCCTCAAACACAAACACTTTCCATGAATGTGGAGATCAACTCACTGGAGAGGTGCGAGTCAAATACAAATTCTCATTTAGGGAGTAGTTTTACTACATTTTTCTCTCCCTCATGTTGTTTAAAAGTTTTTATTTGTTCCAAGGAACACAGAATTTAATGGGGTCCCCTCATAGGGGACTTTCAAGCTTCAAAAAGTACACAATATGATCCTGCTATATATTCCAAACCTTCTGAAGTTATGTGATAGCTTTGTGTAAGGAGCTTGAGAAGATTCATGAGTTAATCATTCTGGCCAGCATTGTGAACTAATCTCCTTGAAAATATCCAACTAAATAGAGTAAATCACTTATGGACATCATTCTTTCTCTACTAAGCTCTGGTGAACACACTAAAGACAGCATTAGTGGGGATTTCAAAATTGTCAGTGAATAACGTTGACTGAATTGTTAACATTTTGGTTGAACTAATCCTTTTAGCAGAATATTAACTGTACAAAAAGTAGATATATGTTAATATTCTCTAAACCACGGATATATATGGTTTACTGGGTACTGAGTAAAATGTTTACTCATAAATCAAAGAAGTTTTAACACATATCTGTCCATTATTTCATCAGCATTGTGCACAAGACTCTTCCCGCTGGTGAAGGCAGATATCAGGTCCGGATGATTCCATATGAGGATGATGAGTTTACCCGGCCCTTCACTGGTGTAGTGGATGCAGAGCTCGACCAGGAGATGCATGTGGAAGTTCGTGTTGAAGGGGTCGACAGCCGCCAGTTTGCCCTGGTGATGGACACGTGTTGGGCTACACCTGTGAATGATCCCGATTACAGCCTCCGCTGGGACCTCATCGCTTCAGAGTAAAGCAGGGCTTTTTTTAGGGTTTCCTAAGATATTTTATGTCTCAGTATTTCAAGATTAAACACAGGATTCCACTTTAGAACAGTGGAAAGAAAGAATTTGATTTGTTCATGTATCATTATTGATATCCTCAGGTGTCCCAGTCCAAGTGACGACACAGTGGAGCTGCTGCAGAACGGCGTCTCGACATCCAGCCGTTTCTCCTTCAGGATGTTCATCTTCACTGCAAACTCCACTAAGCTTTATCTGCACTGTGCTGTTCACCTTTGCCTTCTGTCAAGCAATCGCTGCTCAATGGTGAGACCTCTCATAATTTAATATAATTTATCAATTATATTACCCAGTGTTCCTGTCTGTCTGTTTTTTCTGTCTATATATGGAGTATCTATAGTTCTATCATGACAACTCTCTGAAGATTGTTAGCATGGTACTGGATATGACAATGTTAATGTATTTTGTCCTGACGGAATAGATCTGCTGCGCTGCTGCAGCTGTAGATTATAGCTGTGGTTGTAGATTATAGCTGTGGTTGTAGATTATAGCTGTTGTTGAAGATTATAGCTGCTACTGCACAGCAAGTACATGAACTTTCTAATGCCGATACACTGCTATGAAAAAGACGTGCTGCTGCACATATAGCATATGTCAGTAATCCATAGCAGATCTATACAGGTGGAGCTGGGGAAGGTGGAGGGTTTTAGAGGAACTGTGGAACACGCTACAAACTGCCATAGTGAATGTAACCAGCCATTTAAATGTGTGAGCAACAAGCTTATTGGCTGCAGATGTGACATGGACCAATCAACTTGTGCCAGTAACTAACGCTGTAATTATCATCAGCCTGTGCCATCTAGAGTTTAATGACAGAACTGTGAATTACATCATGATGAGTAAATGTAAAGGTTTATGAATTTGCAGTTTATAAACCCTTGTTGCTCAAACACCAACATACTGTAAGTAAGGTTGGTATGTTTTAAGGTTTACAGCCAGACACATTAAAGAAAACAGACACAGCCAGATCATTTCCATAATGACCAACACAATCTATCAAGAGCAGTGCAAATTTGTGTAGGCCCGCAAACTAAGAGCTGCTGATAATCAGGTGTGCGATTTACTAACAACACAGCCTCAAAATGGGTTAAGAAATGCTTTTTGGAGCTGTAAATAATTGTGCAAATACCAGTAAATTGATTTGCTTAAACCTTAGTAAATCACGTTACATGATTAATTTAAATACTCTCCTCCCATACATTTTTGCGTCTGAAAAGGAAACTCCTACAAATGCATATGTAATGAGGTCAGCTGCAAAAATGACAGTCTACGCCTTTTCATCACTAATTCTTCACTGTGAGTCTTTAGTAAATCCTGACAGTAGTTTAATGTCAAAAGAGGTTTTGTGCTAGCACTAGCTGTTAGCAAATCTGGCCCTTAATGATCAAGACTGCCCTCTTCTGGAGTGCTCCTTTATGTTTCTTGTTTGTTCAGTGATATTTAACTGTGATTCACAGCTGGATTTTGCTCTTTTCTCTCTCAGGACTGTGACTCTGGACACCAGCGGAGAGAGGGCAGGTCTCTGGACTTCCATGACAGCGCTTCCATATCCATGGGTCCTCTGATGTTGTCTGGAGGGAACACAGGTGAACATTTCATTCATTTTAATCATTTGTAATAAAGGTTTCTATGTATATACAGTATATTTCACTGCATGTCATTATATTCCCTGTTCACAGATAAGTGGGTCCCAGAACAAGTGAAGGTCTCTGAGGCTTCTTGTCTGTGTGCTTCTCTGATGGTGTTTCTTGTTCCTCTGATGAGTGTCCTGACACACTTTTAGTTTATTTCCACAAAATTGTACATGCATATTCTTTAGAGTCATTTTAATTAATTAGAGATTTTATGTTGCATACTGATTTAATTATCATTAATCGTTTACAATTTTATATAGTACCCTCTGTATTACTTGATAGGATGTGCTGCAACAACAATGACCGTCAGATTTATGTTTATTCAAATCATGCAAAAATATAATTGTGTCATTCCTGTTCTGTGGAAATCTGAAATGATCATCATAGAAAACTAACTAATGACTTTCTTTTCTTAAAAATTGTGTTGTAATTTTTTCAGGTATTTAGTATAAGGCATGTATGAAAAAGATCTAAAGATCAGGAAAAATGAATGAATAGATATGGTGGTTGGCTCCATAGTTTGATTTTTCCTTTTGTAATCATTTTATTCCAATAAAAGTACAAGAAAGATTAATAATCGTAGCATTATCTTTTTATTGCTATCTTTGCAATCATTTTACTTATTTTCCATCGTGATGCTATGATAATATGCGTGAGAACAGTCTTGCTATTTTACTTTTAATTCTAAAAGCTTTGAAGAATGTTGCAGCACTGGTTGAATTGTTCTTTTTAGAACGCAAGATGGGGTGATGTTGAGTCAGCGGCCACATTACCAAAAAATGTTCTTGTATTGTTCTAGTTTTCAGATATAGAAGGTGAAGAGAAACTGAAATTGAACATTCAAGCAGTTCTCTGACACTGTCCTCGAATGACCCTGCTGTATGAGAGCTTAACATTAATAACTGTTGATAACTGAGATCCACTGCTGCGGTTATGCAACATTCAGATCAAACTCTTCATATTTTTTAAATTTGTAATTATTATTATTACCATATTGTTGGATGTCGTGTGAAAGTGTTTGACTGCAAAATATAACAGATCAAATACTTAGAAGATTTCTATATTTGATCATAAACAATCAGCAATATGTCAGAAGTCAATAACCATATTGTGTGATTCCGATTACAAATTCCTGTCAAACATGTTAAGATATGAATATTAGAACTATAAGACTGATAAAGTATGACAAAGTATTAATTGCTTTGATATGTAGTTTTAACCTATAAAAGGGATTGATTGTGTTCCTGTTGTTCTCTAAGGGTTAACATGCTACACGTGTGAAAGACTCTTTGACCTGGTATGTCATGTTGTAGCATAGCTGGTTTCTGAATGTGTCAGGTAAACATTCGCTTATTTTTCATTGCACTTTCATTTACCAAGACACACAAATGCAAACATATGAACATTTGTTTCAAAGTTGTCTCCATTTCATTGCAGTACGATGCTAATAGACTGAGTTTGTTTAGTGAATAATTACAGAGTATTCATCTTCTTCAGTTTCTCTATAACACCTTTATACATGAGGTTTGAGCTTCACTGAGAGACAATAGACAAATCAGCTCCTAATAATGTTCAGGTTTCATGCTGTACATTCATAGAGGAGCGTCAGTTTGTCTCTGTCGATGGTTAGAGTTTCTCATCACAATTTTCAGTCCTTTTACTTTTTTTTTATAACATAATCATGATCTGCTGCATTCTTAAATAAAATACAATAATCATGTAAGGGTTAGATCAGCCAAAAATTAGATTTCTGTCATTAATTACTCACCCTCACGTTGTTCTACACCCGTATCAGAACACACATCAAGATATTTTTGATGAAATCTGATGGCTCAGTGAGTCCTCTATTGGCAGAAAGGTAATTAACACTTTCAGATGTCCAGGGAGGCAGTTTGATATGCAAAGCGAACCACTGATTCGAAGCAAAAGATTCGTAAAGCTTCATGAAGCAGTGTTTTGAAATCAGCCATCACTAGATATTGTTGAAAAGTCGTTATTTTGTTTTTTGCCTCATAAAAAATATTCCTACCCAAACCCTAACGACATGAGGGGGAGAAATTAATGAGAGAATTTTCACATTTGGGTGAACTAACACTTTAATCATGTTAAATTCCAGTCATTCTTTATACACAACTAGCATGACAGAAGTTCGGACCCACTGAGTGTGAAGTTTGGCAGCGTCTTTTCCCATTTTTTTTTTTTTTTTTTTTGATGTTGTTTTGTTTATTCTTCTCCCGTCATGGATATCCCTGCTATTTGGCTTCTGTTTGGAGCAGGGGGAACCTTTAATGAAACTACTTATTTGACACACTACCCTGGACACTGCCTCTGCACGTTCTACCAGGTGACCTTGAATGTCACACGCAGAGTGCAGTTGTCCGGAGAAGGTCCACGGGAAACTTTGGCTGCCTTTGTGGAGTGGGTGCTGGCGAGTTGTAAATCCCCATTCACCGTCTGCCTCAGGACTGCCTCGGTCAACACCGCTCTGGACCCAGAGCCTTACCAGCAACCATCCCACAGCACAGGACGCCCGCACAAGGCCTTGCTGAGTGGAGTGACAGAGCTGAGGTTCGCCACAGAGTCAGAACTGATGGGTCTAACCAAGTGCGTGAGCCAGCTACAGCGCTTGTGAAGGAGCTTACGGTTGAGCGTGAGAGCATGAAGGAAGCCTCCGCCCACTGTACCGCCACTGAGGGTGAGCAAGGGCTCTGCTCTGGGCTAATAGACTTAATTGATTTCTAATCTGAAGTAACCTGGCGGTCCCAGTGCTAGATGTGGCAATTTTGTGTGTGTGGGAAGCACACATGGTACCTGAACTCACACCCAGCCTCCCTCTCCCACCTCCTCTCATTATCCCTCATCTCCATCTCCACTACATCCTGTCAGTCCTTCTACTCACCCTCAGCCCACCATCTGTGATGTGGGCTCGCTGTGGGTCTGCCAGTCTCTAGCTCCATCGTGGTCAGTGGATCCCTGGTCCCCGCCTCCAGCCTCCTCAACCAGGACTCCACCTCAGCCTGTCAGTCCACTAGCTCCTCCTTGCCTCTAACCTCCATCAGCTCCACCATGGCCCATCACCCTGCCGGGCTCCCACGTCACTTCTCTGGCATCCCCTTGTCCCTGTGGCTCAGTAGGTTTCCTCACTCCCTCCAGCTCCACCTTGGTCCTCTGTCGCTCTGGCTCCACTGTGGATTCTGGCCACCTGCCTGACTGCAGTCTGGGTCCCACCTTGATCCTTCTGCTCCAAGTCCCTCCTGTTTCCTTTCTGACATTCACCTCCACTTGCACCACCCAGAACCTGTGTTCCACCACCTCCCAGTCAGCCGTCCACCTCCAGAACCTCCTCCATTGTTTTCTGCCTGTTCACCATCCCCTTGCCATCTCATCTCCTCCTTGCCACCATGTCGCAAGGACGTGCCTTCTGGGATGGGGCGTTCTGTCAAACACTCACAACACCAAGGACTCTGTTTGTTTTCATTCACCATTTCTCCCTGCCTTGTTTGTTGTCATGGTCACTGAATTGATTTAGTCATTGTGTGCAGGTGTGCTAGTGTCATTGTCTCCCCTATTTAAGTTCATCTCTGTTTTTGTGTCTTTGTCGGATCTAGTCTTGCAGATCTAGAGCGCCCAGCGTGAGTTTTTCAAGACAGAATGTGTCACTTTATTGTTTCTATGGTGATGCGTGTTTGCTTGTCATGTGCAACACGGCAGCCACAATAGCGCTGAATGACTGATGATCTGCTTTTATTTCATTTTTCCTTTTTTATTCAAAATATTCACAAATTTGTTGACTATAGCATGAAATATCTGATATTCCGACTGTCAAATATATGCAAGTGGATGTGTTTTGCTGTTTAAACACTTTTATAATATATAGCGTTAGTTGAGCTATAGACGCAATGGGCATCTGTTGGATTTACAACACATGAATTCATCCACTTCTCCTGAAATGCATGAAGTGAGCTGTTGAACTGAGAGAAGAATAGAGCCAACTTTAAAGTTAATTACAATGTGCATCTGATATGAATAAAATTGTCACCTAATTATTATGGAAAGAATTGTTATTTCCGTTTCCATAGACGTCAGTGTGTATTTTACAAACTCTAAATGTATTGTTTTGTTAGTACGTATGTGCATTCAAATGTCTGAAACCTAAAATAAACATTATGTGGTTGAAAACACTGCATATTTGTGATATATTGAAAGCGCTGAGCGCGTCTGTCACTGTAATGAAGGGCGAGTCAGCAAATGAGATCCGAGTGCAGCTTTATTTACAGATGTAGTCAGACAGGCAATGGTCTACTCAACAGCAAACAGAAGTGGCAGAGAACAGGCAGGCTCGTAGTAAGTATCCAGGCTAATAGTCAAAAGGCGGGCAGATAAACATCAAAACAGAGAAACAGGCAGGATCAGTAAACAGGCAAACAAGACAGGGGTATGACGCTCGGAATTGCAATACAATGATCAACAATACTTCGCAGTGAGTGCAAGTGAGAGTAGTATAGTGCTTATATAGTGCTGGGATGTGAGTGTAATCAGATCTGGGTAATGTGCTACAGCTGGCTGGGGTGATCAGTAACTGGGTGAGGGGCTTGTGGGTAATGTAGTTTGTGTGACAGAGTCCATAGAGTGAGAGGGCGACATCTGGTGGTAAGTGGACGAAATGCAGAGGGGATTCATTACAGTCGCAATTCCGAGCGTAATAACCCTGTCTTGTTTGCCTGTTTACTGATCCTGCCAATGCACGCAAGCATTTTTTGAATTTGGCAGTTGATCACATGATGCACTGAACGTTCTAATCACACCGGTGTGATCGTACGCGTCAAAGGGTTACTAACTTGATCTCTGAGCTTCTTCTTAGAGCATGACAGGTGACTTGATAAGAATCATTCGTTGTTTTGGTTTAAGCTCTGAAATGTGCAAAAAGGATAGTGAACCTGACTATCAGGTTTGACTTCACAAACAAGGAAAGTACTTCTCATGACATGCTCATACTATGCTGTATATCAGATGATGAAAGAAAGTGTTGTTTTTTTTTATTCTTTTCTTCATATTGGTGCCAAGTTTGAGCCAGATGTACAGTGTGTAAATTAAAACTCATATTCAAACGTATTCATACTTGATGCAATAAAGCAACAATGAACAAAGCATTTAATAAATATTTTAAATACACTCCTGTTGTTAGTTCATGCTTCTTCATAATATATCAAAATGTACATTTATTCAACTTGTTACAAATGTATTGTCTTTTTAGAACGCCTTTACAGCAGAATTGAACTCTGTTTGCATCATTGAATCACTATCTGTCTATCTATCTATCTATCTATCTATCTATCTATCTATCTATCTATCTATATATATATCTATATATCTATCTATCTATCTATCTATCTATCTATCTATCTATCTATCTATCTATCTATCTATTTTTTTAAATGAAGAACTTATCTTTTTTATAAATATCCAGGTGAAGAATGTAGAACATTCATAAAGACTGTAATTGTGGCTCTTCCAGTAAACCAGTGAATATAATGTTCACTTCCTTAAACTTTTCAAGAGCAGAAGTCAGAGATGATTCTTTTCTTCAAATGAAATGATCAACCCATGCGATGTGCACAATTAATGAACGGTGTTGTGTCAATTCAAAGAAAATATAATAAAATATATCGACCCCTTCATTGTCGATATCCAGATATTAGACACCCATTTGCCTAATGCTAATCTGCAAACTAGCATGCTGTTTCCCAGTTGTTTTAAAAGACATTACAGTTTACTTTAGGGCTTAGGTTTCAGGTATTAGTTGCATTCAAAATAGATTCGATATGTATTTCTGCATTCCTGTTATGATCTTGCTAGTTCGCACATCTCACAAACCCCATCTTATTTGACCACTGCCTGCATCCAGATGTTTTAAGGATGAACTCTAAAGCTTTTAATGTAACAATTAATTATATACAGTTCTTTACCATCGCTAGGACACATTTCTCAATACTTAGGTCATAGGTCAGTTTTTCCTAAACTCTTCATACAATTCTCCAAACTAAATTTTAAATTGCCACAGCAGTTAAATTTTACATTCAAAATGCACTAAAACTACCAAAACATTTCAATCGTGTCTCAAATCCACTCATTCTTTCACCAGCAAAGGTTTCATTCAATAAACACACGTTGTCAATCAAAACACAGACCTAAAACACACTAACATCAGGTATTATATGATGTTTTCTTCTGTAAAATGTCTTTGCAAAACAAGAATGACATTCTCTACTACTTATGATTCACTGCAGTTTACATTACAGTAAAAATAGTATTCCATTTTTCTTTTTTTTAGTAACACTTTATTTTACAGTGTCATTGTTACATATGTTACATGTTGTTACTCTAGTAATAACTATAAATTATAGTGAAGAGTTTTGAAAAAGTGACCTAAATACTGAGAAATGAGCTTTTGGAAAAAATCTAACTGACCCATCGTCATTCCATCTAGACTGACATTCTATTCAAGCACAGAGTGAAAGAATGTCTTTCTGAACGCAGGTGTACACAAGAAAACCATCAGTTCAAATAACAAATATCTCAAAGTCACATGAAAAATGTAAAACTGGTTTAAGGTATTGTTGAGAAATTTCTTCTAGTTCCAGTAAAGGTCCACCCACAGTTATTAAAGGCACTGATAAGATTGTGAGAGCTGCAGTTCATCATCACTGTATTGAGCTGCAGAAGAGAGAATCTCCCTGAGTTTGCTCTGCAGCAGCATCTGATCTCAGGTAAAGGTGTTTCTGTTTTATCCCATAGGGCCACCAGCTTTTGATGGATCTAAAATATTTGGTAAAGTTTGGCCGTTTCTTATATTTTGTAAAATTTATCTTTTATTTAAGTATCTGTGAATGTTATAGTTGTTTTACAAATGTCCGCAAGTAAAGAATAAAAATGAACAAATCCATATTTCAATAATAGAACATAGTTCATGTGTGTGTGTGTGTGTGTGTGTTGTATATGTGTGTGCAGGTGTCGTTCGTCACAATGAGGTTTCTGTGTGTGTCACTGCTGCTGCTGATTAATGGTAAGTGTTTTATAATCTGTCATGTAAAATGACTCAATATTTTCCAAATAATAAATAATTATGCTTATATTGTGTATTTAACAGGTGAAATAATCAATGGACAAACAACAGGTATCATTCTTTCACTTCATTTAATTTTCAATTCATCCGTTGTTTTCCATTAACAAACAAATAGAAATAAAACTAGTAGAAATAATGCATATGCTGAAAGAGTTTCCCTATTGATATAAAACCTCATAACATTTTGGCACAAATTGAAATTCATATTCTGTAAAAAAAAAAAAAAAAAAATTAAAAAGATTGTAATTTTAACAGTAAAAGAGGTTAATTGGTTAACAGTAATTAGATCTAACCTTACATTTCAGCAAATACCATTAAATGTACCATTTTTGGAAATAAAATGAACAAATCTTCTTATAATTTACAGTTAAAAACTATAAACTGACATTCCCTGAGTGGCAAATCACATTTGATGTTTTTTTTTTTTATGTTCCTTTATATATATTTCTTTATCTTATCATTTTTGTACATTGGGGATTTTATGTTGTTATTTATGTTAGTAAGTTGTTAAATAATTGTTTCTTGCATTATTTTAGTGTCATGTATTATCATGATGATGTTTTGTGTTTGTTTATTTGACACTGCGTGCACCTTTTTATATATTAATATTTACCTCAGCTTGAGTAAAAGCTTCACTCTGATTCATCTTGTCTTTCTCTTTACCACCAGCTTTATTATGGTGGATGTCAGTGTGTTGCAAATCAGTGAGGTTTTAGAAGCAGCAGTGCTTTTCTAATTTATATAAACTAAACAAATGAAATGCTTCAGAGCCCCTGCCTCCCGTCCCAGCACTATTCAACAAAACACAATCTTGCAAACCATTTTTGATTTGTTTAGGGAACATAGGAAAACCATAACAAAAAACTAAAGATCTTTACTTGGAAGCAATAATTAACTTCACGAGAGGGCAGTTCCAAAATAACAACAAAAAAAGTCTTTAAAAAAAAGTGTGTTTTAGCAAACTAAATAACCTAAAGACAAAATAAAGATGCAAACAAAAGGCATAAAATGTAACCGAACGTTCTCTCTTAGTATGAACTGGACAAAATAAATAAATAAATAAATAAAAATATCCAAAATAAATGCTGCCTTAAATTAAGATTTACACCATTAAACGAAAAATGAAACTCAAGAAAATATAACTCTCCCTGCACTCAAGGATAAAAAGGAAGGAAGGGAAAATGCATTAAAAATCCATGCAACAGGTCTTCCCCAGCAGTAATCTCACACACAACTAATATACCGTACAAGGTACACAGAAACATAGGGAGGAAAACAGGAGAAAGGGCCTCTCTGCAAGCGAGATGGTGGGGAAAACTCCACACTCTTAGAATACTTTGAAAAGTATCGATTTTCAAAACAACAGGGAAGAATCGCCGTATATAGGCAGACGATCATATAGATATTATTTAGTATTATCTATTTTTTTGTCCATTCATTGAAAGTCTAGGAAATCAGTGATTTCTTTTGAAGAAGATCTCATTTCAGAATTTAAGGTTTTTATTCATATACAAACATTGTGCAATTACCATTACATCTATCTCATCTAGCCTAAATGTTTGCTCGCTCATGCATTTGGTATAATTTTTGTTGCAACACCACAAGATAGCTTTAATGTAATATGTTTTTATACGTTTTAATACATTTTATAATGTAATAATTTCACAGTTAATCTCCAAATTAATGTAGAAACAACAGTAAAGACAGTATATTTTAAATACTTGTTTAATGGCATGTTTTAATGAATGAAGACCAGTATCACTGACACTAATACTGCTACTGATGCTATCAATTTTAACATTTAGTAGGCTCCAAACCATAAAATAACTTTTAATTTAAGTGAACTTAAAACAATCTTCACATGAACCCATAATAAATGTCATATACAGTGGGTATGAAAATATTCAGACCCCCTTAAAATTTTCACTTTTTGTTATATTGCAGCCATTTGCTAAAATCAGTTAAGTTCATTTTTTTTCCTCATTAAAGTACACCCAGCACCCCATATAGACAGGAAAAACACAGAATTGTTGAAATTTTTGCAGATTTATTAAAAAGAAAAACAGAAATATCACATGGTCCTTGTAACGCTGGTGTAGGCAGGAAGACAGGAGTCGCAGGTAACGAATAACATTCAGGTTTAATATACAAAGACAGGGCAGACACGTACAGCGTGCAAAGCACAAACAGAACTGAACACATGTGACATTACACCCCCCCCCCCGAATAAGGCGCGTCCTCGCGCCGTGACGAAGTCCATAGAACACAAAGGAAAGGGCGGAGGCTTTGGAGGAGGGCGTGGAACTGGTGACGGGCAGTGTCCTGGAATGGCTGGGTCCCGACCCCATGGTGGTGCTGACGGCGGGAGGAGCCAGGGAGGAGTCCAGGCTGCGGGGCGGGATGACGTTCTGGGGCCGATCGCCGGCAGCGGAACCATGGCGCTGGTAGGGGGACCCGGCGGAACTTTCCGGCCGACGGACCTGGGCGACACCGCCGTACCGGAAGTTCGAAGCCGGGCCGCAGGCTCACGGGACTGAGCCGGTGATGAGGCGCTGGCTGGCCGGGGCGAAGATGGTGGGACCGAGGATGACGGGGAGGTTGTGAGGAGGGAGGAGTCCGATGACGCCAGAGGGGTGACGGGCGGAGGCGTGACCGAAGTCCCGGATGTCCGGAGCGGCAGCTGGGCGACGACCCCCGAATGCCGACCAGGAGGGACGAGGGAGCCCAGCTGAGCATCCGGACAGCCGGGCCGAGGAGCTGGCGAAGGAGGCGTGGGACCAGGCGCTGGTGACGGGCTGACGGGACGCGGTGGTGACGTGGGCCTGGAGGCCTGAAGGGGAGCTGGGGACTCCGTCTCAAGCTGGGCTGGTGGCAGGGAAGCCCGAGGTGCTGGAGCGGAGCCGCATAGAATGAGCGATGGGAGCAGAGCCGAGGAGCTTGCTGGCAGCAGGGGGACCGACGGATCCAGGGGGCTGGCCGTAACCAGTGACGGAACCGGGCAAACAGGCAGGGGAACAGACGGAGGACTTCCGGACGGGACCGGAAGGGCAGATGAAGGTAGAAGGGTGGGTCTTTGGGTGGGGAAAGGATCCGCGGTCCACAGATCTAAGAGGCGGCGGGCTGTTCCTGGCTCTAAGATGGGCTCACTCACTCGTGTTGTTATCAGGGTCCCGAATTCGTCCAGCTCCGCTCCGATCTCGGAGCGCACCCCGGGCTGCCACGCGGAGGCGGAGTGTTCCTCCCTCCGGCACATCCAGGCCCAGTAGCCCAGGTGCGGTCGAGCCTCCGGGCTCATCAGGTAATCCAGAGCCGGTGAGTCCATCTTTAAATTTCCTCGCGTTGAGGGGTCGGTTCTTCTGTAACGCTGGTGTAGGCAGGAAGACAGGAGTCGCAGGTAACGAATAACATTCAGGTTTAATATACAAAGACAGGGCAGACACGTACAGCGTGCAAAGCACAAACAGAACTGAACACATGTGACAGTCCTAAGTATTCAGACCCTTTGCTCAGTATTTAGTAGAAGAACCTTTTGATCTAATACAGCCATGAGTCTGTTTGGGAACGATGCAACAAGTTTTTCACACCTGGATTTGGGGATTCTATGCCATTTCTCCTTGCAGATCCTCTTCAGTTCTGTCAGGTTGGATGGTAAACGTTGGTGGACAGCCATTTTTAGGTCTCTCCAGAGATGCTCAATTGGGTTTAAGTCAGGGCTCTGGCTGGGCCATTCAAGAACAGTCATGGGGTTGCCACTCCTTCGTTATTTTAGCTTTGTGCTTAGGGTCATTGTCTTGTTGGAAGGTAAAGCTTCGGCCCGGTCTGAGGTCCTGAGCACTCTGGAGAAGATTTTTGTCCAGGATATCCCTGTACTTGGCCACATTCATCTTTCCCTCAATTGCAAACAGTCATCCTGTCCCTGCAGCTGAAAAACACTCCCACAGCATGATGCTGCCACCACCATGCTTCACTGTTGGGACTGTATTGGACAGGTGATGAGCAGTGCCTGGTTTTCTCCACACATACCGCTTAGAATTAAGGCCAAAAAGTTCTATCTTGGTCTCATCAGACCAGAGAATCTTATTTCTCACCATCTTGGAGTCCTTCAGGTGTTTTTTAGCAAACTCCATGCGGGCTTTCATGTGTCTTGCACAGAGGAGAGGCTTCCGTCGGGCCACTCTGCCATAAAGCCCCGACTGGTGGAGGGCTGCCGTGATGGTTGACTTTCTACAACTTTCTCCCATCTCCCGACTGCATCTCTGGAGCTCAGCCACAGTGATCTTTGGGTTCTTCTTTACCTCTCTCACCAAGGCTCTTCTCCCCCGATAGCTCAGTTTGGCCGGACGGCCAGCTCTAGGAAGGGTTCTGGTCGTCCCAAACGTCTTCCATTTAAGGATTATGGAGGCCACTGTGCTCTTAGGAACCTTAAGTGCAGCAGAATTTTTTTGTAATCTTGGCCAGATCTCTGCCTTGCCACAATTCTGTCTCTGAGCTCTTTAGGCAGTTCCTTTGACCTCATGATTCTCATTTGCTCTGACATGCACTGTGAGCTGTAAGGTCTTATATAGACAGGTGTGTGTTAAACACAGCTGGACTCAAAGGAAAGTGCAGAACCATCTCAAGGATGATCAGAAGAAATGGACAGCACCTGAGTTAAATATATGAGTGTCACAGCAAAGGGTCTGAATACTTAGGACCATGTTATATTTCAGTTTTTATTTTTTAATAAATCTGCAAAAATTTCAACAATTCTGTGTTTTTCTGTCAATATGGGGTGCTGTGTGTACATTAATGAGGAAAAAAATTAACTTAAATGATTTTAGCAAATGGCTGCAATATAACAAAGAGTGAAAAATTTAAGGGGGTCTGAATACTTTCCATACCCACTGTGTACCTGTGGCCTTCCTACCTTTCTAACAAGTAGGAAATACAGAAATTTAATGAAGTTATCAAACAGTCCACACTAGATAAATTATTAATTATATATTATTCCTTATTAAAGCTACAAAAGTTGTTTAGTCAAAAGCAGTGAGTAATTTTCTGTTACCTTTGTTTTTTGATTAAGATTAATGACAGACAGCATTAGTGGCTGCTGTCACTTTAAGATCTGCCGCTGCTGCATATGACGCGTATTTGACACGCATCTCACCCAGGAAACAAGACTAAGGCTGCATCTGAAAACCATCTCAGGTTACACATGTAACCATGGTTCCCTGAGAACAGGGAACGAGACGCTGCTTCAGAGCGCTAGGAGAACCGCCTCTGCGGACTCCACCAGTGTCTGAAACACATATCCAATCTCGGCAATATCATATTGACCACTGACAGCCTATAACATCATAGTGATGCGGCCCAATAGTATATAAGAGGCGCCCAAATAACATGTAATCCGCTTATTGTCTGAAGGGACTGTAAGCAGGCAGGCCCCGAGGCATGGCAAAGAGATGCAGTATTTCATTTCCTGTTCTCAGGGAACCATGGTTACATGCGTAACCTGAGATGTTCCCTTTTGAAAGGGAACTTAGGCTGCGTCAGAGCGCTAGGGGAACGATATACCCACGCAGCCATGCTGAGGTGAGTGCATGCCAAGTATTGGTAGTGACAACTGTCAGAATCAGGCAAATTCAAATGAAACACCAAAAGCAGCCTCCGTATATAGACGGGCATCCTGGAGAGCAGGGCTCAGCTATTGACCCTTGCAATAGAGGGGAGTGTATCTGCTCAATCCTAGGATCTACAAAGCACCTATGTTTTAAGGCACTAAGGAGGCCAGGCACTCTAAAAAAAGAGGGACACTCGTGAGGGGAATGCTCACAGCGTAGGGGCTGATCTTACTGGGAGGCCTCAAAAGAAGCCTTCAACCTATGACCAGACTTAGAGAGCGAAATACTCAAATCTACTCTCAGAATGAGAGGAATCCCAAGCTCGACCTATGAGGTTGACCAGGTAATAGGCTAGAATACGAAGGTGAACAATATTAGCCAAGTCAGCGACACGTGGTAATTTGCGTTCTCAGGAAGGCCAGATTAAAGGGCCAACCATCACATTGTACTTCAGTAAAAGCATCCTTTTTACAAACATGTAGCATTCGCTTCTAGGGGACCCCTGAGGCCAAACACCTCAAACGCACTGGCTGAAAATAGTCATTACTAGCTGCCATGCACCCGCTCAATGGTGCTGGCCCTCAGGGAGTTATGTTTATAACATAAACTGATATATTGTACATAATTAACATACACACCTTACATCAATTTGAGAATAGTTACAGTTAAATTTTAAAACGGGAACAAAGAAAAGTACAACTGAAGGATGGCATTATGATGGGATAAAAGCCAATAGAAAGTTATACAAAAAATAGCCTTGTTTATAGTAGAAATAGAAAATAATAAAGTAATCTAATTGTATGAAGTAGGCTAGGCCTTCTATAAACATGACATAGCATAAGTGGTGTTGGGATGTTGTATATTGCTCTAAAAAGTTATTTCTGACTTTGTTTTACCCTAAATAAAGAAGAAAAAAGAACTTTGCAGTGAATATATCGGGCCTTGAGTCAGTTTCATCCAAAGCCTTTTAATCTTAGGCAGTTTCATCCAATGCCTAATTGTACAAGACCTGACACCTGACGTCGTTTTTCCTGAAGGCTTTCAGTCTGAGGCGCGATGCCGTTTTGTCTTGTGACTGAGACATGGCGGTCATCTTTATTTCCTACAAATACAAAAGCAACAGTTATTCTATTTCTTGTTGGATTTTAATACTCTTCCAATATTGTGGCTGATATTATAACAGTGATTAAGAATTTTGACTTGTGGATGTCTTTTTTTCGGGGCTTATGCCATGGTGAATCGTAATATCGGAGCTCCATTGATCATGGCTTTTCATAGTCATGGTGCAAGCGTTTAACTCAGTCAACCAATTCCGAGTTGAACTAACTCAGTTTAGTTGTTCTGATACTGAAAAGACAGTTTCCCATCTCAGGGTAAGTCAACTCAGAGTTAAAGTTTGAACTCAGAATTGGTTGAACCTCCTCATTGAAATTGGTTGAAATCTTTATCAAACAAAGAAAGAGCCATATGCTTAGGCACAAGACAAACAAGGAAACATTAAACAAAGACCAAAATGACTAGACTGTCATGGCAGGATCTTGACAATAACGTTGAAATCTCTATTTGGTGAAGACAAATATGAATACAGTTCCTAGAAATCACTCAAGAGAGATGGCAACTCTTTTTAAAATAGTGATACAGGGGTATAAAGGATACACTTGTTGGAGGTTTAGTCAGTTTATCTAATCCATCCTCAGTTTACCATCCCAATATTTTCTTTTCATACAGACACAGATGTTTGAGGTTTACCTGTACTCTTGCTTTTGCCACCTCAGTGAATGAGTGAACTGTCTTTTTTCCTAGAACCTACAACTTCCATCTCTGATCCATGCTATGATTATCACACTCTTGATGAATATTGGAGAGACATACGGCGATATAACTATTATGGATACGATGACACTCTTGTTGAATGGAGTGGCTGGTATCGGCTGTATTTGAATAGAGAAAGTGCCCAGATGTCTGAGTTCTGTGTGAGTAATATGGGATGTGGTGGTTACACGGGACTGTATCTCAGCGGTTCTCATCCAACACTTGAGGATGGAGTGGTGACCCGTGAAGTCCTGGGAACATTTTCATGGCAGTGGACAGGGAATCCCAACTCGTGTGGAGTCTACAATTCCACATCCATCCAAGTCAAAGCCTGTCCAGGAGATTATTACGTCTATGAATTTGTCAAACCCATCACATCTGGTCCAGAGCCTGTGTACTGTGCAGGTACAATTTTAACTATTTTCTCTGAAATATTTGTTATGCTTTTTTTTATTTCAGTAATGATTAAATGCACTATCGATTAGATTTTTTAATATACCTTTCATTTTATTAAAATAAGCATGTTTAACTAGTTAGATCAGTGGTGTACAGTAGGTGATGTTGCTCCCCATACAGATCAATAGCACTCACCTACATCTCTTTGTTACACAATCCCTCAAATCACACTTTAAGCCATTTGTTCAATAATTAATATGTATAATGTATATAAACACATTGTAATGTTGCTTCACAATCTTCTTCTGCCTAAAATACTTATTTGCACAGCTTTAATCATATGTAGCCCCAAGTGTTGCTCTGTCCCATCCTGCAGGCTGTTGTCAGCTACTGTAGACTTGCTCCATTTTGAGCCTGACAGTATACCACTGGTTAGAATATAATTGCTCAACATTATGAAATTATCCATCAAAATAGGTTAAACTCTTTAGGATATAATATATGTACTATTTTTTAATAGTAATTTTGCAAACTCCATGACAGTTGCTTTCCAAAGCATCAGCAGTGATCCCTGCTACAACTATGAGTCTCTGGATCGTCCCTGGAGAGCCAACAATGAAGGTGGAGATGTCATTTGTGATTACTCGTTCTCCTGGAACGGCTGGTACCGGCTTTTCCACTATGGAAGGGACATCCGGATGTCAGAGAACTGTGTTAGTAACATGTACATGAATCGTACATTAATTACATTCAGCTGTAACACACACATCAGTCTGTGGCTCAATGGTCCTCACCCTCACATTGAGGATGGAGTGGTGATCATGGAGATCTGTGGAGGAGCTTATTGGAGTAGCTGCTGTGAATACAAGACAAAACCCATCAGAGTGAAAGCGTGTCCAGGCAATTACTATGTCTATGAACTTGTGAATCAAGATTTGTTTTGTGCAGGATACTGCACAGGTACTATGGTTTTCTTATTTATTTAAGTATTTCAAACGTTTTAAAAGGAATTCTGTCATGACGTGAATTTCCTTCTTTTTAGATGTCAGCACTATTTCACAGGCAGTTTCCACTATAAGTCCAGATATATTCACTGGATCCAGTATCACATTGAGTAAGTTGTAAATAATATATATGAACGAATATATGAGTTTGAATAAAAATTATAAAAATTATCTATTTTTTTCAATTAAAGAATTGCATTACAGTTTAAATGACAATTTTTATGCATAAATATTTTCACTATTAAACAGTCGCATTGTCTATGAATTGTTTAAGAATCTCATGATTATTACAGTGTTTGACTGGTTCAGATTTGCTCTCATGAAGTTCTTCATTGAAATATAACTTGTTTGTTTTGATCTCATCTTCTCTCACTAACAGATTATGACCCGTGCAATAACTACAACATACTCGACAACTACTGGAGAAGCACACGCAATTACTGGTCTATGTATGGATTAATATCTGATCATGATGACACTCGTGTAGAATGGGATGGCTGGTATCGACTCTACATTAATGGATCAAGTGCTCAGATGCCTGAATGGTGTATGTCTTACATGTCATGTGGAGGTTATAGTTCTCTGTATCTTGGTGACCCTCATCCTCGGCTAGAAGATGGAGTTGTTACTCGTGAAATTTACGGCTCTCGATATGATCAGTGCAGTCGCTACAGATCTGACCCAATCCAAGTCAAAGCTTGTCCTGGAGATTATTATGTCTACAAATTTACCAGGCCGACTCTTTCAATCCCAGCTCCTGTATATTGTGCAGGTACATTCATTCAGCTTTATATTTGACATGCTTTTCATGAACTGTATTGGTTTCATTCATATTATTATCTTGAATGTATTTAATCTGTAATGTATAATGCTCTCTTTCTACTTTTTTTCTTAATAGTTCCTTTCTCCACTCCAAGTGTCGACCCCTGCTACAACTATAACAGTTTGGATGAGCCTTGGAGATCCACAGACAACTATTACTATAATAACTATTACTACTATGGATGTGATTATAATATGGAGTGGAATGGCTGGTACAGGATGTTCTACAATGGTGAAAATGCTCAGATGCCAGAATCATGTGTTGATCAAGGCATGTGTGGCACTTATAACCCACTGTGGCTCAACGGATCTCACCCACAGCTGGAAGATGGAGTGGTCACCCGTCAGGTCTGTCTCTCCTCATGGAATGGCTGCTGTACTTACACATCCCACCCTATAAGAGTCAAAGCCTGTCCAGGAAATTACTATGTTTATGAGTTTGTCAAGCCAATAATTTGTGGAGCTTACTGTGCAGGTGAGCATTTACTCATTTGCACTTCAGTCATTTATTTTTCTGATTTTATTTTTTTAAAGTTACTTATGTTGATTTAAAAATATTTCTAATACCAGAATCCTCAAGTCAGTTCATCTCATCAGCGTCTACAACAACAGAGACAATCCCATCCACTGAATCCATTACTCCATCAATCACAACCACTGGTAAGAATTGTCTTGCTTCCTTTATAAACTCTCATAAGCATCTTTTTGGCCATGCATTTTTTTATTAAACATGATCTCTTGAAATATTCCTGTCAATCGCATTAAATAAATTCATACTGCATGTACACACAAAGATGTAAATTAAATAAATAAATAAATAATCAGTGTAATTTGATAGCCTTTTATACATTCATACAATTTTATAGTGTATTGTCATTCTTTATTTGACTCTCAGTTTCACTTGCTATGGTTTTTTGTGAGACTTCTGGAATTTCCTATTTTCAGACATGATCCCAGTTTGAGAAATACATGAAAAACATCCAAAATGAACTAATTGTCAAAATAAACCATGAAACAAAAAGCAAAGAACAAGATATGTTTGCAGATATTTTAGTTTCAAATAATGTTTCGTTTTTGACAGGGGAGTGTCAGTTCTAAAATAAAGATGTTGTTTTAAGTTGAACGACCAAGCAAAATCTGATCAGACCACTACTTGCATTTTTTTTTTTGTAAATAAATGGCATAGCATGTTTTGAAAGCACTCTTCTCAAAGTCAACTTTGTTGTGAATCTTAGTGTTCAATTGCAAAGCTTTGCCACAGCTAAATAAGACAAGGTGTTCTGAAAACTCAAGACAAACTGTCTTCAGCTTTGAACTTAAAATACAAGGAAACAGTGAGCTTAAGTAAAGAGCGTTCTGGAGAAAACTATTTCATAGTACAACCAATACAATAAAACAACAACATTCATTCATTCATTAGTCAAATTTATATTTGTAATATTTCCATGACAACAGCTCCCCCTGTTGACCCCTGCAACAACTACAATGTTCTGGATGATCCATGGAGAGCCACCAACAATCAACATTCCTCTCAACTAATGTGTGACACTTGGGTCAGCTGGAACGGCTGGTATCGTCTCTTCATTCAGGGTCAGAGCGTTCAGATGCCAGACACATGTGTTGATGAGTTTAGTTGTGGCACTCATGCCCCACTGTGGCTGAACGGAGGACATCCAACAGTTGAGGATGGAGTGGTCACTCGAGATGTCTGCGGTCACTGGTGGAATGACTGCTGCCTTTTCCAATCCAATCCCATTAAAGTCAAAGCCTGTCCAGGAGATTATTATGTCTATGAGTTTGTGAGCCCAATTGGCTGCTATTTGGCATACTGTGCAGGTAAATATGTTTACATGTGCACTTTATGTGATATATTCACTACTTATATATTTACTACTTATATATTTATTACTTTAAGAGAGATATATATATTTTTTAATATTTATAATTTATTTCAGATTCAAGCCACATAAACTCTACCACTACTACTGTCACACCAGAGACAACCACAACCGAAACTACAACAACAGAAACTACAACCATGGACACTACGACTGGTAATATGATGTATTGTGTTTCACTCTGGAGGATTGTTGTTTGGCAAGAGCAAATCAGATCTATGTTATTTGTTTGTGATGCATAAATAATTTTTAAAAAATTATGAAGCTATTTAGGCTATTATATTATCAGTAAGTGATTCAGCCATAGGTACAAGGCCACAGGTAATCACACTCGTGCAGATATAGGTTATAATGCTGTATCATGTGCATTTCATTATGCAGAGATTGCAAATATGATGAGGACACTAAGGTAAATAAAATTGAAATGATTACTAATAAATGTTTATTACTGTTTTTTGGGGGTACTTTTTCTCAGACAATGGCATTAATATTACAAGCCGATTTTATCCATTTGGAACTGGAGACACAGTGAATGGACACATTGATGATGGGAGTTCATCAGTTATTTACCTCCAGCAGCCGTTTGTGTTTTTTGGGCAAACATACAACCAAATTTATGTAAGTCAATCTGATATGAGAGGATCTTGGAAAAAGAGTGTCTGTAACCTGCAGTTTAAATTTGTTACAATTGATTTTGCACCCTTTATAACAATCCTGCCCATGATAATCAGTCCTCTTCTATTTCAGGTTAACAACAATGGACACTTGACTTTTGATGGGGCATGGAGCAGCTACAATCCATACCAGTTCCCAGCTTATGGAGGGAAAGATCTCATTGCTCCATTCTGGACAGATATTGACAACCGTCAGAATGGTGTTATCTCATATCAACAGTACACCTCTGGCAGTGTCCTTACACAGGCGACCCAAGACATAAACCAACACTTCCCTGACTTGAGTTTCTCTGCTTCATGGGTCTTTGTTGCAACATGGGATAGAGTTGCATACTTCCCCAATTCAGGAACTGTAAGTAGCCCAATTTGGTACCATGAAGAAATCCATGTTCCCATTTAAAAGTAAAAATAAGCGAACCTATACAACTTTTTTCTGACTGTTTTCCCCGTCTTTTTTAAGGAAACATCTTTCCAAGTGGTTCTGATGTCAAATGGCCATCTCTCATTTGTTGTAATGAACTATGGAGCAATCGCTCCAACACAACGATATGTACAGGTATGCACAAGATGGCAGATTGATATAAGTATTGCACTATCTGTGAATAATTAATCATATATCTGGATGTCTTCCTTATCATTAGGCTGGTTATGACACCATCGACTCAAGTCACCATTTCTCAATTACTGGATCACTCCAGAATGACATCTCAGCCCTACCATACAGCAGCAATGTCAATGTTCCAGGCAGATGGGCCTTCAGAACAGATCATGGAACACGGGGCTGTCAGTTTAATGGTAATAGTATCACTGTTTTCCTGACTGCATGCCATATTTGCTATTTGCAGCAAGACTTTAAATGACCTATTCAAATTTTTTTATTATATCATGCTATTGAGCCATAGGTGAAGCCTTCTAGTAATTACACAAATGACAGGGTTCTCATGCGTCCTGGAAAACAATGACCAATTTTCCAGTCCTGGAAAAGACATCACAAAAAATGAAAAATGTCTTGAAAAAATCTGCTTGTCCTGGAAAAATCGTTATTTATTTATTTCTTTATTTTTTTTTTAATTTCTTGATCAGTGACGAACAACAGTTTACAATTGCTCCGAAACAATTAACGTTAGTAGCAGAAGTATCTTGTGAGGTGATAGGATTTTCAGAATTTAAACTATACTGTAAATAAAAACAAAATTTAAGCAAACTATACAGTTTTTTTAACAATTCTGGGAACTTTTATTTTAGGCTGTGAATCTGTGATCCATTTTGTCTTTTATATCCACCATTATGTAATGTCCTGGAAAACTATCTCTGAAAAAGAACCCTGAAATGGTTTTTGGTGTTTATTTCCATACATTCTTAGGTTTTTCGGTGCAGCTGGGAGACTCCTTCTGGAGTGATGCCACCTGTCAGCAGAGATGCACCTGTACCAGAGGAGGCCTCCAGTGCAGCTTTGATCCCTGTACTTATTCCCAAGCTTGTCGTCCAGCTGCTTTCCAATACTCTTGTCAGAACATTCAGCGGCAAACATGCACCATCTCCGGTGATCCTCACTACTACACCTTTGACAATCAGATATTTCACTTTCAAGGAACCTGTACATATGTTCTGTCTGAGGTTAGTAATGATGTTATGACTTTCTATTTAGAGTAAAACAGTTTCTACAATCATTTACTGATTCTGAATTTGTATCATTGTTTAGGCTTGTGGGAATGGTTTGCCGTACTATCGTGTTGAGGGCAAAAATGAGCATCGGGGTAGTACACATGTATCATGGACTCGGATGGTCAGAGTATTTGTCTATAATGAAGAAATTGAACTGGTCAAATATCATTATTATGAGGCAAAGGTAAGTATCACTGTACTGGTGTAATGTTGACTTGAGTTCAGTCATCCTTCCTTCTTCCTAATTTCTTTTTTGTCAATGTTGTCAAGGTTAACGGGACCTTTCTAGCAACACCATTCACCCTCCTCAATGGTTCCATCCAAGTCTATCAGTCCGGTTTTTCCTTGGCCATCAGCACAGATTTTGGTCTCCTAGTGACCTATGATGCATATAGCTATGTCACCATCTCTGTACCTTATGACTACCAGAATGCCACCTGTGGTCTGTGTGGGAACTATAACCTACATCCTGAAGATGACTTCCGTTCAGCCTCTGGGGAGATCTTGAGTTCAGATGTTGACTTTGCCAACTCTTGGAAGGTAGAGGGGGACACAGATCCTGAATGCCATGATGTCAGGTGCACAGGTCTTGCTTGTGCGGTTTGTACCAGCAGTGAAATGAGTCTTTACAGTGACACGAACCACTGTGGAATCCTCGGAGATGTTTCGGGGCCTTTTGCATCTTGCCACTCTGTGTTTTCCCCACAGACCTACATAGAGAACTGCGTCTATGATCTTTGCTTAGGTGGAGGGTACCAGCCTATTCTGTGCCAGGCTCTCAATGTGTATTCTGCTCAATGCCAACAGCAGGGTGTACAACTAGGGCAGTGGAGACAACCAGGCTTTTGTGGTAAGTGCCTTGTTATATCTTAATTAGAAATAAGTTTGGCATTAAACATAATATAACTGAAATATTTGTGCAAGGTGAAAGATCACAGAGTTTGATGCATATTTTTATTTTTGCCCTCATTTTCCAGAAATCATATGCCCTGATAGTCACAGTCATTTTGAGTCCCACGGAACAGGCTGCCCTGCAACTTGCAGCAACCCATCTGCCCCAATAAACTGTCCATTGCCCAATCAGGAGAGCTGTATTTGTGATAATGGCTACATCCTCAGTGCTGGGCAATGTGTGCCTGAAGTGAACTGTGGCTGCACATTTGAGGGCTTCTATTACTCTGCGGGACAGTCAGTAGTGTTGGACGAGGACTGTGGGAGGCAATGTGTTTGCAGTAGCGGGTCAATGGTCTGCTATCAGCACCAGTGTGGTCCAGCAGAGGTGTGTGGACTCCATAATGGTGTGAGGGGCTGCAGACCCATCAGTTATGCTACCTGTTCTGTTGAAGGCCTGGGTTCATACTACACCTTTGATGGACAAATTTTCAGATACCCAGGAGCTTGTGGACTGACCCTTGCAAGAGTCATGGGGCCATCCCAACTACCATACTTTGTTTTGACAGTGGAGAAAGTACCCAGAGGCCTTCAAGGCTTTTCCAGGTTCCTGAATTTTGAGGCAGGAGGAACTCATGTTTCCATTGAATTAGGAGAAGGTAGCAATGTACAGGTAGGCTAAAGAATCTTAGCTTTTCATTTATTTGGGGCAGTTTAACTATATTATTTCAAACTCATATGCTAGATGAATTAACATTTTTATTCTTCTCAGGTGGATGGACAGATGGTTGGTCTACCCATCAGTGTTGGTTCCAGTCAGATCCGCATCTATCACAGCAGTGTGAGGGGTTTTGTATTGGAAACAAACTTTGGAGTGACCGTTCGAGCTGACTGGCCACACATTGTCCGAATCACAGCTCCAACCACTTACAATGGTACACTTGGAGGTCTGTGTGGGAACTTGAATGGAAACATTAATGATGAATTCTACAGCCCAGATGGTGTCCTGCTGGATAACTCTCAGCTTTTTGCGGACAGCTGGCGTGACGGATCCCTGTCAGCTCAGTGTGAGGACCCAGCTGACATCTGGGAACCAGGAGTTTATCAGAACAGCAGCGACTTCAATGAGCTCTGCAGCATCATGACAATGAACGATGGACCATTTGCTGAGTGCAGCAGAACAATAGACCCTTGGCAGCGAATTGAAGACTGCATTCAGATGCTGGAGCAGACAGGGGGTTCCAGGGAGGCTCTGTGTGAAGCCCTGCGAGGGTACACACTGCACTGCCAACAGAATGGCATTGCAGTTGGAGAGTGGAGGAGTATCACCCACTGTGGTTAGTATCTTTCAAGTTGATAAGATTTTCAGAAATAAAGCTATATATCTTCTTCAAAATTCTGATCATTTATTGCCTTTTCCATTTGGTTTTGTCTTAATTATCCCAGATCCCAACTGTCCAGCAAATACCCATTTTGAACTGTGTGGCACATCCTGTCCGGCGTCCTGCCCTAGCCTCTCATTTCCTTTCCAGTGTGCTCTGCTATGCCAGGGGGGATGCCAGTGCAATGATGGACTAGTGCTTGACGGAGATCGCTGTGTTCCCCCCACTGGTTGTGGCTGCCACTATCATGGCCGTTATCGGCAGCCTGGAGAGCAGTTCTGGCATGGTGAAGAGTGCCAATTCCTGTGTGTCTGTGATGGAATCACTGGAAATGTCCGTTGCACATCATCATCTTGCAGTGAACAGGAAATCTGCCGTGTGGTGGAAGGAGAGTATGGCTGCCATCCTGGTCCACATGGTAGCTGTTATGCTTCTGGAGATCCCCATTATATGTCCTTTGATGGAACCTACTTTGACTTTCAAGGCACATGCCGATATGTGCTGGCCACAGTGTGTAATGATACTCGAGGACTTCCACACTTCCAGGTGGAAGCAAGAAATGAAGCATGGCATGGATGGCCTGTGTCAATAACTGTCGAAGTTTTTGTCAATGTTTCTGGGCATCTTATACACATGTCACAGGACATGAACAGTTATTCTGCTGTTAAGGTGAGCAAGTCTCTCTCACTGTTATTTTCCATGGAGTATATGTGATGTGAAAAACATTACTGTTGTAATAATTGATAATATTGTTTGTATAAATAATCTCTACTTTTTCTTCAAATAGGTTGATGAAGAGACCAGAAACCTCCCTGTCTATCTTGACTCTGGTCGGGTGTCTGTTTACTTCACAGGACAGTTTATATATGTCTCGACGGACTTTGGTTTCAGTGTTAGTTATGGTGGTTCGTGGCAGGTAAACATTGTTGTGCCAGCAGAATACAGTGGAGTTATGTGTGGCATCTGTGGTAACTTTAATGGCCACCCTGAGGATGACTTCCTCACTCCATCAGGTGCTTTGGCACCTTCAGCAGATCAGTTTGGGGCAGAATGGATGGCTGACGATGACCTGTCATGCAATCATGGCTGTGGAGATTATTGTCCTTTGTGCCAAGATGACAGCACAACTCAAGTCTTGTGTCAGATCATAAGGGACAATCAGGGTCCCTTTAGCTTCTGTCACGGTTCTGTAGATCCACAGGCCTACTTTGATAACTGTGTGTTTGATGTGTGCATCTCTGGGAACAGTAATGATGTCTTGTGTCGCTCCATCCAATCCTATGTGAGTGCTTGTCAATCTGTCAATGCCATGGTCTACCCCTGGAGAGAACTTGCACCCTGTGGTAAGTGACTGGAGGTGTGGCTGAGATATGTAAAAACTACAGATGAATTTGCTCTCTATATTGAATTTCATTCTCCTTTTAGCACAAAGATTTGAAATTGTACAAACTATTAATTAAATTGTATAAATAAATTTTCTGTTGCATTTCCAGTCATGGACTGCTCCTCAAACATCCCAAACAGTCATTATGAGGTGTGTGGCACAGACTGTGGTCATACGTGCGCCAGCAGCATCGATGCTAGTTGTGAACACACATGCTCAGAAGGTTGTTTCTGTGACGAGGGATTTGTCAGGAGTGGAGGACTCTGTGTACCAGTGGAGCAGTGTGGCTGCTTGTATGATGGATTCTACTATGATGTGAGGATTAAAACATTGTTTTTATGTTAAACCTTGTTATATGCTGGATAAGGGGAAGCACAGCCTTAGCATATTATGGCAACATACATCATCTCAAAACACTTACAAAAACTGTGATGGTGCCATGGTACAAAGAAAGAATAAGTATAGTATTTGATATTGTAATGAGTCAACGGGATGAGATCCAAGTGCGAGCTTTATTCAAAGATGTGGTCAAACAGGCAATGGTCAAGAAAACAGAAAACAGTATTGGCAGGGAACAGGCAGGCTCGTAGTTATAATCCAGGCAATAGGTCAGAAAGGCAAAGGTAACAGGCTGGATCAGAGACAGGAAAACAAGACAGGACTATAACGCTCAGAAATGTAACACTGGGATTTACAAGACCTCGCACTTAAGTGTGTGTGCGTTGAACTTAAATATGGAGGGATGATGAGTGTCAGCTGAAGCCGCGATCAGTGACAGGTACGGGGATTCTGGGAAATGTAGTGTGGTGCATAGAGTCCATGATATGGGAGGGTGACATCTGGTGGCAAGTGGACAGAAGACAACAGACCGAATTCATTACAGATATATACCATATATTTACATTCCATTGCATTTGTATGGTACTCCTAAAAAAACTACATGGTGATGCCATGATGCTTTTTAATATGTAAAATTACTCACTGATCTTATGTTATGGAAATGTAAAGTTTGTTGTCATTGTTGATTTTGTAGATTGGTGAACAGTTCTGGGATTCAACATGTTCACAACGCTGTCAGTGTTTTGCTCCGAATGATCTACGCTGCACTGCATCTTCCTGCCCAGAGGCCATGGAGTGTGGGGTCAGAAATGGACGTCGTGGCTGCTATAGTACAATGTCCACGTGCACAGTCTGGGGCGACCCCCACTACGTCACCTTTGATGGGGCTGTGGCTCACTTTCAGGTATGAACTGCTAAACTGTTGGGTTTTTTTTTTTTTTTTTTTGCAGACACCTAACTGTAGTTTTGTGTCCCAGTAGTAGGGGACAAATGACTTAACATTTGAGTTTATTCAAAGGAGGGCTAATAGTGTTAGAATAAGTAAACAAGTTTGACTGCAAGTGTTTTGAACTCAATAAAGATATGAAGATAAATGAATGTATGCAATGTCAAGATATTTCTGTGAGGGAGATGAAAGAAATGAATAATCGTTGTAATTTGTTAATCCTACCAGGGAACGTGTTCGTATGAGATTGCCCAGACCTGCGGTAATGTTACAGACAGTGATCTGGAGTTCCGTGTGGTGGCCACCAACAGGCACCGGGGGAACATGGTAGTGTCATTTGTGTCTGCAGTGGATGTCTGGTTGTCTCAGCATGACCAACAGATGCACATCACTATTGGGCAGAACAGGAGAGTTAAAGTAAGTTATACTTCAAAAAGCGTCAATATAAAATTTCTATTGCTTTCTATCTTTTCTTATGTTGTAATTTTCTGATTGTCCTCCAGGTTAATGGAAATACTATTGACACACCAGCTTATCAAATCAATGATCTTGTAGAGGTACATGAGGAGCAGGGATTTGTAATTCTAAATGCGTTTAATGAATTCATCGTCCATTTTGATGGACACAGCAGCCTTCTAGTCAGAGTGAGCAAAAGATTCTATGGATCTCTATGTGGAATGTGTGGAAATTTCAATGGTAATCCTGCGGATGACAAAGTGCTGCCCAGCGGAGAACTCGCTTCTGATGACATTTCCTTTGGCCACAGCTGGAAATCAGACACCAGCATGCCAGGGTAAGAACCAGAAGACTTTAGGACAGCCATTTTTACTTGGTTGGTTGGGATCCAAAAATGTGTCTTGGGTTTCTTTTTATAGAGTGGTGGATAGGGTAAAAGGTTCATGTGATTTGTGGAGTTCTTGCAGCTCCAAAAGTAGGGCATGGCACTGTCAAAAGCAAGGCCATGGGTTTGATTCCCATTCCTAATTGGAGCAACCAATATAGAAAGAGAGAGATTGGCTTCCAAATGTTGATGTCATGCTAATGATCAGTTTAATACTTTTGTTTTACTTTTAGTATTGTTTTGAGAATTCAGTGCTCCAAGTTAAATTCTCTTCTGAAAATACTTGTTTCAAAACAAGCCGAGAATCCCTTCTTTAGTTTAAAATATGCATGAAGAGCAAATCATGTTTGTTGTTCATCTGTAAACTCTTTCTTTATCCAAATGATGAAATAGTATAGACATAAAACTGACCTGAAGTTTTCTTGTATCCTTCAGCTGTGGTGCCAGAGACCAGACCGGTAATGCTGATGAGTGTCCATCCAGGCAGAGGTATTCTGATCTCTGTAGTATTATCACCAACACCACTGGCCCCTTCCAGAACTGCCATCTTCATGTTGACCCCGCACCTTACTACTACTCTTGTGTGTATGATCTGTGTCTCTACACACGTGCAAATGGCATGCTATGTTCAGCTGTTGAGGCCTATGAGACAGCTTGTGCCATCTTGGAGATACAGATCCCAGAGTGGCGCTCTGGTCTGAGGTGTGGTAAGTCAAAATTACATTTCAGCGCAGATTATTTTGTGAATTTTGTCACCAGTGTTACTAAAAATGTAGGTTGCTGAACTAACCTGAAAGCTGACCTTTAGGTAAAGTAGCAGGGAGAGGTAATAGGGTGCTTAATAGACTATCCCTCAGTTTCACAGACCAGGATTAAGCTTGTCCCTGACTAAAATCATGGTTCAGATGTTTTAACTGAAAACAAGTTGTACTGACATATCTTATCATAACTTGTCAGTGCCATTGTTTTGTGGATGCTTTTAGTTCAAGGCTTTGAACTAAAGCCTTGTCCTAGCTTATGAATAGGGGAAAATTATTAAAACTGAAATGACCTATTTAATTCACTAGAAAAAAATCTTATTGCCATAAGGGATTTTGAACAACAATCATTCAGAGGCCATAAATGGAAAGCTCCAGCTCTGTTAACATAACTCAATGTCTTTGTGTTTTATTTCATTTATCTGTGTTTTTTTACTTAGATGTGAGAGATCGCTGCTCTGAACTCAGCTGCTCTGAGGATGAATGGTGTGGGAAGAAAAATGGTGTTTATGGCTGTTTATGTAACGATGACCAACCCAGACCAGAACCTGACTCTTTTGGTTGGTATCAATCAACCAAAAAATATGAAATATCTCTCTCTCTCTCTCTCTCTCTCTCTGGTCATTAATGGCCTTTGTGTTTTTTTTTTTTTTTTGTTTTTCTCTCAGATTCCTCAGAAAGCTGTGAAAGCAGCTCTGGCTCCATGTCTGTGTCTCGCTGTCAGCTCTTTGAGGCTGGTTTTCCAGCTGGTGTCTTACACCTCAATGATCCCAGCTGTAAAGGAACGGTCCGGAATGGCAGAGTGGAATTCCATTTTGATAATGATGAACACATCTGTGGTACAAATCTTCTGGTAGGTTTAACATTGCATAATCTGTCTAACACCATCTAAATATTTAAAGTGTCTGATAGAACCAACAAAGTTTGATCTGACCACTTGGGGAGTCTGTATTAGTCTTTGAGAAGTCTCTAAAGAGGTCTGTAAGAGTACTGAATCTGTAACAACAAATTAAAGGCCCCAAACATACCTGCCTTCTCAGACTTCTCAAAATCTCAGAGAGATTCAGTGAGGAAGAGGGTGCACAACACCATGCCATAAAAGACACTGGAACTTGTGCCCGCATTCTCCACCATTAATGTCATCCATTATTTTACTGATAAATCGTTTTGCGCTTTGTAGTTTTTAATGTTATGTATAAAGTTGATTTAGTAAAAAAAAAAAAAGATTGATCGGAACATGTCCCTTCCTGGACCTTCGAGGACAACTTTACTGATCAGCAGGTTCAATATTGTAGGGTTAGGGGTAGGTGCAGTGTGGGCTTAAGGGATAAGTTAACACTAGGGATAAGGGACAGGGATAAGTAATGTCCCAATATGCTTGTATCCATTTATGATTATCGCTGACTGTTTTATAATATTATTTAGTATAAAGTGTAAATTGTATGAAGTATAATTATTTAATTTATTAATTTATATACCTTGAATTCAATTTAGGCTAAATTGTAAAATGTTATATTTGTTGTCCTCAGGCTAACGGCACCCACTTCATCTATGATAACTTTATTCTGGGGTCACCGAGGTCAGAAGGTCTCATCAGCAGAGAGAAAATCCTGAAGCTTTCTTTCAGCTGTGTTTATCCTCAAACACAAACACTTTCCATGAATGTGGAAATCAACTCACTGGAGAGGTGCGAGTCAAATACAAATTCTGGTTCCAGCATCACTTATTTTTATTAAAGGAGTAGTTCATTTTTTTCATTCTTTTGTTGTCCAAACTCTTATGTCTTTATTTGTTCCAAGGAACACAGAATTTTACTGGTCTCACCTTTCAATGCAGTTAATCCTCATATGGACTTTCGAGCTTCAAAACATATACAATAATGGTCCATATGACTCCTAAATAATGGGTAAAATGTTTACCCATAAATCAAAGTAGTTTTAACACATATCTGTCCATTATTTCATCAGCATTGTGCAGAAGACTCTTCCGGCTGGTGAAGGCAGATATCAGGTCCGGATGATTCCATATGAGGATGATGAGTTTACCCGGCCCTTCACTGGTGCAGTGGATGCAGAGCTCAACCAGGAGATGCATGTGGAAGTTCGTGTTGAGGGGGTCGACAGCCGCCAGTTTGCCCTGGTGATGGACACGTGTTGGGCTACACCTGTGAATGATCCCGATTACAGCCTCCGCTGGGACCTCATCGCTTCAGAGTAAAGCGGGGCTTTTATCTATTCCTTAAAGCTAATTTTTTAACTGTCACATTTTTATAAACAACTTTTGATAGATAATGATAATGATCATTTATTCAATAATAATTGAATAATCCACATCACTTTTAGGATTTCCTGAGATTTGTATCTTTCAGTATTTCAGTATAAATGGTTCCATTTTTGTACATGAAATAAGAGTAGTAGCCTACAGAAGTTACAGGAACTCACTTTTCTATGTTTGAAATGAAATAATTTGTCATTATTGATATCCTCAGGTGTCCCAATCCAAATGACGACACAGTGGAGCTGCTGCAGAACGGCGTCTCGACATCCAGTCGTTTCTCCTTCAGGATGTTCATCTTCACTGTAAACTCCACTAAGCTTTACCTGCACTGTGCTGTTCACCTTTGCCTTCGGTCAAGCAATCGTTGCGCAATGGTCAGTTTACAAACCTTTCACAATTCAAAAAATTGTGATGTTAAATTTTCAAGAGTAGTTTTAGTACTGTTGCTGTAAAATAATATTCAATGTATGAGCTGAATATCAATCTAATTTATCAATTATATTAGCCAGTGTCCCTGTCTGTCTGTATATTTGGAGTATATATAGTTACTAACCCTAACCCTCTCTGAAGATTGTTAGCATGGTACTGGATATGACAATGTTAATGTATTTGGTCTTGGTGGAATAGATCTGCTGTGCTGCTGCTGCTGTAGATTATAGCTGTTGTTGTAGATTATGCTGCAGAGCAAGTACAGGAACTTTCTAATGCCGATACACTGCTCTCGTAAAGACGTAGTGCTGCTGCACAAATAGCGTATATCAATAACCCATAGCAGATCTATGCAGGTGGAGCTGGGGAAGGTGGAGGGTTTTAGAGGAACTGTGAAGCGCGCTGCAAACTGCTATAGTGAATGTTACCATTCATTTAAATGTGTGAGCAACAAGCTCATTGGCTGCAGATGTGACATGGACCAATCAGCTTGTGCCAGTAGTTAACGCTGTAATTATCATCAGCTTGCGTGGACTCATCACCCTGTGCCATCTAGAGTTTAATGACAGAACTTTGTATTAAACATAATGGGTAAATGTAAAGGTTTATGAATTTGTAGTACTTGTTGTTCAAACACTAATATACTGTAAGTAAGGTTGTTATGTTTTAAGATTTACAGCCAGATTTACTAGTCAGAGAGAAATGCTTAAATACTTTTTAAGAAATGCTTTTTTAGAGCAGTAAATAACGGTGCAAATACCAGTAAATTGACTAGCTTAAACCTTAGTAAATCACATTACATGATTAATTTAAATACTCTCCTCCCATATTTTGCGTCTGGCAAGGAAACAAATTCATATGCAATGAGATAAGCTGCAAAAATAACAGTCGACGCCAGTGGTTCCCAAACCTGTCCTGGAGGACCCCCAGCACTGTACGCCTTTTCATCACTAATTCTTCACTCTAAGTCTTTAGTAAATCCTGACAGTAGTTTTTTTTTTTAATGTCAAGAGGTTTCATGCTAGCGCTAGCTGTTAGCAAATCTTGCCCTTAATGTTCAAGAGTGCCCTCTTCTGGAGACTTTATGCTCTCCTTTATGTTTCTTGTTTGTTCAGTGATATTTAACTGTGATTCACAGCTGGATTTTGCTCTTTTCTCTCTCAGGACTGTGACTCTGGACACCAGCGGAGAGAGGGCAGGTCTCTGGACTTCCATGACAGCGCTTCCATATCCATGGGTCCTCTGATGTTGTCTGGAGGGAACACAGGTGAACATTTCATTCATTTTAATCATTTGTAACAAAGGTTTCTATGTAAATACAGTATATTTCACTGCATGTCATTATATTCCCTGTTCACAGATAAGTGGGTCCCAGAACAAGTGAAGGTCTCTGAGGCTTCTTGTCTGTGTGCTTCTCTGATGGTGTTTCTTGTTCCTCTGATGAGTGTCCTGACACACTTTTAGTTTAGCACCACAACATTTTACATGCAAATTGTTTAGAGTCATTTTAATTCATGCTGAACTGATGCAACACTGGTTGTGGGTTTCTAAATGTCTCTTTATTTCATAACTGATATTTTATGTGGCATAAAAAAAACATAATTATTTAATCATTTACTTTAATCTCTATATAGTACATTTATTCTGTATTTCTTGAGAGGATGTGCCGCAAAACATTGACCATCAGATTTATGTTTATTCAAATCATACAGAAACATAATTGATTTATTCCTGTTCTGTGAAAATATGTGATTGTAGAAAACTAACTAAAATGACTTTCTTTTCTTACAAAAAAAAACTGTTGTAATATTTAATTTATGCATTTATTATAAGGCATGAAAAAAAATGAGGAAATAAATAAATTTCATAGTTGGACTCATAGTTTGTTTTTTCCTTTTGTAATCATTTTATTTAAGTAAAAGTACAAGAACGATTCATGATCATGGCATTATCTTTTTACTGCTATCTTTGCAATCATTTTACTTATTTTTCATCGTGATGCTAGGATAATATGCGTGAGAAGATTCTTGCTATTTTACTTTTAATTCTAAAGGCTCTGAAGAATGTTGCAACACTGGTTGAATTGTTCTTTTTAGAACGCAAGATGTTGAGTCAGTGGTCAGATTGCCAAGAAAGGTTCTTGAATTGTTCTAGTTTTCAGATATAGAAGGTGAAGAGAACCTGAAATTGAGCAGCTGGTAGGACAGAGGGCAAGATCCCATTCAAGCAGTTCTCTGACACTGTCCTCGACTGACCCTGCTGTATGAGAGCTTAACATTAATAACTGTTGATAACTGAGATCCACTGCTGCAGTTATGCAACATTCAGATCAAACTCTTAATATTTTTATTATTATTCTTATACATTAGATAGATCATTTCTACATTAGATAATAAATAATCATCAATATGTCAATAGTCAATGACCATATTGTGTGATTCAGATGGCAAATTCCTGTCAAAAGTGTTAAGATAATGATAAAGAAGAAAGTTAGATAAAGGATAAACTGCAGTTTTAACCTATAATGCGGGTGTGAAAGACTCTATGGTCTGGAATGTCATGTTGTAGTATAGCTGGTTTATTTAGTGTAACAGGTTTTTGAGTGTACATTCGTTTATTTTTCATTGCATGTTCATTTACCTTAGACACACATCAGCAAGCTTATGATAAACATTTAGGTCAAAGTTGTCAGCATGTCAGCTCAACAAGATGCTAAGTGTTTGTTTAGTGAATATTTAGAGAATGTTCATCTACTTCAGTGTCTCTGAACACCTTTATACATGAGGTTTGAGCTTCACTGAAGAGACAATAGATATCAGCTCCTAGTAATGTTTAGGTTTCATGATGTGCATTCGAGATTGTCTGTTTGTCTCTCTATCGATGGTTAGATTATCTCATCATAATTTCAACCCTTTTACGTTTTATCAGTCACACATGTATTTGTGTGATAATGCTAAATAGTTATGTACTATAAGTAGTTTTGAGGAATCTTGTTCAACTGCATTTGCAACAATTACTGGAAAAATCCACTGACAACTGCACTTTGGTGACTTGAGAAGAATCTTTCATTATCTGGAATCAATTCTGGTGGTTTCCTAAAAGCTGTTGAAATGTGTAAAAATGACAGTGAACCTGACCATCAGGTTTGACTGCACAAACAAAGAAATTTCTCATGATATGCTCATATTTTGCTGTAGTTCAGAGGATGAATGTGTTTTATTTTTTCTTGGTTGTTGTTTTTTTTTTTTTCATTTTGGTGCCGTATGAACTGTGCGTAAATTAAAACATTAACTTAATTATATCTACTACAATAAATGAACAATAATATTTTTTTAGGATTTACTAAAAATTTTTAATTCTTTGTTAATCCATGCTTCTTCATATAAAATGTTAATATATTCAGCTTTGTTACTATATGCAATTTAAAACTAACCTGGATTTGCTGTAAATGCTGTATCAGTGTTGATGATTCTTAGTTCATATTCACATAATGCATTAACCTCTTCCCCTTTTGACAAGGGAGATTGTAAAATACTGGTTTACAGAGTCCTTGTCAGATCGCCTGCATCCTATGTCAGGGACCTGGGTTCGAGACCCGCACTGAGCGGGGTAGGACCCGAAGGTTACGTTGGCGTGTCACATGTCTACTGTGGTGTATTCCTTAGTTTGACCTAGTTTTCTCATTTCAAGTACTGATTATATCTTGGACTCTCTACTGCTTATGATTCACTGCAGGTTGTAAAAGTATCCATGTTTACAGAACAAAATTATTCCTAAGTTTCCACTTATATATAGATGGTAATGAAGTGGAAACACTAACACGTGTGTAAGTCTTCAGTTACATCCCATTACTTTGATAGTATTTGACATTTTTTAGATTCATTATATATTTCAGTATTGTATTAGAGTAGAAATGTTGCAAACTGTATTCCTAAGTGATTAGAGTAGAAATGTTGCAAATTTCTGACGTTAATTTTTGTGTTGTACTAGATTTTAAACTTAAGTTGAACAGTTTTAAAGAGCATGTAAACGTGTCTAAGTCAGAAAAGAATGCATGCAATTTTAAAAAGATGTCATTGAAAACATTTTGTGCCAAAGCAATGATAAATGATCCACAGTTTAGCTCACATAAACTGCTGTTATGATCAGTTTTGAAAAAGCGATCAAGCAAGTATTGAGATATCTGTCAGTGATTGTAAAAAAAAAAAAGCGAGAAAAAAACCCTGTAATAATTATTTTACCATAATTAAATTGACATTAATCTTTCAAGTGAACTGGTAGCTCACTGTGTTTTAAGGTACTATTTTTCTACCTTACCTTGCACGTATTTTGCTTCAGGAAAAATTTCTGAACAAATCTAACTGACCCGTCGTCATTCCATCTAGACTGACATCTATTCAAGCACAGAGTGAAAGAATGTCTTTCTGAATGCAGGTGTACACAAGAAAACTATCAGTTCAAATAACAAATATCTCAATGTCACACGAAAAACTGCCTTCAGCTAATGTTGAGAAAATACTTCTAGTTCCAGCAACGATCCACCCAGTTATTAAAGACACTAATAGAATTGTGAGAGCTGCAGTTCATCATCACTGTATTGAGCTGCTGAAGAGAGAATCTCCCTGAGTTTGCTCTGCAGCAGCATCTGATCTCAGGTATTTCTATTTCATCCTGTTCGGCTCTAATGAATTTGCATCACCAGCTTTTGATGGATCTAAATTATTTTGTAAAGTTTGCTGTTTCTTATATTTTGTAAAATGTGTCTTTTGTTTAAGTATCTGTGAATGCTATAGTTGTTTTACAAATGTGTGCAACAAATAAATAACAATTAAACATATTTCATGTGTGTGTGTGCAGGTGCTGTTCGTCACAATGAGGTTTCTGTGTGTGTCACTGCTGCTGCTGATCAATGGTGAGTGTTTTATAATCTGTCAAGTAGAATGACTGAATATTTTCCCAATAATAAATAATTATGCTTATATTGTGTATTTAACAGGTGAAATAATCAATGGACAAACAACAGGTACAATCATTTTTTCACTTCATCTAATCTTCAGTTCATCCTTTGTTTGTAGAAATAAAAGTAGTTGAAATAGTTTCCGTTCCGTTCATCAAACTTAAAACGCCTCCTTGTCCCCAAGACAAAGCTCAGCACTATGGGTGATCGGGCGTTCTGTTCTGCCGCTCCTCAGATCTGGAATGTCCTCTCCGAGCACCTGAGGGAACCACAGACTATTGAAAACTTTAAAATAGGACTAAAAACATTTCTTTTTAAGAGAATTTATGACTTTTAACTATTAAATCCAGTTGTATTTTATCCTTTATAATGATCTTAATTGTAGCACTTTGAGATTTGTTTCAAACGTAAAGTGCAGTACAAATAAAATTTATTATTATTATTATATAAAACCTCATATTTGATGGTTTTTAATTTTAATAATTATGTTCTTTTATAAGGGGGGGAGTACTCTGGGTTCGGGCCAAATCCCGACCTCGGAGCCCTCTCCTCGGACAGCACACCAAATATGCATACTAATAACTCTATGTGATTATTTGTAAGTGTGAACTCGTGAAATAATATCCAGTTCGTCCATAAAAATGTATTTTGAATTTGATGCAAGTAGATTAAAACAATGGCCGGAAACGTACTGAATGCTTATCTGAGTGTGGTATTATAGCTGGCTTTTTAATCTAATAAATGTTGGCTGCCTTGCGAAACAGAATTGATAATTAATGTCGTTTGCATGTGTGTTGTATTGGGATTTTCTGGAAGTTATGTGCAGTGATTAACTGTATTGTTGTTTAATTGTAAATGCTTTGATTAGCATTAGCTTATGAATGCGCCCTATTTGACATGTAAACATGCTTTACAGGTATGTTTTCGGGTTTATTTTGAGTTCATATGTTTATAGATGTAAACAAATGTAAGGATTTTTTAGTGCATAATTTTCATAGACCCTAATAATCCCAGTGTCTGTTGCTCAATATGCGTTCTTCAGCAATCGTGCGTCCTCGCTCTACGTCATCATCAACCATTTAAGTTCAATTCCAGCATTCAAGGGCTGCATTCCACTCCAGTTTTAGACAAACACTCGCAAACTTCCTTAGGCACTTCCCCTCAGGGGAATTTTGAAATGCGTTCCAAAGGGCCGTGCAGAGACCTTTGGAGGGGCAGGTGCTCAAAGTCTAAACGGGCACATGGAACAAGGCTTTAAATAGGGCTGTGCTCAAAATATCAATACAGCAATATATCGTGACGCATTCGTTGCTGATATGCGTATCGATACAAATGATTCTGTATTGATATGGCAGCAAATGCTGCGATGCAGTTTTGAAAAAGTAACAGAACATAAAAGACCATTTTATGTTATTATTACTGTTGTAGTTGTCTAAAAATGAACACCTTTGCAATGGAAACAAATGGCAGGCTACATGTGTTATTCTTACCTGTTGTGCTCTTCATAAACCAGCTGGTATTGATTTCATTCATTACTTTATGTACTGCTTACAGCGTCTGTTAAGAATAAAGTATAACGTATATTATTTAAAGTAGTGGGGTCAATGTCTACATTTTTCATCAGTTTTATTTTAATAAATATGACACAATATAACATCCCGACTACATGAAAAGAGAGTTAACTGTTATAAAAATACAGATTTTTGAGCGTTAGTGGAACTGAGGGTGTGAGAATAAACACGAAACACGTGATCGTTGTCATGCGGTGAATCCGGCCAATCGTGGAACAGCTGTGTTGTCATCAGAGCTCGTGCAGCTGCTCTTGAGAAACTGCGCCGGCTGTTCTCGAATCGCTCTCGCAGTACTTTGAAGCTGTACGTCACAGTCATATGGCGTTGGCGCTGTCTCAAGTCGGGGAAAATTACTTACCGGCATCGCCCGCCGATCAGTTTGTGCAATACTGAATGAAGTCGAACAAGTCAACTTACTTGTCTAATGAGTCAAACATATAAAGAAAAGAATCACGTTAGAGGGTTGAAAAATTTTGTAGAGATACTGTGGACTACCTAATAATTATAATGTAAGCACATGTAACCCCTCTACCTGGGTCTTACTCAACCCGCTCTGAGCAGGCCTCGAACCTCCTTCCGGCATGGGAGTCGGATGCTCTAACAAGGAGGCTAAAGGCTACAACCTCTAGCATCTCTCAAGGTCAGAGGAGTGAGGTTTACTTGCACAGCAACTACTAGCTGGCCTCCGTTACACTCACCCCCCTAAACCTCACTCCCGTCCGGGTCACGGCACCAATGTAACCCCTCTAGCCAGGTCCTCCTTGACCTGCTCTGAGCAGGCCTTGAACCCAGGTTTTCCGGCATGGGAGTCAGATGCTCTAACAAGGAGGCTAAAGGCTACAACCTCTAGCATCTGTCGCCAGAGCATCTCTCGAGGTCAGAGGAGTGAGGTTTACTACTAGCTGGCCTCCGTTACACTCACCCCCCTAAACCTCACTCCCATTCGGGTCACGGCATGGGAGTCAGATGCTCTAACAAGGAGGCTAAAGGCTGCAACCTCTAGCATCTGTCTAGCATTACTCGCACAGCAACTACTAGTCGGGTTAAGAAAAGTTCTGCAAAAGACCTTTGTACTACCAATGGTCTGTGACGATAACGTAATAGGAGGCTCCGTTGGTGAAGGCACTGGCACTCTCATGCCGTTACACTGACGCTGAACTGCTCGCGCTAAATAAGCAGCAACCAAACAAAGTTCAAAACAGTGCGCGTGCTAAACCCTGATTGGTGGTTTGCCACACGCTTAACCAGCACAGTTTTTTTATCCACTAATAAATAAAAAGTAACGACTGATTTCGCAAAATGTTGTTGAGTAAAAAGTAAGATAATTGACTCTGAAATGTAGTGAAGTTAAAGTAAAAAGTCTCACCAAATGGAAATTTTACAGATACATGAAAAAGCTACTTAAGTACAGTAGCGAATTACATTCACTTCGTTACTGTCCACCACTGGTTTTTGTTGTTTATTTCGTTACTGAGAGGAAAGCATCACATATTTACATATTTACGAAGTTCGAAATATACGTGAGCGGTGATATACTTTTGTCCAACATCTGACGCCGCCCACACTGCTGAGAGTGACGTTTAGATGAATATCACCGCTCACGTATTTCGAACTTCGTTTTACCTCTAAATGAAGAACGAAAAAGTACTTCACCGTGAGTATCTCGGGGCCTTTACTTGTCATGTGGAGGTTATACTTCTCTGTATCTTGGTGACTCTCATCCTCTGCTAGAAGATGGAGTTGTTACTCGTGAAATTTACGGCTCTCGCTATGATCAGTGCAGTCGCTACAGATCTGACCCAATCCAAGTCAAAGCTTGTCCTGGAAATTATTACGTCTACACATTTACTAGGCCAACTCTTTCAATAGTTAAGGGTATCTCTTCATCGGCTCATGATTAGTTCATGCTTTCAAGCTGAATTAAGTATTAATTCAGGTATTATTACATGATTATTTATGTACCCTTGTAAAGTGTAACCGTTATATGTTCACCAGTACTCTTATTTTTGCCACCTCAGTGAATGAGTGATTGAGTTATTTATTTATTCTCTCAGAACCTACAACTTCCATCTCTGATCCATGCTATGATTATCACACTCTTGATGAATATTGGAGAGACATTCGGCAAAGCCCATATCAGTACTATGGATATGATGACACTCTTGTTGAATGGAGTGGCTGGTATCGGCTGTATTTGAATGGAGAAAGTGCCCAGATGTCTGAGTGGTGTGTGAGTTTTATGGGTTGTGGTGGTGAAACTGGACTGTATCTCAACGGTTCTCATCCAACACTTGAGGATGGAGTGGTGACCCGTGAAGTCCTGGGAACTCATTCATTGTGGTATTGGGGGTATTCCAACCAGTGTGGAGCCTTCAGTTCCACGCCCATCCAAGTCAAAGCCTGTCCAGGAGATTATTACGTCTATGAATTTGTCAAACCCATCACATCAGCTCCAGGGCCTGTGTACTGCGCAGGTACAATTTGAACACTTTTTTGAGATATTTATTATGATTTTTTTTTTATGTCACTACAAAGAGCAAATGCGCAATTAATTGGATAATTTCACATATACCTTTTATTTTATGAAAATAATCATTTAGAATATAAGCAGTTAGAAAATCTAGTTAGATCAGTGGTGTACAGTAGGTGATGTTGGCTCCCCATACAGATCAATAGCACTCACCTAGATCTCTTTGTTACATAATTCCTCAAATCACACTTTACGCCATTTGTTCAATAATTAATATGTATAATGTATATAAACACATTGTAATATTACTTCACAGTCCTCTTCTGCCTAGTATTTGTCAGAAAATACTTATTTGCACAGCTTTAATCATATGTAGCCCCAAGTGTTGCTCTGTCCCATCCTGCAGGCTGTTGTCAGCTACTGTAGACTTGCTCCATTTTGAGCCTGACAGTATACCACTGGTTAGAATATAATTGCTCAACATTATGAAATTATCCATCAAAATAGGTTTTAGGCTATAATACTCTCATACTCTTTAGGCTATAATAGATATACTATTTCTAATAGTACTTTTGCAAATTCCATGACAGTTGCTTTCCAAAGCATCAGCAGTGATCCCTGCTACAACTATGAGTCTCTGGATCGTCCCTGGAGAGCCAACAATGAAAGTGGAGATTACATTTGTGATGAACGTTTCTCCTGGAATGGCTGGTACCGGCTTTTCCACTATGGAAGGGACATCCGGATGTCAGAGACCTGTGTTAGTTCATACACTTGTAACGCAGACTATAATCTGTGGCTCAGTGATCCTCACCCTCAGATAGAGGATGGAGTGGTGATCATGGAGGTCTGTGCAGGATCTTATTGGAGTGGCTGCTGTGAATACAACTTAAAACCCATCAGAGTGAAAGCGTGTCCAGGCAATTACTATGTCTATGAACTTGTGAATCAAGAATGGTGGTGTTCAGGATACTGTACAGGTACAGTGTTCTTCTCATTTAAGTATTTCAAACCTTTTAAAAGGATTTCTGTCATGACATGAATTTCCTTCTTTTTAGATGTCAGCACTATTTCACAGGCAGTTTCCACTATAAGTCCAGATATATTCACTGGATCCAGCATCACATCGAGTAAGTTGTAAATATTATATATGACCGAATATATGACTGTCATTAAAATTGACCTTTTTTCAATTAAAGATTTGCATTACAGTTTAAATAACAATTTTTATGCATAAATATTTTCACTTACTTATATAGCGCTTTTTACAGAGAGACAAAAATTAGCGTAGACGCCATTCTTCTTCTGATGTAACGAGTATATCCGGTGTTATAGGAAGTGTTCCTGGTTCCGGCTAACCTGATCTTTGCAGCCTAACAATCCTTTAATGGATATGAAGACAAAAATTGATAATGCGTCATGTGTATGCCAGGTTAAATAGATGCATTTTTAGTCTAGATTTAAACTGACAGAGTGTGTCTGCTTCCCGAACAATGCTAGGAAGATCGTTCCAGAGTTTAGGTGCCAAATAGGAAAAGGATCTACCACCTGCGGTTGATTTGGATATTCTAGGTATTAACAACTGGCCAGAATTCTGAGATCGTAATAGACTCAAAGGACTATAATGCATTAAGAGCTCACTCAGGTACTGGGGAGCTAACCCATTTAGTGCTTTGTAAGTAATTAGCAAGATTTTAAAATCTATACAATGTTAATAGGGAGCCAGTGCAGTTTTGACAGAACCGGGCTAATATGGTCATACTTCCTGGTTCTAGTAAGGACTCTAGCAGCTGCGTTTTGGACCAGCTGTAGTTTGTTTATCAAGGGAGCAGGGCAACCACCCAGTAGAGCATTACAGTAATCTAGTCTCGAGGTCATGAACACATGAACTAGCTGTTCCGCATTTGTTATTGAGAGCATATGTCGTAGTTTAGATATATTTTTAAGATGGAAGAATGCGGTTTTACATATGCTAGAAATGTGGCTTTCAAATGAAAGATTGGTATCAAAGAGCACACCCAGGTTCCTAACCGACAAAAAAGACTTAACAGAGCAGCCATCAAGTGTTAGACAGTATTCTAGGTTATTATGTCCAGAAGTTTTTGGTCTAATAATTAGAATCTGTTTTTTTCTGAATTTAGTAGTAGGAAATTACTAGTTATCCAATATTTTTATATCAGCAATGCATTCTGTTAGTTTTGAGAATTGGTAGGATGCGTGAGGGTGCGAGGAAATATAGAGCTGAGTATCATCAGCATAACAGTGAAAACTAATGCCATGCTTCCTAATGACATCTCCCAAGGGTAGCATGGACAGAGTGAAAAGCAACGGTCCTAGTACTGAGCCTTGCGGTACTCTATATTGAACTTGTGATCGAAATGACATCTCTTCGTTTACTACTACAAACTGATAATGGCCAGATAAGTAAGATTTGAACCATGCCAATGCAATTCCACTAATGCCAACATCATTTTCTAGTCTATTCAAAAGAATGTTGTGGTCGATAGTTTCAAAAGCGTCAAAAGCAGCCCTGAGGTCTAGTAAAACTAATAGAGAGATACAACCACGATCTGATGATAAGAGCAAATCATTTGTAAGTCTAATGAGAGCAGTCTCAGTATTATGGTACGATCTAAATCCTGACTGGAAATCCTCACAGATACCATTTCACTAATACACAGTCACATTGTGTATGAATGGTTTAAGAATCTCATACTATTACAGTGTTTGACTGGTTCAGATTTGCGCTCATGAAGTTCTTCATTGAAATATAACTTGTTTGTTTAAATCTCATCATCTCTCACTAACAGATTATGACCCGTGCAATAACTACAACATACTCGACAACTACTGGAGAAGCACACGCAATTACTGGTATTGGTATGGATTAATATCTGATCATGATGACACTCGTGTAGAATGGGATGGCTGGTATCGACTCTACATTAATGGCTCAAATGCTCAGATGCCTGAATGGTGTGCGTCTTACATGTCATGTGGAGGTTATACTTCTCTGTGGCTTAGTGACTCTCATCCTCAGCTAGAAGATGGAGTTGTTACTCGTGAAATTTACGGCTCTCGCTATGAGCAGTGCAGTCGCTACAGATCTGACCCAATCCAAGTCAAAGCTTGTCCTGGAGATTATTATGTCTACAAATTTACCAGACCGGCTCTTTCAATCCCAGCTCCTGTATATTGTGCAGGTACATTCATTCTTCTTTATATCTGACATGCTTTTCATGAATTGATTTAGATTCATTATTAATTTGAATATATTTAATCTGCAATAAATAATGCTCTTTTTTTTACTTAATAGTGCCTTTCTCCAGCTCAAGTGTCGACCCCTGCTACAACTATAACAGTCTGGATGAACCCTGGAGATCCACAGATAACTATTACTATAATAACTATTACTACTATGGCATGTGTGATTATAATATGGAGTGGAATGGCTGGTACAGGCTGTTCTTCAATGGTGAAAATGCTCAGATGCCAGAATCATGTGTAAATCAGTACATGTGTGGCACTTATGAACCACTGTGGCTCAACGGATCTCACCCACAGCTGGAAGATGGAGTGGTCACCCGTCAGGTCTGTGTCTCTTCATGGAATGGCTGCTGTACTTACACATCCCTCAGTATAAGAGTCAAAGCCTGTCCAGGAAATTACTATGTTTATGAATTTGTCACGCCAATATTTTGCGGAGCTTACTGTGCAGGTGAGCATTTACTCATTTGCAGTTAGTCATTTGCTATTATGGATTTTGTTTGAAAATTATTGATGTTGATATAAAATGTTCCTAATACCAGAAGCCTCAAGTCTGTTCATCTCATCAGCGTCTACAATAACAGATACAATCCTATCCATAGAATTCATTACTCCACCAATCACAACCACTGGTAAAGAATTGTCTTGCTTCCTTTACAAATTCTCATAAATATCATTCATGCATTTTTTTTTAAACATGATATTTTGAAATGTTACTGTTAATCACATTTAGTAAAATCATAACCAAAAAGATTTCTGCAGAAAATATGAACAAAACTCATATTAGGAAGAAGCAATAAAGCTCACAAATGATTATGCAATTCAAACTCTACATATTCAAATGTAAATATAGAATGCAGTTTTAGACAAAGTGAAGTACTGAAACTTTGTTAAACTTTGTTAAACTTTTGTTAACTTTGTTGTTTCTCAAACTCAGTTAATAACACCTGTTCACATCCAAGAGATCAGGAAATTACTTCATGTATGCAATACATATATATATATATATATATATATATATATATGCGTTCGCATCCTCAACTATCTCGACGGCTGGCTAATCCTAGCTCACTCGCAAGAGCAGTTGTGCGAACACAGGGACCTGGTGTTAGCTCACCTCAGCCGGTTGGGTCTTCGGGTCAGCTGGGACAAGAGCAAACTCGCCCCCGGGCAGAGGATCTCTTATCTCAGTATGGAACTGGACTTGGTCAACCAGTCTGCGTGCCTCACCGAGGAGCGCGTCCAGTTGGTGTTGAACTGCCGGAGTATGCTCAAGAGCAGGACAGCGGCCCCACTGAAATTATTTCAGAGGCTCCTGGGGCATATGGCATCCGCAGTCACGCCGCTCGGATTGCTTCATATGAGGCAGCTTCAACACTGGCTTCATGGCCGAGTCCTGAGATGGGTGTGGCAACGCGGTACGTTCCGTGTGGCCATTACACCGAACTTCCGTCGTACACTCACCCCTTGTTCCTGCGGGCTGGAGTTCCCCTGGAAGAGGTGTCCAGGCATGCTGTGGTCTCCACGGATGCCTCCTCCACCGGGTCGGGGGCCACGTACAACGGGCATGCAGTTTCAGGTCTGTGGATGGGGCCTCAACTGCAGTGGCATATCAATTGCCTCGAGTTGTTAGCAGTGCGTCTTGCGCTGGGCCGCCTAGAGGGGCTGCTACTAGGCAAGCACGTACTGGTCCGTATGGACAACACTGTGACCGTTGCGTACATCAACCACCAGGGAGGTCTACGCTCCCATTGCATGTCACACTCAGAAGCATCTGAGGTCGCTTCGTGCCATTCACATCCCAGGCGTGCTCAACTATGCAGCCGACTAGCTCCCCAGGTGGTCCAGCTGATATGGCGTCGCTTCAGGACCACACAGGTAGATCTGTTTGCTGCCCCGTACTCGACCCATTGCCAGTTGTTTTACTACCTGTCCGAGGGCACGGACGCGCTGGCACACAGCTGGCCTCGGGGCCTTCGCAAGTATGCGTTTCCCCCAGTGAGCCTTCTAGCACAGACATTGTGCAAAGTCAGGGAGGATGAGGAGCAGGTCCTGCTAGTTGCACCGTATTAGCCCAACCGGACCTGGTTTTCAGAGCTTCTCGCAACAGCACCTCCTTGGCCCTTTCCTCTGAGGAAGGACCTTCTGACTCAGAGACGGGGCACCTTCTGGCACCCGCGTCCAGACCTCTGGAATCTCCATGCCTGGTCCCTAGACGGGATGCGGAGGTTCTAGGTGGCCTACCCCAGTCAGTGGTAGACACCATCACTTCTGCTAGAGCTCCTTCTACGAGGCACCTCCATGCGTTGAAGTGGAACTTGTTTGTCGAATGGTGTTCTTCTCACCAGGAGAACCTCAGATCTTGCTCGATCAGGTCAGTGCTTTCCTTCCTGCAAGAGGGCTTTGAGCGAAGGCTGTCTCCCTCCACCCTCAAAGTGTATGTTGCCGCTATTGCCGCACAACACAATGCAGTTGAAGGTAAGTCTCTGGGAAGGCATGACCTGATTGTCAGGTTCCTAATGGGGGTGAGGAGACTGAATCCGCCTCGCCCACTCTCTATACTCTCTTGGAACTTGTCCCTGGTACTTACAGCTCTCCAGGGACCACCCTTCGAGCCTTTGCAGTCAGCCAAGTTAAAAACTTTGTGTCTTTCCCTCAGCAGAGCCCGCTCTACTGTCCCTGTTAGATGTGTCTCCCCCCTACCTAGGCTGGAGCCATCCCAGGTACTTCATATGTGCACTGCCCACGGCCAGACTTCCCTGGCGTAAATCCGGTCCCTTCCCCCCGTCCCAAGTGCGTGCCGGGATGCTGCGGCTTACGCTGGGCACTGGAGGGGGTCAGTAACAGTGGCATTTTATTAGGGATCCCAATTCGTCGGTTCAGTTCTGACGTACGTCGAACGTGACCGACTGAAAGGGAACGTCTCGGTTACGTATGTAACCCTCGTTCCCTGAAGGAGGGAATGGAGACGTACGTCCCGTCGCCACAGTTCCTGTACCCCGCTGAGCGCGGACCACTGCTCGTCTCCTCAGCGAAAAACAAAGTGGAGCGCTCCCCGCTTCCGCATTTATACCCGCTCGGGACGCAAAGCTTGCACGCCAATATGCAATGGCATGTTTAGTTTACACTCAAAGATGATAGGGCTCTCGTGCGATATCCCAATTCATCGGTTCAGTTCTGACGTACGTCTCCGTTCCCTCCTTCAGGGAACGAGGTTTACATAAGTAACTGAGACGTTTTCAACGTGTTTTGTTTTTGGCGTGTCAGTTCTTACAGGGGTGGTTGATTATGATTTCAAGTTTTAAACTTGAATCTGCAAAGTTACGACACTCAAAGTTCAAAACAAAGGGAGATATTTTCTTTTAAAGAATTCTCTGATTAAGGACAACAACAAACGGCTGGTTGAAACAACAACGAGCTTCTTCTCGGATTAGTGACATCACTAACCCTAAAATTTACATAACCCCTACCTCCAAGAACACACAACAAAGGGGGCGGGGCCATGTTGGGCTGCTTTAAAGAAGAGGAAGAGTTGTTGTAGTAGCGTTTTGTTGATGCCGTCATTTTACACCGGACTGCTTCAAAACGAGGGTCAATTCAACGATAAAAGATGAACATGGTGGCACATGCTAGTGATGAGTTGATCAACTCCACTCCACGGCAACTACATAAATTTATCCACTAACCATTCAAAAACGTCTAAAAGTTGTTACTTCTTCCTGAGTCTCTCCATCAGTGTCGACTCCGGTTTGAACAATGTAAGGATGAACACTTTCCTCATTTTGGCTGCGTGAGATTCTCCAGCTGTGTTGTTATTGAGCAACTGAAGCGTTAGCTGTTAAAGCTCCGCCCTCTTCTGGAAAGGGGGCCGGGAGCAGCAGCTTATTTGCATTTAAAGGGACACAAAAAAATTGTGTTTTTGCTCACACCCAAATAGGGGCAAATTTGACAGCTTTAATTAATGATCTGTGGGGGATTTTGAGCTGAAACTTCACAGACACATTCTGGAGACACCAGAGACTTATATTACATCTTGTAAAAGGGGCATTATAGGATCCCTTTAAAGATGTTTTAAAGTTGAAAGAGACAAACTGACAAACAGTCAGTTTCAGTCAAGCAGTCACATTTTCAATCAGTCTATGAGCAGTAAAGTAAATGAAATAAAATTAAGTTAATCACAGGATAACTATTTCATAACAACTACTACAAAAGTTATACATAAAACTTCATTTATGTATTAATTAAGCAAAATGTATATTTATAATATTTCTATGACAACAGCTCCGCTTGTTGACCCCTGCTACAACTACAGTGTTCTGGATGACCCATGGAGAGCCACCAACAATCAACATTCCTCTCAACTAATGTGTGACACTTGGGTCAGCTGGAACGGCTGGTATCGTCTCTTCATTCAGGGTCAGAGCGTTCAGATGCCAGACACATGTGTTGATGAGTTTAGTTGTGGCACTTATGCCCCACTGTGGCTGAATGGAGGACATCCAACAGTTGAGGATGGAGTGGTCACTCGAGATGTCTGCGGTCACTGGAGCAATAACTGCTGCCATTTCCAATCCAATCCCATTAAAGTCAAAGCCTGTCCAGGAGATTATTATGTCTATGAGTTTGTGAGACCAACTACCTGCAATTTGGCATACTGTGCAGGTAAATGTTTACATGTGCCCTTTGTTTATGTAAGAGATAATTGTTTTTTTATGTAATATACTATAACATATAATTTATATAATAATATAATTTATTTCAGATTCAAGCCTCATAAACACTACGACAACTGTCACGGCAGAGAAAACCACAACTGAAACTACAACAACAGAAACTACAACCATGGACACTATGACTGGTAATATGATGTACTATGTTACAATATGATGGATTGTTGTTATGCATGAGTAAATCAGATTTACGTTATGTGTTTGTGATGCATTTGAATAGTTTACAGAAACAAACACATGAAATGAATGGAAGCCAGTTTCCACCCCAGATATTTAGGTTTAAAGAGAGTTATTACTGTAAGTGTTTTGAAAATGTACACCTTACATGTGAAGTAGAACCAAAGCAAATAAAAAAACTGCAATCCATTTTACCATCCCAATATCTTCTCTTTCATACTGACACAGATGTTATATGTTTACTTGTATTCTCGTTTTTGCCACCTCAGTGAATGAGTGAACTGTCTTTTTTATTTATTCTCTCAGAAACTGATCCATGCTATGATTATCACACTCTTGATGAATATTGGAGAGACATACGGCGATATAACTATTATGAACACGATGACACTCTTGTTGAATGGAGTGGCTGGTATCGGCTGTATTTGAATGGAGAAAGTGCCCAGATGTCTGAGTGGTGTGTGAGTTTTATGGGATGTGGTGGTGAAACTGGACTGTATCTCAACGGTTCTCATCCAACACTTGAGGATGGAGTGGTGACCCGTGAAGTTGTGGGAACTTATTCATGGTGGTATTGGGGGTATCCCAACCAGTGTGGAGCCTACAGTTCTACGCCCATCCAAGTCAAAGCCTGTCCAGGAGATTATTACGTCTATGAATTTGTCAAACCCATCATATCAGCTCCAGGGCCTATGTACTGTGCAGGTACAATTTTAACACACCTCTAAAATGTTATGATTTTTATGTCACTATAAAGAGTAAATGCTCTATCTATTAGATAATTTAACATCTTTGTTTTATGAAAAAGAGGATGTTTTAACTAATTAGAATCAGTGGTGTGCAGTTTATTATCCGTTCTTTATAGCTGACTTTGTTGGCTCCCCATTACAGATCAATAGCACTCATCTAGATCTTGTGTTTTTTGTTACAATTCCTAAAATCACACTTAAGGCCATTTGTTCAATATTTAATTGGCATACTGCATACTTTTTAATAGGCATACTACATACTCTTGTGCATTAACACATTGTGCTATTACTCCACTGTCCTTTTGTGCCTATGTTTGGAGTCAAGACTTTGGAGTCAGAAAATACTTATTTGCACAGCTTTTGTCATATTTAGCCCTGTTCCAGCTGTTGCTCTGCAGGCAGTTGTCAGCTACAATAGACTTGCTTTATTTTGAGCCTGACAGTATAGCACTGGTTAGAGTATAATTGCTCAAAATCATGTAATGAACCATCATAATAGTGTAACGAGGAGTCAGCAGAGTTGAGATCCAGCTCAGTGTCAGACAGGCAAGGGTCAGTACACGGCAATAATCATTGGAGAGGCAAACCATAAACAAACAGGAACAGGCAAGAGTCGAGGCAGGCAGCAAACATACAGAGTCCAGGAAACAGGCGTGGGTCAGGTAGGCAGCAAGGGTTCGTAAACGAGAGAACAGACCAAGGTCACAACAGAATAAACAATCCACAAGAATAATGCTCAGAGATGATTATCGGGGCTAATCAAGACTTCGCAAATAGCAGTGAGTGAATGGAGTGTATATATGGTGGATGATATGAAACAGGTGTCATGCAATCAGTATGATGTATGAGGGTTTATGGGAAATGTAGTTTGAAAGAGTCAATACTCGGGTGAAGGCTCCCTCTGCTGGTCCGGAGGTTGCAAAGAGGGAGCCTCATTCGTGACAAATAGGTTTTAGGATATAACACTGTAATACTCTTTAGGATATAAGATATTTATAACAGTACTTTTGCAAACTCCATAACAGTTGCTTTCCAAAGCATCAGGAGTGATCCCTGCTACAACTATGAGTCTCTGGATCGTCCCTGGAGAGCCAACAATGAAAGTGGAGATACCATTTGTGATTACTTGTTCTCCTGGAATGGCTGGTACCGGCTTTTCCACTATGGAAGGGACATCCAGATGTCAGAGACCTGTATTAGTTCATACAGCTGTAATACAGTAATTGATCTGTGGCTCAGTGATCCTCACCCTCAGATAGAGGATGGAGTGGTGGTCAGGGAGGTCTGTGGAGGATCTTATTGGAGTGGCTGCTGTGATTACAAGACAAAACCCATCAGAGTGAAAGCGTGTCCAGGCAATTACTATGTCTATGAACTTGTGAATCAAGAATGGTGGTGTACAGGATACTGCACAGGTACAGTGTTCTTCTCATTTAAGTATTTCAAACCTTTTAAAAGGATTTCTGTCATGGCATGAATTTCCTTCTTTTTAGATGTCAGCACAATTTCACAGGCAGTTTCCACTATAAGTCCAGATGTGTTCACTGGATCCAACATCACATTGAGTAAGTTGTAAATAATATATATGAGGGATTATATGGCTGTCAATAAAATTGACCTTTGTTTCAATTCAATAATTGCTTTACAGTTAAATGGCGTGAATATTCACTCGCATTAATATTTTCAGTACAGTCAAATTGCGTATGAATTTTTTTTAAGAATCTCATACTATTACAGTGTTTGACTGGTTCAGATTTGCACTCATGAAGTTCTTCACTGAAATATAACTTGTTTGTTTTGATCTCATCATCTCTCACTAACAGATTATGACCCGTGCAATAACTACAACATACTCGACAACTACTGGAGAAGCACACGCAATTACTGGTCTATGTTTGGATTAATATCTGATCATGATGACACTCGTGTAGAATGGGATGGCTGGTATCGACTCTACATTAATGGATTAAGTGCTCAGATGCCTGAATGGTGTATGACATTTATGTCATGTGGAAGTTTTAGTTCTCTGTATCTTGGTGACTCTCATCCTCAGCTAGAAGATGGAGTTGTTACTCGTGAAATTTACGGCACTCACTATTATCAGTGCAGTCGCTACAGATCTGACCCAATCCAAGTCAAAGCTTGTCCTGGAGATTATTATGTCTACAAATTTACCAGACCGGCTCTTTCAATCCCAGCTCCTGTATATTGTGCAGGTACATTCATTCTTCTTTATATTTGACATGCTTTTCATGAATTGTATTGGTTTCATTCATATTATTATCTTGAATATATTTAATCTGCAATATGTAATGTTCTCTTTTTTCTTAATAGTTCCTTTCTCCACTCCAAGTGTCGACCCCTGCTACAACTATAACAGTCTGGATGAGCCTTGGAGATCCACAGACAACTCTTACTATAATAACTATTACAACTATAGCATGTGTGATTATAATGTGGAGTGGAATGGCTGGTACAGGATGTTCTACAATGGTGAAAATGCTCAGATGCCAGAATCATGTGTTGATCAAGGCATGTGTGGCACGAATTACCCACTGTGGCTCAACGGCCCTCACCCACAGCTGGAAGATGGAGTGGTCACCCGTCAGGTTTGTCTCTCCTCACAGGATGGCTGCTGTACTTACACATCCCACCCTATAAGAGTCAAAGCCTGTCCAGGAAATTACTATGTTTATGAGTTTGTCAAGCCAATAATTTGCGGAGCTTACTGTGCAGGTGAGCATTTACTCATTTGCACCTCAGTCATTTGCTATTCTGGATTTTGTTTGAAAATTATTTGATGTTTATATAAAATGTTCCTAATACCAGAATCCTCAAGTCAGTTCATCTCATCAGCGTCTACAACAACAGAGACAATCCCATCTACTGAATCCATTACTCCACCAATCACAACCACTGGTAAAGAATTGTCTTGCTTTCTTTATAAACTCTCATGAGCATCTTTTTGGACATGTATTTTTATTTATTTATTTATTTATTTTTTAATTTAACATTATCTCTGGATATTATTATTATTATTTAATCAATTTCCTTGTAATCTTTTTGCTAAATTGCAAAGAGACTGAAGTTTGGCTGTTTTTTTTATCACTTGTTTTGTCAGATAAATGAGATGTTCTGAAAGTTCAGGTTTGAACTTAAAACGTTCTTAAAATAACTGCTTCATAACAAAACCACTACAAAAATTATACATAAAACAGCATTAATTACTTAATTCAGCATTCTGCTTGACCATATTCTACACCCCTTAATCCTCCCAATACCAAAACTAAATGATACAACAACTATCTTACTAGCTAATAATACGCAGAAAATTAGGAGCTTGTTGATGCGAAATTCTTAGTTAATAGTTAATATATGTTCCCCATACTAAAGAGTTACCAATGTTTCCATGACAACAGCTCCCCCTGTTGACCCCTGCTACAACTACAATGTTCTGGATGATCCATGGAGAGCCACCAACAATCAACATTCCTCTCAAATAATGTGTGACACTACGGTCAGCTGGAACGGCTGGTATCGTCTCTTCATTCAGGGTCAGAGCGTTCAGATGCCAGACACATGTGTTGATGAGTATAGTTGTGGCACTTATGCCCCACTGTGGCTGAATGGAGGACATCCAACAGTTGAGGATGGAGTGGTCACTCGAGATGTCTGCGGTCACTGGTTGAATAATTGCTGCCTTTTCCAATCCAATCCCATTAAAGTCAAAGCCTGTCCAGGAGATTATTATGTCTATGAGTTTGTGAGACCAACTACTTGCAATTTGGCATACTGTGCAGGTAAATATGTTTACACGTACACTTTGTTTATGTAAGAGATCATTGTTTTTTTATGTAATATTGATAATTTATTTCAGATTCAAGCCTCATAAACACTACGACAACTGTCACGCCAGAGACAACCACAACAGAAACTACAACAACAGAAACTACAACCATGGACACTATGACTGGTAATATGATGTACTATGTTACAATATGATGGATTGTTGTTATGCATGAGTAAATCAGATTTACGTTATGTGTTTGTGATGCATTTGAATAGTTTACAGAAACAAACACATGAAATGAATTGAAGCCAGTTTCCACCCCAGATATTTAGGTTTAAAGAGAGTTATTACTGTAAGTGTTTTGAAAATGTACACCTTACATGTGAAGTAGAACCAAAGCAAATAAAAAAACTGCAATCCATTTTACCATCCCAATATCTTCTCTTTCATACTGACACAGATGTTATATGTTTACTTGTATTCTTGTTTTTGCCACCTCAGTGAATGAGTGAACTGTCTTTTTTATTTATTCTCTCAGAAACTGATCCATGCTATGATTATCAGACTCTTGATGAATCCTGGAGAGACATACGGCAATATAACTATTATGAACACGATGACACTCTTGTTGAATGGAGTGGCTGGTATCGGCTGTATTTGAATGGAGAAAGTGCCCAGATGTCTGAGTGGTGTGTGAGTTATATGGGATGTGGTGGTGAAACTGGACTGTATCTCAACGGTTCTCATCCAACACTTGAGGATGGAGTGGTGACCCGTGAAGTCCTGGGAACTTATTCATTATGGTATTGGGAGTTTCCCAACCCGTGTGGAGCCTATAGTTCTACACCCATCCAAGTCAAAGCCTGTCCAGGAGATTATTACGTCTATGAATTTGTCAAACCCATCATATCAGCTCCAGGGCCTATGTACTGTGCAGGTACAATTTTAACACACCTCTAAAATGTTATGATTTTTATGTCACTATAAAGAGTAAATGCTCTATCTATTAGATAATTTAACATCTTTGTTTTATGAAAAAGAGGATGTTTTAACTAGTTAGAATCAGTGGTGTGCAGTTCATTATCCGTTCTTTATAGCTGACTTTGTTGGCTCCCCATTACAGATCAATAGCACTCATCTAGATCTTGTGTTATTTGTTACAATTCCTAAAATCACACTTAAGACCATTTGTTCAATATTTAATTGGCATACTACATACTTTTTAATATGCATACTACATACACTTGTGCATTAACACATTGTTCTATTACTCCACTGTCCTTTTGTGCCTATGTTTGGAGTCAAGACTTTGGAGTCAGAAAATACTTATTTGCACAGCTTTTGTCATATTTAGCCCTGTTCCAGCTGTTGCTCTGCAGGCAGTTGTCAGCTACAATAGACTTGCTTTATTTTGAGCCTGACAGTATAGCACTGGTTAGAGTATAATTGCTCAAAATCATGTAATGAACCATCATAATAGGTTTTAGGATATAATACTGTAATACTCTTTAGGATATAAGATATTTATAACAGTACCTTTGCAAATTCCATGACAGTTGCTTTCCAAAGCATCAGCAGTGATCCCTGCTACAACTATGAGTCTCTGGATCGTCCCTGGAGAGCCAACAATGAAAGTGGAGATACCATTTGTGATTACTTGTTCTCCTGGAACGGCTGGTACCGGCTTTTCCACTATGGAATGGACATCCGGATGTCAGAGACCTGTGTTAGTTCATACAGCTGTAACGCAGAAATCAGTCTGTGGCTCAGTGATCCTCACCCTCAGATAGAGGATGGAGTGGTGATCAGGGAGGTCTGTGGACGATCTTATTGGAGTGGCTGCTGTGAATACAAGATAGAACCCATCAGAGTGAAAGCGTGTCCAGGCAATTACTATGTCTATGAACTTGTGAAACTAGAATGGTGGTGTACAGGATACTGCACAGGTACTATGGTTTTCTTATTTATTTAAGTATTTCAAACCTTTTTAAAGTATTTCTGTCATGACATGAATTTCCTTCTTTTTAGATGTCAGCACTATTTCACAGGCAGTTTCCACTATAAGTCCAGATGTGTTCACTGGATCCAGCATCACATTGAGTAAGTTGTAAGTAATATATATGAGCGAATATATGACTGTCAATAAAATTGACCTTTTTTTTTCAAATAAATAATTGCTTTAAAGTTAAATGGCGTGAATATTCACTCGCATGAATATTTTCAGTACAGTTAAATTGCGTATGAATTTTTTTAAGAATCTCATACTATTACAGTGTTTGACTGGTTCAGATTTGGACTCATGAAGTTCTTCATTGAAATATAATTTGTTTGTTTTAATCTCATCATCTCTCACTAACAGATTATGACCCGTGCAATAACTACAACATACTCGACAACTACTGGAGAAGCACACGCAATTACTGGTCTATGTATGGATTAATATCTGATCATGATGACACTCGTGTAGAATGGGATGGCTGGTATCGACTCTACATTAATGGATTAAGTGCTCAGATGCCTGAATGGTGTGTGTCTTACATGTCATGTGGAGGTTATAGTTCTCTATATCTTGGTGACTCTCATCCTCAGCTAGAAGATGGAGTTGTTACTCGTGAAATTTACGGCACTCACTATGATCAGTGCAGTCGCTACAGATCTGACCCAATCCAAGTCAAAGCTTGTCCTGGAGATTATTATGTCTACAAATTTACCAGACCGGCTCTTTCAATCCCAGCTCCTGTATATTGTGCAGGTACATTCAATCATCTTTATATTTGACATGCTTATCACGAATTGTATTGGTTTCATTCATATTATTATCTTGAATATATTTAATCTGCAATATATAATGTTCTCTTTTTTCTTTTTCCGTAATAGTTCCTTTCTCCACTCCAACTGTCGACCCCTGCTACAACTATACCAGTCTGGATGAGCCTTGGAGATCCACAGACAACTATTACTATAATAACTATAACTACTATAGCATGTGTGATTATAATGTGGAGTGGAATGGCTGGTACAGGATGTTCTACAATGGTGAAAATGCTCAGATGCCAGAATCATGTGTTGATCAGTACATGTGTGGCACTTATTACCCACTGTGGCTCAACGGCCCTCACCCACAGCTGGAAGATGGAGTGGTCACCCGTCAGGTCTGTGTCTCCTCATGGAATGGCTGCTGTACTTACACATCCCACCCTATAAGAGTCAAAGCCTGTCCAGGAAATTACTATGTTTATGAGTTTGTCAAGCCAATAATTTGCGGAGCTTACTGTGCAGGTGAGCATTTACTCATTTGCACTTCAGTCATTTGCTATTCAGGATGTTGTTTGAGAATTATTTGATGTTTATATAAAATGTTCCTAATACCAGAATCCTCAAGTCAGTTCATCTCATCAGCGTCTACAACAACAGAGACAATCCCATCTACTGAATCCATTACTCCACCAATCACAACCACTGGTAAAGAATTGTCTTGCTTTCTTTATAAACTCTCATGAGCATCTTTTTGGACATGTATTTTTATTTATTTATTTTTATTTATTTTTTTTAATTTAACATTATCTCTGGATATTATTATTATTATTTAATCAATTTCCTTGTAATCTTTTTGCTAAATTGCAAAGAGACTGAAGTTTGGCTGTTTTTTTATCACTTGTTTTGTCAGATAAATGAGATGTTCTGAAAGTTCAGGTTTGAACTTAAAACGTTCTTAAAATAACTGCTTCATAACAAAACCACTACAAAAATTATACATGAAACAACATTAATTACTTAATTCAGCATTCTGCTTGACCATATTCTACACCCCTTAATCCTCCCAATACCAAAACTAAATGATACAACAACTATCTTACTAGCTAATAATACGCAGAAAATTAGGAGCTTGTTGATGCGAAATTCTTAGTTAATAGTTAATATATGTTCCCCATACTAAAGAGTTACCAATGTTTCCATGACAACAGCTCCCCCTGTTGACCCCTGCTACAACTACAATGTTCTGGATGATCCATGGAGAGCCACCAACAATCAACATTCCTCTCAAATAATGTGTGACACTATGGTCAGCTGGAACGGCTGGTATCGTCTCTTCATTCAGGGTCAGAGCGTTCAGATGCCAGACACATGTGTTGATGAGTATAGTTGTGGCACTTATGCCCCACTGTGGCTGAACGGAGGACATCCAACAGTTGAGGATGGAGTGGTCACTCGAGATGTCTGCGGTCACTGGTTGAATAATTGCTGCCTTTTCCAATCCAATCCCATTAAAGTCAAAGCCTGTCCAGGAGATTATTATGTCTATGAGTTTGTGAGACCAACTACTTGCAATTTGGCATACTGTGCAGGTAAATATGTTTACACGTACACTTTGTTTATGTAAGAGATAATTGTTTTTTTATGTAATATTGATAATTTATTTCAGATTCAAGCCTCATAAACACTACGACAACTGTCACGCCAGAGAAAACCACAACTGAAACTACAACAACAGAAACTACAACCATGGACACTACGACTGGTAATATGATGTATTGTGTTATAATCTGGAAGATTTTTGATTGGCAAGAGCAAATCAGATCTACGTTATGTGTTTGTGATGCATTTGAATATTTAAATTTTTTTTTTTATAAATCTATGTAGGCTATATGTGTAGATATAGGTCATCATAATTCTGTAACATATGTATTTCATTATGCAGAGATTTCTAATATGATGGGGATACAAAGGTAAATAAAATTGAAATGATTACTAATAAACGTTCAATACTGTTTTTCTTTTTTTCTTAGACAATGACATTAATATTACAAGCCGATTTTATCCATTTGGAACTGGAGACACAGTGAATGGACGCATTGATGATGGGAGTTCATCAGTTATTTACCTCCAGCAGCCATTTATATTTTTTGGACAAACATACAACCAAATTTATGTAAGTCGATCTGATATGAGAGGATCTTGAATTATGAGTGTCTAAACCTTGGTGAAAAAGTAATTGAAAAAAATACCCATTCACTGCAGTTTAAATTGCTGTTACAATTGATCTTTCATCCTTTATAAGAATTATGCACTGATAGTCAGTCCTCTTCTATTTCAGGTCAACAACAATGGACACTTGACTTTTGACAGTGCATGGTACAGCTACAATCCATACCAGTTCCCAGCCTATGGAAGGAAAGACCTCATTGCTCCATTCTGGACAGATATTGACAACCGTTGGAATGGTGTTATCTCATATCAACAGTACACCTCTGGCAGTGTCCTTACACAGGCGACCCAAGACATAAACCAATACTTCCCTGACTTGAGTTTCTCTGCTTCATGGGTCTTTGTTGCAACATGGGATAGAGTTGCGTACTTCCCCAATTCAGGAACTGTAAGTAGCCCAATTTGGTACCATGGAGACATTCATGTTATCATTTTAAAATAAAAATCAGTGTATCATGTTTTCTTGCTTCACTTGCAAAAAAAAACCTGACTTTTTTGTGTCTTTTTTTAAGGAAACATCTTTTCAAGTGGTTTTGATTTCAAATGGCCATCTCTCGTTTGTTGTAATGAACTATGGAGCAATCGCTCCAACGCAACGATATGTACAGGTATGCACTGTCAGGTTTGAAGTGTTGAGAGAAGGAGCAAGGACTCAATTGCAAGAACAAATGGGCTTTTATTCTATAAAAAATAAAACAAAGAAACAAAAACTACCCCAAGGGGGATGACTTGACGACTACATTCAACAGACTACATTCAACAGACTACATTCAACAGACTACATTCAACAGACTACATTCAACAGACTACATTCAACAGACTACATTCAACAGACTACATTCAACAGACTACATTCAACAGACTACATTCAACAGACTACATTCAACAGACTACATTCAACAGACTACATTCAATAACAATCCCGCACAGGACTGCAAACACAAGGAGAATAAAAAGGGTAACAATCAAGGCAGGTAATGAGGGAGGACAGGTGGGGCAAATAAACCAATAATCAGGAAACAAGATGGGCGGGGTCAAGAAAATGGACAAGAGAGCACATGGCACAAAGAAACACATGACAAGCCATGTGCTCACACCAAACATGAAAAAACACGAGCACATGGCTAATGAAAACAATCACAAGCCACATACTCACAAAACGAGACACGAACGTAACACGAACATGCAGCCAGCGAGCACACTCACAGGCCGCACGTTCACACAAAACACGACATGAAAGCACGCGGCAGGTGTGCAACCGCGTGCAACACAGAACACGACAAGACTCACAAAACACAAGAACACATGGTGAGTGGAATACACAGACCGTGCGCTCACAATAAAGACAGGACAGGGAGCGCGAGTGTCCGAATCCTGACCTGAAACAGAGCCAGACATGAATGCAGGGATCCGAACACCACGCGCCCAACATGAAACAAGACACGCAGACAAAAGAGCGCACGGCTCGAGAGCTCGAGACTGTGCGCTCACACAAAGACCGGACATAAAGGGAGTGTCAGAGCTCAGTCACAAAACCAATAAAATAAACTAGACCTAAGTGACAGAACCCTGACATGCTCTAGATGACAAATTAATATGATGTATTGCATTTTTTATGACTAACTAATGAAAAATCTGGATATATTACTTATTATCAGGCTGGTTATGACACCATCGACTCAAGTCACCATTTCTCAATTACTGGATCACTCCAGAATGACATCTCAGCCCTACCATACAGCAGCAATGTCAATGTTCTAGGCAGATGGGCCTTCAGAACAGATCATGGAACACGGGGCTGTCAGTTTAATGGTAATAGTATCACTGTTTTCCTGACTGCATGCCATATTTGCTATTTGCAAAATACTATGAATGACATATCCAAATATTATTATACAATGCTAGTGAGCCATAGGTGAAGCCTTCCAGTAATTACACAAACAATTTTTGGAATTTTGTTATGATTTTTTGTTATATTCATAAACTCTTTGAATTAGGTTTTTCAGTGCAGCTGGGCGACTCCTTCTGGAGTGATGCCACCTGTCAGCAGAGATGCACCTGTACCAGAGGAGGCCTCCAGTGCAGCTTTGATCCCTGTACTTATTCCCAAGCTTGTCGTCCAGCTGCTTTCCAATACTCTTGTCAGAACATTCAGCGGCAAACATGCACCATCTCCGGTGATCCTCACTACTACACTTTTGACAATCAGATATTTCACTTTCAAGGAACCTGCACATATGTTCTGTCTGAGGTTAGTAAAAACTGTTATGACTTTCTATTTACAGTAGAACAGTTTCTACAATCATTTACTGATTCTGAATTTGTATCATTGTTTAGGCTTGTGGGAATGGTTTGCCGTACTATCGCGTTGAGGGTAAAAATGAGCATCGGGGTAGTACACATGTGTCATGGACTCGGATGGTCAGAGTATTTGTCTATAATGAAGAAATTGAACTAGTCAAAGATCATTATTATGAGGCAAAAGTAAGTATCGCTGTACTGGTTTCATGTTGATTTGACTTCAGCCATGTTCCTAATTTATTTTTTGTCAACATTGTCAAGGTTAATGGGACCTTTCTAGCAACACCATTCACTCTCCACAATGGCTCCATCCAAGTCTATCAGTCCGGTTTTTCCTTGGCCATCAGCACAGATTTTGGTCTCCTAGTGACCTATGATACATATAGCTATGTCACCATCTCTGTACCTTATGACTACCAGAATGCCACCTGTGGTCTGTGTGGGAACTATAACCTACATCCTGAAGATGACTTCCGTTCAGTCTCTGGGGAGATCTTGAGTTCAGATGTTGACTTTGCCAACTCTTGGAAGGTAGAGGGGGACACAGATCCTGAATGCCATGATGTCAGGTGTACAGGTCTTGCTTGTGCAGTTTGTACCAGCAGTGAAATAAGTCTGTACAGTGACACGAACCACTGTGGAATCCTCAGAGATGTTTCGGGGCCTTTCGCATCTTGCCACTCTGTGTTTTCCCCACAAACCTACATAGAAAACTGCGTCTATGATCTTTGCTTAGGTGGAGGGTACCAGCCTATTCTGTGCCAGGCTCTCAATGTGTATTCTACTCAATGCCAACAGCAGGGTGTACAACTAGGGCAGTGGAGACAACCAGGCTTTTGTGGTAAGTGCCTTGTTATATCTTAATTAGAAATTTGACATTCAGCCTAATATAAATTAAATATTTGTGCAAGGTAAAAGATCACAGAGTTTGATGTAAATTCTTATTTCTGCCCTCCATTTCCAGAAATCATATGCCCTGATAGTCACAGTCATTTTGAGTCCCACGGAACAGGCTGCCCTGCAACTTGTAGCAACCCATCTGCCCCAATAAACTGTCCATTGCCTAATCAGGAGAGCTGTGTTTGTGATGATGGCTACATCCTCAGTGCTGGGCAATGTGTGCTTGAAGTGAACTGTGGCTGCACATTTGAGGGCTTCTATTACTCTGCGGGACAGTCAGTAGTGTTGGACGAGGACTGTGGGAGACAATGTGTTTGCAGTTGGGGGTCAATGTTCTGCTATCAGCACCAGTGTGGTCCAGCAGAGGTGTGTGGACTCCATAATGGTGTGAGGGGCTGCAGACCCATCAGTTATGCTACCTGTTCAGTTGAAGGCCTGGGTTCATACCACACCTTTGATGGACAAACTTTCAGATACCCAGGAGCTTGTGGACTGACCCTTGCAAGAGTGACGGGGCCATCCCAGCTGCCATACTTTGTTTTGACAGTGGAGAAAGTACCCAGAGGCCTTCAAGACTTTTCCAGGTTCCTGAATTTTGAGGCAGGAGGAACTCATGTTTCCATTGAATTAGGAGAAGGTAGCAATGTACAGGTAGGCTAAAGAATCTTAGCTTTTCATTTATTTGGGGCAGTTTAAGTATATTATTTCAAACTCATATGCTAGATGAATTAACATTTTTATTCTTCTCAGGTGGATGGACAGATTGTTGGTCTACCCATCAGTGTTGGTTCCAGTCAGATCCGCATCTATCACAGCAGTGTGAGGGGTTTTGTTTTGGAGACAGACTTTGGAGTGACTGTTCGAGCTGACTGGCCACACATTGTCCGAATCACAGCTCCAACCACTTACAATGGTACACTTGGAGGTCTGTGTGGGAACTTGAATGGAAACATTAATGATGAATTCTACAGCCCAGATGGTGTCCTGCTGGATAACGCTCAGCTTTTTGCGGACAGCTGGCGTGACGGATCCCTGTCAGCCCATTGTGAGGACCCAGCTGACATTTGGGAACCAGGAGTTTATCAGAACAGCAGCCAGTTCAATGAACTCTGCAGCATCATGACAATGAACGATGGACCATTTGCTGAGTGCAGCAGAACAATAGACCCTTGGCAGCGAATTGAAGACTGCATTCAGATGCTGGAGCAGACAGGGGGTTCCAGGGAGGCTCTGTGTGAAGCCCTGCGAGGGTACACACTGCACTGCCAACAGAATGGCATTGCAGTTGGAGAGTGGAGGAGTATCACCCACTGTGGTTAGTATCTTTCAAGTTGATAAGATTTTCAGAAATAAAACTATATACCTTCTTCAAAATTCTGATCATTCATTGGCTTTTCCATCCGGTTTTGTCTTAATTATCCCAGATCCCAACTGTCCAGCAAATACCCATTTTGAACTGTGTGGCACATCCTGTCCGGCGTCCTGCCCTAGCCTCTCATTTCCTTTCCAGTGTGATCTGCCATGCCAGGGGGGATGCCAGTGCAATGCTGGACTAGTGCTTGATGGAGATCGCTGTGTTCCCCCCACTGGTTGCGGCTGCCACTATCATGGCCGTTATCGGCAGCCTGGAGAGCAGTTCTGGCATGGTGAAGAGTGCCAATTCCTGTGTATCTGTGATGGAATCACTGGAAATGTCCGTTGCACATCATCATCTTGCAGTGAACAGGAAATCTGCCGTGTGGTGGAAGGAGAGTATGGCTGCCATCCTGGTCCACATGGTAGCTGTTATGCTTCTGGAGATCCCCATTATATCTCTTTTGATAGAACCTACTTTGACTTTCAAGGCACATGCCGATATGTGCTGGCCACAGTGTGTAATGATACTCGTGGACTTCCACACTTCCAGGTGGAAGCAAGAAATGAAGCATGGCATGGATGGCCTGTGTCAATAACTGTTGAAGTTTTTGTCAATGTTTCTGGGCATCTTGTGCACATGTCACAGGACATGAACAGTTATTCTGCTGTTAAGGTGAGCAAGTCCCTCTCACTGTTATTTTCCATGGAGAAAACATTACTGTTGTAATAATTGATAATATTGTTTTGTATAAACAATCTCTACTTTTTCTTCAAATAGGTTGATGAAGAGACCAGAAACCTCCCTGTCTATCTTGACTCTGGTCGGGTGTCTGTTTACTCCACAGGACAGTTTATATATGTCTCGACGGACTTTGGTTTCAGTGTCAGTTATGGTGGTTCCTGGCAGGTAAACATTGTTGTGCCAGCAGAATACAGTGGAGTTATGTGTGGCATCTGTGGTAACTTTAATGGACATCCCGAGGATGACTTCCTCACTCCGTCAGGTGCTTTGGCACCTTCAGCAGATCAGTTTGGGGCAGAATGGATGGCTGAAGATGACATCTCATGCAATCATGGCTGTGGAGATCATTGTCCTTTGTGCCAAGATGACAGCACAACTCAAGCCTTGTGTCAGATCATAAGGGACAATCAGGGTCCCTTTAGCTTCTGCCATGGTTCTGTAGATCCACAGGCCTACTTTGATAACTGTGTGTTTGATGTGTGCATCTCTGGGAACAGTAATGATGTCTTGTGTCGCTCCATCCAATCCTATGTGAGTGCTTGTCAATCTGTCAATGCCATGGTCTACCCCTGGAGAGAACTTGCATCCTGTGGTAAGTGACTGGAGGTGTGGGTGAGATATGTAAAAACTACAGATGAATTTGCTCTCTATATTGAATTTCCTTCTCCTTTTATCACAAAGATTGGATATTGTACAAACTATTAATTAAATTGTATAAAAAAAAAATTCTGTTGCATTTCCAGTCATGGACTGCTCATCAAACATCCCAAACAGTCATTATGAGGTGTGTGGCACAGACTGTGGTCATACGTGCGCCAGCAGCATCGATGCTAGTTGTGAACACACATGCTCAGAAGGTTGTTTCTGTGACGAGGGATTTGTCAGGAGTGGAGGCCTCTGTGTACCAGTAGAGCAGTGTGGCTGCTTGTATGATGGATTCTACTATCATGTGAGGATTAAAACATATTTTTTGTATGCTAAGCCTTATCATATAGGGCAGTGATTGGAGAAATAAAGCTTTTCAAAGGTTCGAATCATTTGAACCAATTGCTCTCAACGTCATCACCACTAAGCTTCTGACAACTCTTTCAGTTTTTTTCTAAAAATATTTTCCCAGAAAGTTTGACTTCAACTACTTTATAAGAGCACAATTACGAGCATAATGAGACTAAAAATGCGGACTGAGCTAACATTTTCAACGTTATGACGTTTAATCTTCCCTACGGCCTCTGTAGTCCCATTTAGCCACTTGTTAGTAACCACCCTTTTCAAGACACATGGCAGCTTCAAAAAATCACGAGTGGGGTAATACTGATGTATTTTATGTTGTAGAATAAAACACGAAAGTGTCTTGAGCTTGTGTTCACCACAAACCTTATATCAGCCATTTAACCAAAATCCTATTTAAAAAACCCATTGGGGGGAACCGGAAGTGCTAAAATGCTAACTTGCTTCTGAGTTTTGGCCTACAAAGTGATGTCACACGTGCACCACTCTATGGACATAGACACTTGTTCAATGATTCTCCACTGGGGGGCGGAGAATCCGCCTGATTCATAGGTTCACCGAGATCACCCCCAGTGGTGAACCATTGAAATTTCGGAATGTTTTGAAACAGTTAGAATGCAATGCAACTTTGTTTACTGAAATCATGTGACTTTGGCAGTTTGAAACACGCTCCGAACCACTGCTTCGAAACAAAATATTCATATAGATTTTGAAGCTTCATAAAGCAGTGTTTATAAAGCACTCATCACTAATATCAATAAATATATTTACACATCATTCACATGGGACTCTTAAAAACTACATTGTGATGGCATGATGCTTTTTGTGTGTAAAAATACTCACTGATCTTATGTTATGGAAATGTCAAGTTTGTTGTCATTGTTGATTTTGTAGATTGGTGAACAATTCTGGGATTCAACATGTTCCCAACACTGTCAGTGTTTTGCTCCAAATGATCTACACTGCACTGCATCTTTCTGTCCATCGGCCATGGAGTGTGCAGTCAGAAATGGACGTCGTGGCTGCTATAGTACAATGTCCACGTGCACAGTCTGGGGCGACCCCCACTACATCACCTTTGATGGGGCTGTGGCTCACTTTCAGGTAACAGCTCCTTTTTTGCAGACAATTAATTGTAGTATGGGATCAAAAGAGGGTTATTGGTGTTAGAATATCTAAACAAGGTTGGACTGCAAGTGTATTTCATGAATGTCTGAAGATTCTTCAATATATGAATGTATGTGATGTCTCGCAAGATATTTATAACTGGCAAGTTGTAGCTGTTAGGGAAGTAAAAGAAATAATGGAGACTGTATTTTTTTAATCCTACCAGGGAACGTGTTCGTATGAGATTGCCCAGACCTGCGGTAATGTTACAGACAGTGATCTGGAGTTCCGTGTGGTGGCCACCAACAGGCACCGGGGGAACATGGTAGTGTCATTTGTGTCTGCAGTGGATGTCTGGTTGTCTCAGCATGAACAACAGATGCACATCACTATTGGGCAGAACAGGAGAGTTAAAGTAAGTTACACTTCAAATAATGTCAATATAAAAGTTCTATTACTTTCTCTCTTTTCTTATGTTGTAATTTTCTGATTGTCCTCCAGGTAAATGGAAATCCTATTGACACACCAACTTATCAAATTAATGATCTTGTAGAGGTACATGAGGAGCAGGGATTTGTAATTCTAAATGCGTTTAATGAATTCATTGTCCATTTTGATGGACACAGCAGCCTTCTAGTCAGAGTGAGCAAAAGATTCTATGGATCTCTATGTGGAATGTGTGGAAATTTCAATGGTAATCCTGCGGATGACAAAGTGCTGCCCAGCGGAGAACTCGCTTCTGATGACATTTCCTTTGGCCACAGCTGGAAATCAGACACCAGCTTTTCAGGGTAAGAACCAGAAGACTTTAGGACAGTCATTTTTACCTGGTGGGTTGGGATCCAAAAATGTGTCTTGGGTTTCTTTTTATAGAGTGGTGGATAGGGTAAAAGTTTCATGTGATTTGTGGAGTTCTTGCAGCTCCAACAGTAGGGCATGGCACTGTCAAAAGCAAGGCCATGGGTTTGATTCCCATTCTTAATTGGAGCAACCAATATAGAAAGAGAGAGATTGGCTTCCAAATGTTGATGTCATGCTAATGTTCAGTTTTACTACTTTTGTTTTACTTTTAGTATAGTTTTGAGAATTCAGTGCTCCAAGTTAAATTCTCTTCTGAAAATACTTGTTTCAAGAATCACTTCTTTAGTTTAAAATATGCATGAAGAGCAAATGATGATCATCTGTAAACTCTTTCTTTATCCAAATGATGAAATAGTATAGACATAAACCTGACCTGAAGTTTTCTTGTATCCTTCAGCTGTGGTGCCAGAGACCAGACCGGTAATGCTGATGAGTGTCCATCCAGGCACAGGTATTCTGATCTCTGTAGTATTATCACCAACACCACTGGCCCCTTCCAGAACTGCCATCTTCATGTTGACCCCGCACCTTACTACTACTCTTGTGTGTATGATCTGTGTCTCTACACACGTGCAAATGGCATGCTATGTTCAGCTGTTGAGGCCTATGAGACAGCTTGTGCCATCTTGGAGATACAGATCCCAGAGTGGCGCTCGGGTCTGAGGTGTGGTAAGTCAAAATCACATTTCAGCGCAGATTATTTTGTGATTTTGTGATTTAGATAAAGTAGCAGGGTGGGGAAATAGGGTCCATAGGATACAAGTTTGTTTTTTTGTCTTCTGTGATTCAGTGATTCTTCCAAATGATTCAGTGTCTGAATGATTCACAATGATTTCTAAACAGTTTGAACAATCCATAGAAAAGAATGTCTTGTGAATTTCACAGTCTCTGTTTTTTTACTTAGACGTGAGAGATCGCTGCTCTGAACTCAGCTGCTCTGAGGATGAATGGTGTGGGAAGAAAAATGGTGTTTATGGCTGTTTATGTAACGATGACCAACCCAGACCAGAACCTGACTCTTTTGGTTGGTATCAATCAATCAATCAATCAATGAACAATAACAAAAAAAAAAAAAACACACACACATATATATATATGGGTTATTAATTGTGTTTTTTTAATAATTCTGACAATCTTTTGACTTTTTCTTTTCTCTCAGATTCCTCAGAAAGCTGTGAAAGCAGCTCTGGCTCCATGTCTGTGTCTCGCTGTCAGCTCTTTGAGGCTGGTTTTCCAGCTGATGTCTTACACCTCAATGATCCCAGCTGTAAAGGAACGGTCCGAAATGGCAGAGTGGAATTCCATTTTGATAATGATGAACACATCTGTGGTACAAATCTTCTGGTAGGTTTAGTTATGAATTATCTATTCAAATACAATATAGAAATATTTGTAGCATCTGATAGAACCAACACAGTTTGATCTCACTACAGTCCTTTGAGAAGTCTGTAGAGAGGTCTGTAAGGGTACTGAATCTGTAAAATCAAAATAAAGGTCCCAAACAGGGAAAAGACTACAATCTAGTCAACCTAAAGACTTCTCAAAATCTCATAGAGATTCAGTGGGGAAGATGATGCACAACACCATGCCATAAAAGAGACTTGAACTTGTGCCCGCATTCTCCACCACTATTTCCCACCATTATTTCACTTGGCTGATAAAACATTTTGGGCTGTGTAGTTTTTTATGTATGATGTTGACTTACTAAAAGAAAAAAAAAACTTTTTTATGATGCAAATAGCCCACCTCATTGGCAGAGGCTGTTTACAATAACTCTGCCCACCATTTTTCAAAGCTCATTCTTCTCTCTTTTCCCATTGCATATCATCTATCTACTGAGAGGTGTTTATTTCAAAGAAAAACAATGGAAATATTTGAAAAGTAAAAATAAAGTTCTCAACAGGTATTTAATATTTAATTGGTCTATGATTGAAACTGGTTGTGGTGTCTTTGCATTGATCGGACTGGCTGAGACATGGGCCAAGACACGTGCAGCTCGTATTACAACGCTCAAAACCATGGCTCCCTTCCTGGACCTTCGAGGCCAACTTTACTGATCAGCAGGTTCAATATTGTAGGGTTAGGGGTAGGTGTAGTGTGGGCTTTAGGGACAGGGATAAGTAATGTCCCAATAAGGTATCCATTTATGATTATCGCCAACTGTTTTATAATAATAATAATATTATTACTACAATATGCTAAGGTACAAATAGTATCTCAGAAAATACTGCTATTGTGCAAATAGCTGCAGCATTTTTTAAAATACCTTGAATTCAATGTAGGCTAAATTGTAAAATGTTATATTTGTTGTCCACAGGCTAACAGCACCCACTTCATCTATGATAACTTTATTCTGGGGACACTGAGGTCAGAAGGTCTCATCAGCAGAGAGAAAATCCTGAAGCTTTCTTTCAGCTGTGTTTATCCTCAAACACAAACACTTTCCATGAATGTGGAAATCAACCCACTGGAGAGGTGCGAGTCAAATACAAATTCTGGTTCCAGCAGCACAAAGGGAGTTGTTTTACTATATTTTTCTCACCCTCATGTTCTCCAAACATGAAATGTCTTTTTATGTCTTTATTTGCTCGAAGGAACATAGAATTTTACTGGTCTCACCTTTCAATGCAGTTAATCCTCATGGGGACTTTCAAACTTCAAAACAATCACAATGTTGTCCATATGAATCCTGCTGTATATTCCAAATCTTCTGAAATTATCTGATAGCTTTGTTTAACCCTCTGAGGTCGGCCGTCACGCCCGCGTGATTTACTCACTTTTTTCTTGTCAGTGTGAAAGAGACTCAAAATGCTCCGTCAATTTTGAACATACAATTAAGAGATATATACCATTGCAATCTGTGAAATGTCTACTTTTACTTGTGCACACTCATAGTAAAAACAAAATGTTGTGCTTTTTGCAAAATAAACAAAACTAACATGATGCGTGAGCTGCGATCTCTCTCCGAATGAAATCCATTCTGATAGTCATAAGAAAATGAACGGTAACTTTGTGAATACTATTCACACAAATATGAAACGCATGTCTAAATAAACGTTGAAATGTCAGGTTTTAAATCATGTAAGTCAAATCTAAAACAAATATTCTCTGTTTATGTAATCTGTTTGAAAACGGAGAGAAATCAGTCGTTCGCGAGCCAGCTCATTATCTGTAATGTGACCACGCCCACGGAGAGCGCGCGCTATTCAAACACAAATTCTGAGGCGATTACTGTAACAGAGAGTTAACGCCCACATAACATTCTTAGTTCAAGATGCTTCACAGCTTTGGCCTTTGGATGGGCCGTTAGCCACTGGGGGAGTGTCTTTTGTCTCCCCTGGTGTGAATTGCTAATGTATTCATGGCCATCACCACTCCCATGCATACAGCAGTGGTGACACAAAAACTGATTTACAAAATTTAAATCATTATATTGTTGTTTGTGTTGAAGCATTCAGAATGATTTCCACATCATTGTGTAGTAAAAATTCTAGCCTACAAGCTTGATAACTCAAAAGTCTTGTGAACAACTATTCAGTATGTGTTTTATGGCCTTATTGCAAGGGCATTTTTTTGCCAAAACTTACTAACCACGCATAATCTTTATTTGTAAAAAGATGCAAACATGTACATCTATTTTGCTCACATATTATTGTAGCAGAGTTTGTGCTGAATACAGCAAAATTACATGTTGGCCAATAGTATGTTATAAGTAGCTGAAATAAGCACAAATGTCAGAGCATGTAAAACTACTCCAGGACCCCAAATCAGCCTCAGACCCCAGAGGGTTAAGGAGCTTGAGAAGATTCATGATTCATCAGTTAATCATTCCGGTCATTTTTGTGAACTGGTGTCCTTGGAAATATCCAACTAAATAGAGCAAATCCCTTACGGACATCATTCTTTCTCTACTAAGCTCTGGTGAACACACTAAAGAGAGCATTAGTGTGGATTTCAAAATTGTCAGTGGATGATGTTGACTGAATTGTCAACATTTTGGGTGAACTAATCCTTTTAGCAGAAAAATAAATGAATAAAAATGTAAATATATAGTAATATTTTCTAAACCAAGAATATATATGGTTTACTGGGCAAATAATGGGTAAATTGTTTACCCATAAATCAAAGTAGTTTTAACACATATCTGTCCATTATTTCATCAGCATTGTGCACAAGACTCTTCCCGCTGGTGAAGGCAGATATCAGGTCCGGATGATTCCATATGAGGATGATGAGTTTACCCGGCCCTTCACTGGTGCAGTGGATGCAGAGCTCGACCAGGAGATGCATGTGGAAGTTCGTGTTGAGGGGGTCGACAGCCGCCAGTTTGCCCTGGTGATGGACACGTGTTGGGCTACACCTGTGAATGATCCCGATCACAGCCTCCGCTGGGACCTCATCGCTTCAGAGTAAAGAAGGGCTTTTTTTAGGATTGCCTTTATCTCTCAGTATTTCAATACTAACACACAGGATTCCACATTTGTACAGTGGAAAAGAATTTGATTTGTTCATTATCATTATTGATATCCTCAGGTGTCCCAATCCAAATGACGACACAGTGGAGCTGCTGCAGAACGGCGTCTCAACATCCAGCCGTTTCTCCTTCAGGATGTTCATCTTCACTGCAAACTCCACTAAGCTTTACCTGCACTGTGCTGTTCACCTTTGCCTTCGGTCAAGCAATCGCTGCTCAGTGGTGAGACCTCTCATAGTTCATAAAATTGTGATGTTAAATTTTTTAGATTGATATTGAAAATTGATATTTTCAATATCAATCTAATTCAATAATTATATTACCCAGTGTATGTTTTTTGTCTTTCTGTGTATACATGGAGTGTCTATAGTAAAATGTGGTGGGTAAATGGTACATGTTAAGTTTTAAAAATCTGCAGTTTATAAACCCCAGTTAATCAAACAGTAATAAAGTAAAGTAATGATGTTTAATGTTCAGGGCTGCTAAAAGACATGTTTTTGCTGCCCTCTCCTGGAGACTTTGTGCATTCCTTTATGTTTCTTGTTTGTTCAGTGATATTTAACTGTGATTCACAGCTGGATTTTGCTCTTTTCTCTCTCAGGACTGTGACTCTGGACACCAGCGGAGAGAGGACAGGTCTCTGGACTTCCATGACAGCGCTTCCATATCCATGGGTCCTCTGATGTTCTCTGGAGGGAACGCAGGTGAATATTTCACTTATTTCAATCATTTGTAATAAAGGTTTCTATGTAAATACAGTATATTTCACTGCATGTCATTATATTCCCTGTTCACAGATAAGTGGGTCCCAGAACAAGTGAAGGTTTCTGAGGCTTCTTGTCTGTGTGCTTCTCTGATGGTGTTTCTTGTTCCTCTGATGAGTGTCCTGACACACTTTTAGTTTAAGTGCAACAATTTACATGAATATTGTCTAATGCTATTTTAATTGGCCACACTGGTTTTGGGTTTCCAAACTGTTTCATATCTGTTATTTTAGTTGAACTGTTTTTTGTTCATCATTCTGAGTCCGATCCAAAATGTGATTTGCTCAGCTTTTTGTTTAAAATGTTCCTTTTTTCTAATGAAACTTACCCACATTCAAGTGTTAATAAAAAACAATGCATGTAATATTTTTTTTCTTCTTTTTAAAGCAGATGCTTTGTTCTTTCTTTTTATATATATATATATATAATTTAAGACATTCATAAAACAAAATATTATGGGGGCCATGAAAGTTTTGTGAAAATGATCAAAAATCCTGGTGCTGGCTTTAAAAAAAAGATAGTTCAAAGATAGTTCTATAAAACCGTAGTCATACCGTAAATATTGTGATTGTTGAAAACTAACTATGACTTTCTTTTCTTAAAAATATGTGTATTTTTGTAATGAAGGGCGAGTCAGCGGATGAGCAATCAACAGCAAACCGGTAAATCCAAGGAAAGGCAGTAATCGTAAACAATAGGCAGGCAGGAGTTCAGGTCAGGCAGATATCAATCATAGTCCAGTATAACAAAGCAAGGATCGGGACAGGCAGCAAGAATCCAACAACGAAAAACAGACAGGGTAATAACTGGAAAAAACAAGACAAAGATAAATGCTCAGAAATGCTACACACTGGGGAAATAACAAAACCTCCCAAATGAGTGTGTGTGCAGGGTGTTTAAATAGTGTGATGTGATTAACGGCAGGTGTGTATGCAATCAGTCCAGGTATGAAGGTTAATGGGAAATGTAGTATGTGTTTGAGTTAGTGTATGAAAGCTCAAGGTGGATTGTGGGAAATGAAGTCCAGTAGTGAGAGAAGCAGTTCAGGGTGTAAGTGCCCTCTAGTGCTGGTCACGGGCACTCAAGCTGCTAACCCTGACAATTTTTAATAGGGCATTTATTTTTAAGGAATGTATGAAAAATATTTTAAATGATTCAATGAGGTAAATGAAGAAATAAATAATTAAATCTGATGGTTGGCCTCATATTTTTTTTTCCTTTTGTAACCAATTTCTTTCAGTAAAAGAATGAGAATGTTTAATGATCATAGCTCTTTTTACTAATATATCTACAATCATTTTACTTCTTTTCTTTATGTCATTATGATAATATGTGTAAGTCTTACTATTTTACTTTCAATTCTAAAGTCTTTGAAGAATTTTATAGTTGAATTGTTCTTTCTTTAATGGAAAGATGTATTTTTCTAGTTTTCAGGTTTAGAAGTTAAAGAGGCTTCATAAAGTGATGAAGCCCTAATAATAATAATGACTCTTACATTTCTGTCTTTTATGGTAAAATACGAATTAATTCGATTCCTTCTCTCTTTATTTTTAACATTTAAAATACTTATTTTAAATACTCAAAATATTTACAGCAGAAAATGCTTTCAGCTAATAATTGTTTCTTATGAGGAAAAACAGCTGCCTTCCTCAATAAAATGTTTTTTTTTTTTTTTTTAAATCCTCATCCAAGCTGTGATTATTCCATCCTGACCAGTGGTGAAAAGTAACATGTACCATGTGACATTGTCCGGTGCCTGTCTAGTTTTATGATGGGATTACTTAGAACATGGATTTAACGATATAATATTTTTAATTTTATTTTTTCTAGTGAGGGAAACCAACGAGAATTATAAAAAAAATACAGGATGTGATTTGTCCCATATTTTACGTGGGCCATGCATATTTGAATAAACAAGAATTTAGTTGTGTGGAGAGTACAAATATAAAGTAATAAATTTCATATGAAGTAGTAGCTCAGTTGCGCATGATTGCATTTTAGCATCTTTTTTTCCCATAGCGTCAGAGTTTCGAGCTAAAGAACACACATGACTGATGAAAACGTACTGAAAGTCCATGAAAACTAATGGCCTGTTTACACCGGGTCACTTCATGCATTTTCTCTGATCGGATAGCTATCCGATCGTGAAACGACCAGGTGACCGCCGATGTTTCTGGTTGTTGAAACCACATATGTAAATTATACTTCTCCCAAAAATTCAAACCTAACCAGCAGGATAGTAGCCCTGCAGGAATTGTGTTGCACACTTGTGCTGTAGGGAATGCTTAAACTTACTGTTGACCTTTTTAATCTGTACTTTATTGAATGATTAGGAGCTTTCTAAGTGAAACCTGTTTATATAAAAACAAGTGTAAAATGTTAAATTAGGAATTTAAACTGTAACTGATTTCCCCACACAAATGTTAAAGCTTTGATGCTAACTTAAGTTTCATTACTGTTAAAGCTATAACGTGCATTAATATGTTTATTTACTAAAAAAGGAATACGTGGAGAAAAACAAGGCAACTTTATTACTAATGTAATATCTAATTTTTCATTAAACTGATATTTAAATATATTATTTCTGTAGGCTATACAAAAAAGACAAAAACAGGACAAAATAAAATGGCGAAATTAGCTGATCTATACCATGTTAAATGATGGTATCCTAGTATATGAGTGGTACATCCCCTTAAGCTCACTTAAATGTTTGATTGGGAGCCATTCCAACGGATTTTTAATGCGTATTTATCGCGTGTTGATGTGTAAAATTTCATGTATTTTTGACCCGTTTGGCCTTCCACATCAACTCGCATTTAAGTGTTGATGTGTAAAATTTCATGTATTTTTGACCCGTTTGGCCATCCACATCAACACGCATTTAAGTGTTGATGTGTAAAATTTCATGTATTTTTGACCCGTTTGGCCTTCCACATCAACGCGCATTTAAGTGTTGATGTGTAAAATTTCATGTATTTTTGACCCGTTTGGCCTTCCACATCATGTATTTTTGACCCGTTTGGCCTTCCACATCAACACGCATTTCCGCCAAAGCCGGGCACGTCGAGTATAAACTGCCGCAAATAAAAAACTGAAAGTCGCAGAAGCTCAACAACACAATTATCTTCATTAAAGTAATGAGACTAAATGATCTTTCCAGTGTTGTTGCCGCGGTCTCTCCTAATGTGGTCTTTGATTTTGAAATTAGCTGATGATCAATAATATTTGTGTAACGCTTGGGGTGTGTAGGAACAGGCTCGACGACTGAAGTAATTTCAAACAGTTTAATATTTAAATGACTGGAATACATACAGGACACACCATCGACGATACTTTAACAACGGACAAAGACTGGGCTGACACAGAGAGAATATATACACAGAAACACGCGAGGATAATGAACGGGGCACAGGTGACAGACATAACTAATTACAAGACACGGCTGACTCAAATGAACTGATAACGAGACAATGACAAACGGGAAATCAAAACAGAGAACACGTGACAGATGACAAAACTCAAAACAAAGACCACATAACAACTGACAGGACTGATGAATGCAAACCAAGGAACACATGACAGGTGACTGGACTGAACTCAAAACAAGGAACATGAGACTAAGGACAGGACCGGGGAATAGGGAAACAGATACAAACAGACATAGCCATGACAATTTGTTGCTTCCGGTGACGTGAACTCCATTAAATAGCTTGAGAATTGAAGATCGGCTTTATGTAAACACATTTATGTGGGCAAGTGTAAATGACCAAGAGTCATCTCTTCCAAATGAACATGAAGGGACATCAAAAGCTATGTTGAAAGAAACAGTTCAACTAAATCCGTGTCATATGCAACTGCTGAAAGACGTGAACAAAAAAGCTTAAGTATGTAACATAAAAGCTTATGTTAACTACATTTACCACAGAAAAGCCATTCAATTACCATAAACAGGGTTGGGGAGTAACGAAATACAAGTAACTTAGTTACGTATTTAAAATACAACATTTGAGTAACTGCGTTTCATGACAGTTACATTTTAAATGGGTGGTTATCAGATTACAGTTACATCTGAAAAGTATTTTAGATTACCAAAGTGATTACTTTGAATTTTAATGTCATTTAAACATTAATGTAAACATTACTGGATGATCCACGACTGTTTTGCGACAGTTGTTTGAGTCCCTTGTAATTGTAAAAAAAAAAGGTAATTACAACTTTTTATCTCACAATTTGACTTTTTTCCTGGCAATTGCGAGTTTGAATCTCACAATTCTGACTTTTTTTTTTTTTTTTTTTTGCAAAAATCCAAGATTTAAACTCACAACTGCGTTTTATAAAATCAGAATTGGGAGATATCTCCTATTATGATATCTCATAATTCTGACTTTTCTCAATATTGCGAGTTTATATCTCATAATTTTGACTTTATAACTTTATAACAATTGCAACTTTATATCACGCAATTCTGAGAAAAAAGTCAGAATTGTGAGATACAAACTCACAATTACCTTATTTGTGTGTGTAACATAATTATTAGTATTCCAAAGTATTCTAAAGTTTTTAGATTAAGTTACAAAACTTGGGTAATGTAACAAAATACGTTACTAATTACTTTTTTCTTATTATCTGTAGTGAAATACATTTTTAAAGTAACCTACCCAGTCCTGACCATAAACCAGCGTTTCCCAACCCTGTTCCTGAAAGCACACCAACAGTCCACATTTCGGATGTCTCCCTCATCTGACCCCTTTATTTTCTATCTTGGAGTTTCTGCTGATGAGTTGATTCACGTGTGTTTGATTAGGAAGAGTTGCAAAATTTGTAGTGTTGGTGTGGTTGGGAAACACTGCCATAAACAACTACAGTTATGACCAAAAAGCAGACTAAATATATTGTATTATTAAACAATATAATATTATATTGTTTCTAAATCACCAAAAAAGAGCTGATAACAAATTTTGGCAACAAAAAAAACGCTTACTTTGGCAAGGGAGAGCAAGATCACAGCTGTTCAGAATGTTTTTGCAGCATCATCAGAACATGATCGTCGTAACCACATGGTGGCGCCACTGATTTCTGTTTTGTGATATAAATGAATAAATGAATGTTATGTGCTCACTTACAAACACATTATGTATAGTCTTAATTATTTTTCACCTAAGAGACCATTAAAAAAAATGCCATCAGATTCATGTTTGTTCAAATATGAAATAAAAAGGTGGCTTCATAACCCGTCTACTTTCCCTTTTATTTTTGAGTAATATAACATTAATTAATGAGATAATTTGGATATCGATAAATGCAATACCATCTGTGCAATTGTTTTACTTTCCATAGTGATGATACTGATTCTTATTTGCGTCAAATGTGTGTGGCAATGTACCTAATTTCCAAAGGATCTGAAGAATGTCGCAGCACTGGTTGAAATTCTCTTTTATAGTAGCTAAGGTTACAGGGTGAGGTTCACTTATTGCTCAGATCACCAAAAATGTTTGACAGTTGTTTTCACGCAGGTGTGGCTGCGGAGGCTTTGATCCGCCCCGACTGACGGCTGGTTCTTCAAGTAACAGCTGCCAATATGCTTATAATAGTTTGTAAGCAAAAAGAGGCAGCTTTTGGCCACACACAGAAATGTCATAATGCACATGCATGTACGTCATGATGTTCCTGCTGTCTATATAGCGGGCGAGGCCACAATAGAGCATGAGGGAACTGATCCACCCATGATTCCTAGTATTTTGCTATTATAGCAATTGCAAAACAATATGTAATTGAAAAGTAACAAGATTGAATAAACATATAGACACAATTTAGTAAGTGAAGCCTTTATTTGTCCCGCAGTAGGGGGATATATTATATTATATTATGTATTATATATTATATATTATATTATATTATATTATATTATATTATATTATATATTATATATTATATTATATAACATTATATATTATATTATATTATATATTATAGTATATTAATATTAACATGTAATTTTAATATTATAATATTATATAATATTCCAATATAATTAATATTAATCATTTAATAAGAAACTCACGTAAAAGAAGTAATAACGAAATGCAAGATAATATCGTGTAATATTTTGAATATTCATAAAATAGCACGATTTACATTTACAGACGTGTGCAATTTGTCATTCTAGCTTCATAAAGATCAAAAAAGTTAATGTTTCTCAACTGATTTTACACAAATGATCTCAGAATGATCTCAAAATCCAATGATTACAGAAATATACAGCAAAAAGTCCAAGGTCACTGTATAATTTGGTAATGCATAGCATTCTTTTAAATATCACATTTAGTAAAATAAACTTGTATAAAATTAGGTCTTAGAGGAGTCTTCTGTGTCCTCTCAATCTCTTCTTATAACACCTCATCTTCTCTTATTCTCCTTTCTTCCTCTTCTTTTTATATTCATCTTCTCCTATTTTTCTCTTTCTACCTCTTCCACTCTCCTATTTATTCTCCTCTTCTTCTGGTAACGTATTTATATAAAGCGAAATCGTAATGGAACAGTTTAGTAAAATGTACTTAGTGGAAATATGGTTTAACTGTAGTTGCTTGTTAACAATTGAAACTTTATAGGAGAAATTTGCGTAAAGTCAGTTTTTTTTTTTTTTTAAATGATATATGTCATTTGTATTAAATCATGAAATATATGTTTAGGAAAATCGTTAACTCTTTTTAGAACATTTACCTTGCTTTTTTTTTACCTGTGTAAAAGCAAAGTGTAAAACTGATAGGCAGGAATGATTCTGGGAATGTGTGTCCTCATAATTCAGATTCATTTGATTGACTCTATCTACATTCATCTATTCAAGGCTGTTTTAAAATGGCAGGTGTACAATGAAACTCTGGCGTCATGTGGTGTGGAAAAAATGTTATTGTTGGAGGTGGGGTGTTAGAGTTGTCTAAGATCCACCTACACTTAATACAGACACAGATAAGATTGTGAGGACTTGAGTTCATTCTTCATTGTATTCTGTAACTGGATTAAAGCATCACTGTGTTTTGGAGTTTGAGAAGCAACATTTTGTATCAGGTAATCTTACTTTATCCCTTTGAGCTCTAATTACTCTGCTTATGATAAATCTATATCATTTTGTAACATACATTTTTGTAACATTTTACAATAAGGTCTAAGTTGTTAAAATTAGTCAATGCATTTACTAACATGAAGTAACAATTAATCTTTTTACAGCATAGTAATACTTTTTTTTTTTTTTAAATTAAACTTTTATAAAGATTAAAAAATACTGTAAGTATAGTTCATGGTTACTTCATGTTAACTAATGAAGGCTTTTTATTAAGTTGGTTTTTTTAGTGACAACACTAAATTTGGTAGCACTTTATTTCACTGTTTCGCATGTACATACTACTATTGTAGTAATTACAATAGGTTATTACCTATTATAATTGGTTATTAATTAGTTATTACTAGGCATTAGTCCTGAATATACACTTAAACCTAATCTTAAACCACATTTACCTTACTTTCTCAGTAAGTACACTGTAAGTACATTGAAAGTGCACGTACTGTAAAATAAAGTGCAATAAATATAGAAACACATATTTCATATGTTTCTGTTTGTGTGTGCAGGTGTAAGAGGTGCCGTTTATCGCAATGAGTTTTCTATTCTCATTGTGTGTTTTAATACTGCTGCTTTTTGGTGAGTGATTATACATCTTTGAAGTCTGAATACACAAATCGTCAGAATGATGCTACATCAAATAAGTCATCCTTCAAAATTAAACCATTGTTCTTATATTCTTTTATTTTAAAGGTGAAACAATTGATGGGCAGCTATCAGGTAATTATTTCCATTCATTTTAGAACACTTACACTTACTGCTTCCCCTTTCAGCTTTCTATTAGACAAAAACAAATATTTCAATAGTATAGAGACACTTTGATAACAGCATTTAATAACTGTGCCAGCTAAAACGTATGCAGTATTACATTATGCATCGAAAATTGTTTCTTCTGTTTGGATCACGTTATTAGTTTTGAAGGCGAGGACTTTAGTGTGGAGAAATGTCAAATAGATTGAGAAAAAAAACTATAAAAGTACCTCACTACTTAGTTTATTGAAAAGTGCAATCATTCTCAGAATAGTCAAGTCACCTTTACTTATATAGCGCTTTTTACAATTGTGGCAAAGCAGCTTTACATTAATAATTGGCAAATCAAAGAAAATGGTGTCATTGTCCAGCTTATTCTATATATTATTGATTCATTTCGTTGCAAAGATTAATAGTTATTAGTTTAGATAATTTATCAGCACTGGAGAAAACAGTGAAGTAATCGTCCAGCTCAGCTCAGTTCGCATACAACGGCACCAATGCAGGCATACTAAAAATACTGCTGAATAATGAATAATGTATGGATTGTGAAAAATGTGTGCTGTGTTGCAATGTGCCCTAAAAAGATGGCCTAAAAGTACTGTTCATCATTAGAAAGAACATATTTTTGAGCGTGTGGCAATAGTGTAGGCATCTAGTGGCATAACACTGCGTCATGGAATTGCTTCTTAAAAACCACATAGTGTAGGTGTGTGCATCAAACCGTCACTCAAACTGTCAATCTCACGGTCACATTTGACATCATGTGACACACATTCCACATTTTAATGCTTTAAAACATTAGGCTACCAAAACACTACAATACTTGCTAGCACTTTTGGTAGGAAATGTTAGGTTGTGTATATCCTCTTTATCACAGCTAAAAGAAAAGAGATGCTCAGTCAGTGAAACAAGTACCTTAAGCCTAATCTAATTTGAAAGAATGGTTTGCAACATTAAAATATGCATTTACAAACATTTAAAAAGATTATTTATTGTTTCCATAATAGACCCCTGCAACAACTACAAAATCCTGGATGAACCTCAAAGAGCCACCAACAATCAGTATTCCTCTGAAGTAAAGTGTGACTGTGAGGTCAGCTGGAATGGCTGGTATCGTCTCTTCATTCAGGGTCAGAGCGTTCAGATGCCAGACACATGTGTTGATCAGGACAGTTGTGGCACTCATGCCCCACTGTGGCTGAACGGAGGACATCCAACAGTTGAGGATGGAGTGGTCACTCGAGACGTCTGCGGTCACTATGACAATGACTGCTGCGCTTTTCAGTCCAATCCCATTAAAGTCAAAGCTTGTACAAATTTTTATGTCTATGAGTTTGTGAAACCATCTTTCTGCTATTTGGCATACTGTGCAGGTAAATATCTTACATTTTAGGATTAAGTCATAATTTTGTCTTTGTTGATACAATTTTGATCTTATTTTTACTTTTTTTCAGACGTAAGGAACATCAACACCACCTATACCTTCTCAACCCCAGCAATGGCTATTAGAACTGGTAATGTAATATTTTACAATCTCAAGTGTTTTTGTTCATATTAGCAAACCTAGTGCACTCAAGTACAATGGGACTTGAAGGCCCGCTGAAGTGCCTTGAAATGCACGTTATTCAGTGCGTTGACGTCTTTTCCAATGAATCAGGAAGTTGAATAGGAAGTAGTGTTTGGTTTACAGCTCGGCCAGAGCCTTTGAGCTGGCTAAAGCTGCAGTTTATGAATAATCTTTATCTGTTTCTCTGCTTGATCTCCTCCATATCTCTTGAAAATATAGCATTCTGTGCAAAATTCAAATGGGTCCGGTACATTTTCTGGAATGCGTATATTATCTGCTCTGTGCTTTCGTGTCTCTGGACCGGAACAAACTGTGCGCGCTGTCGCGGTTCGCATGACACCAATGTGAAATCAGACTTCATTCGCCCCAACGGAAAGCATAATTACATTATCTGAATCGTTCCCTATCCCCTACATAGTGCACTATGTGCCATTCACCATGTAGAAAATAGTATATGTGTGAACAAGAGATCCATTTTAGCCGTAGCTTCAGAGTCTATTTATAATGTAGGGGGCAGGACGCTTTAGATTGTAGCGAGCATTTGATTGGACAGAAAATCTGATGAAGCCAAAGTGCAAATTTTTATGGATCATCAAAATCATTGATCCATATTGGTGGACTATGTGAATGTTTTCATTGTTTTGGAGCACACTAGCTTATAGATAACAGTAACAAATATTTTTTTACTAAAAGTCCAAAAACTTCAATTTTGTTTTCATGGGGACTTCAAGGTTTTTTTTTAAAAGTTCATCTGCTTTTGACAGTCCTAAATGATGTTATATGAGATGCTCAGACTCACTGTTTTAAGCTTTTATAGCTAATCCAATAGTAAAAAGTATTGGCCTATAACAAGTAGAAATCAACTTACTCAGAAACATTTCTTTCCATAATAGTGCCCCCTGTTGACCCCTGCAACAAGTACAAAGTGCTAGATGATCCATGGAGAGCCACCAACAATCAACATTCCTTTCAAATAATGTGTGACTGTGAGGTCAGCTGGAACGGCTGGTATCGTCTCTTCATTCAGGGTCAGAGCGTTCAGATGCCAGACACATGTGTTGATCAGTATAGTTGTGGCACTCATGCCCCACTGTGGCTGAATGGAGGACATCCAAAAGTTGAGGATGGAGTGGTCACTCGAGATGTCTGCGGTCACTGGGACAATAACTGCTGCAATTTCAAATCCAGTCCTATTAAAGTCAAAGCCTGTCCTGGCAAATATTATGTTTATGAGTTTGTAAAACCAGACTTCTGCTCTTTGGCTTACTGTGCAGGTAAATACATTTACATTTTCCGTTTGTTTACATAAGTCATAAGTGTAGCTTTGTTGATTTACAAAGCCTCACTGTTTTTCAGATGTAAGGAGCACAAACACTACCTATACTACTGTCACTCCAGAGACAATGTTAACCACAGAAACTACAACCATGGATGTTACAACTGGTAATCTAATGTGCTGATTTCCATTCTGTCGGATTCTAACCATTACTAGATCCATCTTAAACAAGTGTGTGTGTGTGTGTGTGTGTGTGTATGTGTTAGTGAGACAGAGAGAGATGGAGAAAGAGAGAGTAATTGTTTTAGTATTTATCAAATTTGCAATGTTTTTTTTTTTTTCAGATATTGGGCACAATACCACTTTCTATACTACCATCATGATAGAGACAAGTTCAACCATACAAACTACATTTATAGATACTTCAACAATGGACACTGGTAATTGAATGTGCTATGTGAAAATTATGTTTTTGTTTTGAATGAACATATCAGATCTATGTTATGAGTTACATGTGTATAAGTTAGACAGTTTGTGAAACATGAAATCACCTATTTCGATTTGAATTTAATTTGTGAAATAACAGTTTAATTATATGTAAAAGAAATTATATAACATATTTTTAAGTTTAAATATAAATATATATATTCACTGCCTCTTGCAGACAAAGTGGACACAACAATGACAACGGAAACCACAAAAACAGAAAGTAAGGCTATGGAGACGACAACTTCAGAAAGTACCACAACCGAGAAAACAACAGCAGACATAACAACAACAGAAAGCCCAACAACAGAAATAACCACAATGACACAAAGTATAAACACTGGAACAACAACTCCAGAAATTATCACATCCGAGACCACCACAGTAGAAGGCACTGAGACCACAACTGTGGATACCACAACAACAGAAAGGACCACAGCAGCAGAAAGTACCATAACTGTGGGTACCACAACAGCAGAAAACACCACAACAACAAGAAGTACCACAAGTGAGACCACAACACTGGGCACCACAACAACAGAAAGTTCGGTCACAGGCACAACAACTCCAGAAAGTATGACAATTGAGACCACAAAACTGGGTTCCACAACAGCAGAAAGCACCACAACTGGGACAACAGCAGAAAGCACCCCAAAAACAGAAAGAATCACAACAACAGAAAGTACTACAAGAGAGAACACAACACCAGAAACCACCAAAACTGAGACAAGTACACCGAGCACCACAACAACACAAAGTTCAACAATAGAAAGCACCACTAAAAAAGGAAGTACTATCACAGGCACAACTCCAGAAAGTAACACAATTGAGACCACAACAGAAAGTGCCAAAGCAACAGAAGGTATGATCATTGGCTCAACTACTCCTGAAAGTACCACAATTGAGACCACAACAGAAAGCATCACAACAACAGAAAGTACCACAACAATCACAAATACTCCAGAAATTACCACAACTGAGACAACAAGAGAGAGCACCACATCAAAAGAAAGTATTACTACAGGCACATCAACTCCAGAAAGTACCACAAGCGATATCGTAACTGCTAAAAGCAAAACAACATCAGAGAGTACCACAACTGAGACCACAACGTTGGGCAGTACAACATCTGAAAGTACAACCATAGCCACAACAACTCCAGAGAGTACAACAGCCGGGACCACAGTAGCAGAAAGCACCACTACTCCAAAAAGTACGACAACCGAGAGCACAACAAGAGAAAGTACAACTGAGACCACAACACCAGGCACCATAACAACAGAAAGTACAACAACAGGAACAACACCTCCACAAAGTACTACAAGTGAGACCACAACAGCAGAAAACACCTCAACTGAGACCACACCGAGCACCACAACAACAGCAAGTACAACCTCAGGCACAACAACTCCAGAAAGCACCACAGCTACAGAAAGTACCACCAGCGAGACCACAACAACACAAAGCACTACAACTGAGACCACAACCGCAGGAAGTACCACAACTGAGAGCACAACATTGGGCACTACAACAACTGAAAGTACAACCGTAGCAACAACAACTCCAGAAAGAACAACAGCTGAGACCACAACAGCAGAAAGCATCACATCTTATGGAACCACAAGCGAGCTTAAAACAACAGAAAGCACCACAACTGAGACCACAACGTTGGGCAGTACAACATCTGAAAGTACAACCCCAGCCAAAACAACTCCAGAGAGTACAACAGGCGGGACCACAACAGCACAAAGCACTACAACTGAGAGCACGAGAGCAGGAAGTACCACAACTGAGAGAACAACAGCAGAAAGCACCACATCTGTGGGAACCACAAGCGAGTTCACAACAACAGAAAGCACCACAACTGAGACCACAACGTTGGGCAGTACAACATCTGAAAGTACAACCCCAGCCACAACAACTCCAGAGAGTACAACAGCCGGGACCACAACAGCAGAAAGCACGACATCTGTGGGAACCACATTCGAGCTCACAACAGCAGAAAGCACCACAACTGAGACCACACCGGGCACCACAACAACAGCAAGTACAACTGAGACCACAACACCAGGCACCACAACAACAGAAAGTACAACTGAGACCACAACACCAGGCACCATAACAACAGAAAGTACAACAACAGGAACAACACTTCCACAGAGTACTACAAGTGAGACCACAACAGCAGAAAGCACCTCAACTGAGACCACACCGGGCACCACAACAACAGCAAGTACAACCTCAGGCACAACAACTCCAGAAAGCACCACAGCTACAGAAAGTACCACCAGCGAGACCACAACAGCACAAAGCACTACAAATGAGAGCACGACAGCAGGAAGTACCACAACTGAGAGCACAACAGCAGAAAGCACCACATCTTATGGAACCACAAGCGAGCTTAAAACAACAGAAAGCACCACAACTGAGACTACAACGTTGGGCAGTACAACATCTGAAAGTACAACCGTAGCAACAACAACTCCAGAGAGTACAACAGCCGGGACCACAACAGCAGAAAGCACCACATCTGTGGGAAACACAATCAAGCTCACAACAATAGAAAGCACCACAACTGAGACCACACCAGGCACCACAACAACAGCAAGTACAACTGAGACCACAACACCAGTCACCACAATAAAAGAAAGTACAACTGAGACCACAATACCGGGCACCACAACAACAGCAAGTACAACATCAGGCACAACAACTCCAGAAAGCACCACAGCTACAGAAAGTACCACCAGCGAGACCACAACAGCACAAAGCACTACAACTGAGAGCACGACAGCAGGAAGTACCACAAGCGAGTTCACAACAACAGAAAGCACCACAACTGAGACCACAACGTTGGGCAGTACAACATCTGAAAGTACAACCCCAGCCACAACAACTCCAGAGAGTACAACAGCCGGGACCACAACAGCAGAAAGCACCACACCTGTGGGAACCACAATCGAGCTCACAACAGCAGAAAGCACCACAACTGAGACCACACCGGGCACCACAACAACAGCAAGTACAACTGAGACCACAACACCAGGCACCACAACAACAGAAAGTACAACTGAGACCACAACACCAGGCACAACAACAACAGAAAGTACAACAACAGGAACAACAACTCCAGAAAGCACCACAGCTACAGAAAGTACCACCAGCGAGACCACAACAGCACAAAGCACTACAACTGAGAGCACGACAGCAGGAAGTACCACAACTGAGGGCACAACAGCAGAAAGCACCACATCTGTGGGAACCACAAGCGAGCTCACAACAACAGAAAGCACCACAACTGAGACCACAACGTTGGGCAGTACAACATCTGAAAGTACAACCATAGCCACAACAACTCAAGAGAGTACAACAGCCGGGACCACAACCGCAGAAAGCACCACATCTGTGGGAACCACAAGCGAGCTCACAACAGCAGAAAGCACCACAACTGAGACCACACCGGGCACCACAACAACAGCAAGTACAACCTCAGGCACAACAACTCCAGAAAGCACCACAGCTACAGAAAGTACCACCAGCGAGACCACAACAGCACAAAGCACTACAACTGAGAGCACGACAGCAGGAAGTACCACAACTGAGAGCACGACAGCAGGAAGTACAACAACTGAGAGCACAACAGCAGAAAGTACCACATCTGTGGGAACCACAAACGAGCTCAAAACAGCAGAAAGCACCACAACTGAGACCACAACATTGGGCAGTACAACATCTGAAAGTACAACCATAGTCAGTACAACTCCAGAGAGTACAACAGCCGGGACCACAATAGCAGAAAGCACCACATCTGTGGGAACCACAAGCGAGCTCACAACAACGGAAAGCACCACAACTGAGACCACACCGGGCACCACAACAACAGCAAGTACAACCTCAGGCACAACAACTCCAGAAAGCACCACAGCTACAGAAAGTACCACCAGCGAGACCACAACAGCACAAAGCACTACAACTGAGAGCACGACAGCAGGAAGTACCACAACTGAGAGCACAACAGCAGAAAGCACCACATCTGTGGGAACAACAAGCGAGCTCACAACAGCAGAAAGCACCACAACTGAGACCACACCGGGCACCACAACAACAGCAAGTACAACATCAGGCACAACAACTCCAGAAAGCACCACAGCTACAGAAAGTACCACCAGCGAGACCACAACAGCTCAAAGCACTACAACTGAGAGCACGACAGCAGGAAGTACCACAACTGAGAGCACAACAGCAGAAAGCACTACATCTGTGGGAACCACAAGCGAGCTAAAAACAGCAGAAAGCACCACAACTGTGGGAACCACAAGCGAGCTCACAACATCGGAAAGCACCACAACTGAGACCACACCGGGCACCACAACAACAGCAAGTACAACCTCAGGCACAACAACTCCAGAAAGCACCACAGCTAAAGAAAGTACCACCAGCGAGACCACAACAGCACAAAGCACTACAACTGAGAGCACGACAGCAGGAAGTACCACAACTGAGAGCACAACAGCAGAAAGTACCACATCTGTGGGAACCACAAACGAGCTCAAAACAGCAGACAGCACCACAACTGAGACCACAACATTGGGCAGTACAACATCTGAAAGTACAACCATAGTCACTACAACTCCAGAGAGTACAACAGCCGGGACCACAACAGCAGAAAGCACCACATCTGTGGGAACCACAAGCGAGCTCACAACAACGGAAAGCACCACAACTGAGACCACACCGGGCACCACAACAACAGCAAGTACAACCTTAGGCACAACAACTCCAGAAAGCACCACAGCTACAGAAAGTACCACCAGCGAGACCACAACATCACAAAGCACTACAACTGAGAGCACGACAGCAGGAAGTACCACATCTGTGGGAACCACAAGCGAGCTCACAACAGCAGAAAGCACCACAACTGAGACCACACCGGGCACCACAACAACAGCAAGTACAACCTCAGGCACAACAACTCCAGAAAGCACCACAGCTACAGAAAGTACCACCAGCGAGACCACAACAGCACAAAGCACTACAACTGAGAGCACGACAGCAGGAAGTACCACAACTGAGAGCACAACAGCAGAAAGCACCACATCTGTGGGAACCACAAGCGAGCTTACAACAACGGAAAGCACCACAACTGAGACCACACCGGGCACCACAACAACAGCAAGTACAACCTCAGGCACAACAACTCCAGAAAGCACCACAGCTACAGAAAGTACCACCAGCGAGACCACAACAGCTCAAAGCACTACAACTGAGAGCACGACAGCAGGAAGTACCACAACTGAGAGCACAACAGCAGAAAGCACTACATCTGTGGGAACCACAAGCGAGCTAAAAACAGCAGAAAGCACCACAACTGTGGGAACCACAAGCGAGCTCACAACATCGGAAAGCACCACAACTGAGACCACACCGGGCACCACAACAACAGCAAGTACAACCTCAGGCACAACAACTCCAGAAAGCACCACAGCTACAGAAAGTACCACCAGCGAGACCACAACAGCACAAAGCACTACAACTGAGAGCACGACAGCAGGAAGTACCACAACTGAGAGCACAACAGCAGAAAGTACCACATCTGTGGGAACCACAAACGAGCTCAAAACAGCAGAAAGCACCACAACTGAGACCACAACATTGGGCAGTACAACATCTGAAAGTACAACCATAGTCACTACAACTCCAGAGAGTACAACAGCCGGGACCACAACAGCAGAAAGCACCACATCTGTGGGAACCACAAGCGAGTTCACAACAACGGAAAGCACCACAACTGAGACCACACCAGGCACCACAACAACAGCAAGTACAACCTTAGGCACAACAACTCCAGAAAGCACCACAGCTACAGAAAGTACCACCAGCGAGACCACAACAGCACAAAGCACTACAACTGAGAGCACAACAGCAGGAAGTACCACAACTGAGAGCACAACAGCAGAAAGCACCACAACTGTGGGAACCACAAGCGAGCTCACAACAACGGAAAGCACCACAACTGAGACCACACCGGGCACCACAACTGTGGGAACCACAAGCGAGCTCACAACAACGGAAAGCACCACAACTGAGACCACACCGGGCACCACAACAACAGCAAGTACAACCTCAGGCACAACAACTCCAGAAAGCACCACAGCTACAGAAAGTACCACCAGCGAGACCACAACAGCACAAAGCACTACAACTGAGAGCACGACAGCAGCAAGTACCACAACTGAGACCACAACGTTGGGCAGTACAACATCTGAAAGTACAACCATAGCCACAACACCAGGCACCACAACAACAGCAAGTACAACTGAGACCACAACACCAGGCACCAGAACAACAGAAAGTACAACTGAGAACACAACACCAGGCACAACAACAACAGAAAGTATAACAACAGGAACAACACTTCCACAAAGTAGTTTAAGTGAGACCACAACAGCAGAAAGCACCTCAACTGAGACCACACCGGGCACCACAACAACAGCAAGTACAACCTCAGGCACAACAACTCCAGAAAGCACCACAGCTACAGAAAGTACCACCAGCGAGACCACAACAGCACAAAGCACTACAACTGAGAGCACGACAGCAGGAAGTACCACAACTGAGGGCACAACAACAGAAAGCACCACATCTGTGGGAACCACAAGCGAGCTCACAACAACAGAAAGCACCACAATTGAGACCACAACGTTGGGCAGTACAACATCTGAAAGTACAACCATAGCCACAACAACTCCAGAGAGTACAACAGCCGGGACCACAACAGCAGAAAGCACCACATCTGTGGGAACCACAAGCGAGCTCACAACAACGGAAAGCACCACAACTGAGACCACACCGGGCACCACAACAACAACAAGTACAACTGAGACCACAATACCAGGCACCACAACAACAGAAAGTACAACTGAGACCACAACACCAGGCACAACAACAACAGAAAGTACAACAACAGGAACAACACCTCCACAAAGTACTACAAGTGAGACCACAACAGCAGAAAGCACCACAACTGAGACCACACCGGGCACCACAACAACAGCAATTACAACTGAGACCACAACACCAGGCACCACAACAACAGAAAGTACAACTGAGACCACAAAACCAGGCACCACAACAACAGAAAGTACAACAACAGGAACAACACCCTTACAAAGTACTACAAGTGAGACCACAACAGCAGAAAGCACCTCAACTGAGAACACACCGGGCACCACAACAGCAGCAAGTACAACCTCAGGCACAACAACTCCAGAAAGCACCACAGCTACAGAAAGTACCACCAGCGAGACCACAACAGCACAAAGCACTACAACTGAGAGCACGACAGCAGGAAGTACCACAACTGAGGGTACAACAGCAGAGAGCACCACATCTGTGGGAACCCCAAGCGAGCTCACAACAACAGAAAGCACCACAACTGAGACCACACCGGGCACCACAACAACAGCAAATACAACTGAGACCACAACACCAGGCACCACAACAACAGCAAGTACAACAACAGGAACAACACCTCCACAAAGTACTACAAGTGAGACCACAACAGCAGAAAGCACCTCAACTGAGACCACACCGGGCATCACAACAACAGCAAGTACAACCTCAGGCACAACAACTCCAGAAAGCACCACAGCTACAGAAAGTACCACCAGCGAGACCACAACAGCACAAAGCACTACAACTGAGAGCACGACAGCAGGAAGTACCACAACTGAGAGCACAACAGCAGAAAGCACCACATCTGTGGGAACCACAAGCGAGCTCACAACAGCAGAAAGCACCACAACTGAGACCACACCGGGCACCACAAAAACAGCAATTACAACCTCAGGCACAACAACTCCAGAAAGCACCACAGCTACAGAAAGTACCACCAGCGAGACCACAACAGCACAAAGCACTACAACTGAGAGCACGACAGCAGGAAGTACCACAACTGAGAGCACAACAGCAGAAAGCACCACATCTGTGGGAACCACAAGCGAGCTCACAACAACAGAAAGCACCACAACTGAGACCACAACGTTGGGCAGTACAACATCTGAAAGTACAACCTCAGCCACAACAACTCCAGAGAGTACAACAGCCGGGACCACAACAGCAGAAAGCACCACATCTGTGGGAACCACAAGCGAGCTCACAACAGCAGAAAGCACCACAACTGAGACCACACCGGGCACCACAACAACAGCAAGTACAACCTCAGGCACAACAACTCCAGAAAGCACCACAGCTACAGAAAGTACCACCAGTGGAACCACAACAGCACAAAGCACTACAACTGAGAGCACGACAGCAGGAAGTACCACAACTGAGAGCACGACTGCAGGAAGTACCACAACTGAGAGCACAACAGCAGAAAGCACCACATCTGTGGGAACCACAAGCGAGCTCACAACAACGGAAAGCACCACAACTGAGACCACACCGGGCACCACAACAACAGCAAGTACAACCTCAGGCACAACAACTCCAGAAAGCACCACAGCTACAGAAAGTACCACCAGCGAGACCACAACAGCACAAAGCACTACAACTGAGAGCACGACAGCAGGAAGTACCACAACTGAGAGCACAACAGCAGAAAGCACCACATCTGTGGGAACCACAAGCGAGCTCACAACAACAGAAAGCACCACAACTGAAACCACAACGTTGGACAGTACAACATTTGAAAGTACAACCATAGCCACAACACCAGGCACCACAACAACAGCAAGTACAACTGAGACCACAACACCAGGCACCACAACAACAGAAAGTACAACTGAGACCACAACACCAGGCACAACAACAACAGAAAGTATAACAACAGGAACAACACTTCCACAAAGTAGTTTAAGTGAGACCACAACAGCAGAAAGCACCTCAACTGAGACCACACCGGGCACCACAACAACAGCAAGTACAACCTCAGGCACAACAACTCCAGAAAGCACCACAGCTACAGAAAGTACCACCAGCGAGACCACAACAGCACAAAGCACTACAACTGAGAGCACGACAGCAGGAAGTACCACAACTGAGGGCACAACAGCAGAAAGCACCACATCTGTGGGAACCACAAGCGAGCTCACAACAACAGAAAGCACCACAATTGAGACCACAACGTTGGGCAGTACAACATCTGAAAGTACAACCATAGCCACAACAACTCCAGAGAGTACAACAGCCGGGACCACAACAGCAGAAAGCACCACATCTGTGGGAACCACAAGCGAGCTCACAACAACGGAAAGCACCACAACTGAGACCACACCGGGCACCACAACAACAGCAATTACAACTGAGACCACAACACCAGGCACCACAACAATAGAAAGTACAACTGAGACCACAAAACCAGGCACCACAACAACAGAAAGTACAACAACAGGAACAACACCCTCACAAAGTACTACAAGTGAGACCACAACAGCAGAAAGCACCTCAACTGAGAACACACCGGGCACCACAACAACAGCAAGTACTACCTCAGGCACAACAACTCCAGAAAGCACCACAGCTACAGAAAGTACCACCAGCGAAACCACAACAGCACAAAGCACTACAACTGAGAGCACGACAGCAGGAAGTATCACAACAGAGAGCACAACAGCAGAAAGCACCACATCTGTGGGAACCATAAGCGAGCTCAAAACAGCAGAAAGCACCACAACTGAGACCACAACGTTGGGCAGTACAACATCTGAAAGTACAACCATAACCACAACAACTCCAGAGAGTACAACAGCCGGGACCACAACAGCAGAAAGCACCACATCTGTGGGAACCACAAGCGAGCTCACAACAGCAGAAAGCACCACAACTGAGACCACACCGGGCACCACAACAACAGCAAGTACAACCTCAGGCACAACAACTCCAGAAAGCACCACAGCTACAGAAAGTACCACCAGCGAGACCACAACAGCACAAAGCACTACAACTGAGAGCACGACAGCAGGAAGTACCACAACTGAGAGCACAACAGCAGAAAGCACCACATCTGTGGGAACCACAGGCGAGCTCACAACAACGGAAAGCTCCACTACTGAGACCACACCGGGCACCACAACAAAAGCAAGTACAACCTCAGGCACAACAACTCCAGAAAGCACCACAGCTACAGAAAGTACCACCAGCGAGACCACAACAGCACAAAGCACTACAACTGAGAGCACAACAGCAGAAAGCACCACATCTCTGGGAACCACAAGCGAGCTCACAACAACAGAAAGCACCACAACTGAGACCACAACATTGGGCAGTACAACATCTGAAAGTACAACCTCAGCCACAACAACTCCAGAGAGTACAACAGCCGGGACCACAACAGCAGAAAGCACCACATCTGTGGGAACCACAAGCGAGCTCACAACAGCAGAAAGCACCACAACTGAGACCACACCGGGCACCACAACAACAGCAAGTACAACCTCAGGCACAACAACTCCAGAAAAAACCACAGCTACAGAAAGTACCACCAGTGGAACCACAACAGCACAAAGCACTACAACTGAGAGCACGACAGCAGAAAGTACCACAACTGAGAGCACGACTGCAGGAAGTACCACAACTGAGAGCACAACAGCAGAAAGCACCACATCTGTGGGAACCACAAGCGAGCTCACAACAACGGAAAGCACCACAACTGAGACCACACCGGGCACCACAACAACAGCAAGTACAACCTCAGGCACAACAACTCCAGAAAGCACCACAGCTACAGAAAGTACCACCAGCGAGACCACAACAGCACAAAGCACTACAACTGAGAGCACGACAGCAGGAAGTACCACAACTGAGAGCACAACAGCAGAAAGCACCACATCTGTGGGAACCACAAGCGAGCTCACAACAGCAGAAAGCACCACAACTGAGACCACACCGGGCACCACAAAAACAGCAATTACAACCTCAGGCACAACAACTCCAGAAAGCACCACAGCTACAGAAAGTACCACCAGCGAGACCACAACAGCACAAAGCACTACAACTGAGAGCACGACAGCAGGAAGTACCACAACTGAGAGCACAACAGCAGAAAGCACCACATCTGTGGGAACCACAAGCGAGCTCACAACAACAGAAAGCACCACAACTGAGACCACAACGTTGGGCAGTACAACATCTGAAAGTACAACCTCAGCCACAACAACTCCAGAGAGTACAACAGCCGGGACCACAACAGCAGAAAGCACCACATCTGTGGGAACCACAAGCGAGCTCACAACAGCAGAAAGCACCACAACTGAGACCACACCGGGCACCACAACAACAGCAAGTACAACCTCAGGCACAACAACTCCAGAAAGCACCACAGCTACAGAAAGTACCACCAGTGGAACCACAACAGCACAAAGCACTACAACTGAGAGCACGACAGCAGGAAGTACCACAACTGAGAGCACGACTGCAGGAAGTACCACAACTGAGAGCACAACAGCAGAAAGCACCACATCTGTGGGAACCACAAGCGAGCTCACAACAACGGAAAGCACCACAACTGAGACCACACCGGGCACCACAACAACAGCAAGTACAACCTCAGGCACAACAACTCCAGAAAGCACCACAGCTACAGAAAGTACCACCAGCGAGACCACAACAGCACAAAGCACTACAACTGAGAGCACGACAGCAGGAAGTACCACAACTGAGAGCACAACAGCAGAAAGCACCACATCTGTGGGAACCACAAGCGAGCTCACAACAGCAGAAAGCACCACAACTGAGACCACACCGGGCACCACAAAAACAGCAATTACAACCTCAGGCACAACAACTCCAGAAAGCACCACAGCTACAGAAAGTACCACCAGCGAGACCACAACAGCACAAAGCACCACAACTGAGAGCACGACTGCAGGAAGTACCACAACTGAGAGCACAACAGCAGAAAGCACCACATCTGTGGGAACCACAAGCGAGCTCACAACAACGGAAAGCACCACAACTGAGACCACACCGGGCACCACAACAACAGCAAGTACAACCTCAGGCACAACAACTCCAGAAAGCACCACAGCTACAGAAAGTACCACCAGCGAGACCACAACAGCACAAAGCACTACAACTGAGAGCACGACAGCAGGAAGTACCACAACTGAGAGCACAACAGCAGAAAGCACCACATCTGTGGGAACCACAAGCGAGCTCACAACAACAGAAAGCACCACAACTGAGACCACAACGTTGGGCAGTACAACATCTGAAAGTACCACCATAGCCACAACAACTCCAGAGAGTACAACAGCCGGGACCACAACAGCAGAAAGCACCACATCTGTGGGATCCACAAGCGAGCTCACAACAACGGAAAGCACCACAACTGAGACCACACCGGGCACCACAACAACAGCAAGTACAACCTCAGGCACAACAACTCCAGAAAGCACCACAGCTACAGAAAGTACCACCAGCGAGACCAAAACAGCACAAAGCACTACAACTGAGAGCACGACAGCAGGAAGTACCACAACTGAGAGCACAACAGCAGAAAGCACCACATCTGTGGGAACCACAAGCGAGCTCAAAACAGCAGAAAGCACCACAACTGAGACCACAACGTTGGGCAGTACAACATCTGAAAGTACAACCATAGCCACAACAACTCCAGAGAGTACAACAGCCGGGACCACAACAGCAGAAAGCACCACATCTGTGGAAACCACAAGCGAGCTCACAACAACGGAAAGCACCACAACTGAGACCACACCGGGCACCACAACAACAGCAAGTACAACCTCAGGCACAACAACTCCAGAAAGCACCACAGCTACAGAAAGTACCACCAGCGAGACCACAACAGCACAAAGCACTACAACTGAGAGCACAACAGCAGAAAGCACCACATCTGTGGGAACCACAAGCGAGCTCACAACAACGGAAAGCACCACAACTGAGACCACACCGGGCACCACAACAACAGCAAGTACAACCTCAGGCACAACAACTCCAGAAAGCACCACAGCTACAGAAAGTACCACCAGCGAGACCACAACAGCACAAAGCACTACAACTGAGAGCACGACAGCAGGAAGTACCACAACTGAGAGCACAACAGCAGAAAGCACCACATCTGTGGGAACCACAAGCGAGCTCACAACAGCAGAAAGCACCACAACTGAGACCACACCGGGCACCACAACAACAGCAAGTACAACCTCAGGCACAACAACTCCAGAAAGCACCACAGCTACAGAAAGTACCACCAGCGAGACCACAACAGCACAAAGCACTACAACTGAGACCACAACGTTGGGCAGTACAACATCTGAAAGAACAACCATAGCCACAACAACTCCAGAGAGTACAACAGCCGGGACCACAACAGCAGAAAGCACCACATCTGTGGGATCCACAAGCGAGCTCACTACAACGGAAAGCACCACAACTGAGACCACACCAGGCACCACAACAACAGCAAGTACAACCTCAGGCACAACAACTCCAGAAAGCACCACAGCTACAGAAAGTATCACCAGCGAGACCACAACAGCACAAAGCACTACAACTGAGAGCACGACAGCAGGAAGTACCACAACTGAGAGCACAACAGCAGAAAGCACCACATCTGTGGGAACCACAAGCGAGCTCACAACAGCAGAAAGCACCACAACTGAGACCACACCGGGCACCACAACAACAGCAAGTACAACCTCAGGCACAACAACTCCTGAAAGCACCACAGCTACAGAAAGTACCACCAGCGAGACCACAACAGCACAAAGCACTACAACTGAGAGCACGACAGCAGGAAGTACCACAACTGAGAGCACAACAGCAGAAAGCACCACATCTGTGGGAACTACAAGCGAGCTCACAACAACGGAAAGCACCACAACTGAGACCACACCGGGCACCACAACAACAGCAAGTACAACCTCAGGCACAACAACTCCAGAAAGCACCACAGCTACAGAAAGTACCACCAGCGAGACCACAACAGCACAAAGCACTACAACTGAGACCACAACGTTGGGCAGTACAACATCTGAAAGAACAACCATAGCCACAACAACTCCAGAGAGTACAACAGCCGGGACCACAACAGCAGAAAGCACCACATCTGTGGGATCCACAAGCGAGCTCACCACAACGGAAAGCACCACAACTGAGACCACACCAGGCACCACAACAACAGCAAGTACAACCTCAGGCACAACAACTCCAGAAAGCACCACAGCTACAGAAAGTACCACCAGCGAGACCACAACAGCACAAAGCACTACAACTGAGAGCACGACAGCAGGAAGTACCACAACTGAGAGCACAACAGCAGAAAGCACCACATCTGTGGGAACCACAAGCGAGCTCACAACAGCAGAAAGCACCACAACTGAGACCACACCGGGCACCACAACAACAGCAAGTACAACCTCAGGCACAACAACTCCAGAAAGCACCACAGCTACAGAAAGTACCACCAGCGAGACCACAACAGAACAAAGCACTACAACTGAGACCACAACGTTGGGCAGTACAACATCTGAAAGAACAACCATAGCCACAACAACTCCAGAGAGTACAACAGCCGGGACCACAACAGCAGAAAGCACCACATCTGTGGGATCCACAAGCGAGCTCACTACAACGGAAAGCACCACAACTGAGACCACACCGGGCACCACAACAACAGCAAGTACAACCTCAGGCACAACAACTCCAGAAAGCACCACAGCTACAGAAAGTACCACCAGCGAGACCACAACAGCACAAAGCACTACAACTGAGAGCACGACAGCAGGAAGTACCACAACTGAGAGCACAACAGCAGAAAGCACCACATCTGTGGGAACCACAAGCGAGCTCACAACAGCAGAAAGCACCACAACTGAGACCACACCGGGCACCACAACAACAGCAAGTACAACCTCAGGCACAACAACTCCAGAAAGCACCACAGCTACAGAAAGTACCACCAGCGAGACCACAACAGCACAAAGCACTACAACTGAGACCACAACGTTGGGCAGTACAACATCTGAAAGTACAACCATAGCCACAACAACTCCAGAGAGTACAACAGCCGGGACCACAACAGCAGAAAGCACCACATCTGTGGGATCCACAAGCGAGCTCACAACAACAGAAAGCACCACAACTGAGACCACACCGGGCACCACAACAACAGCAAGTACAACCTCAGGCACAACAACTCCAGAAAGCACCACAGCTACAGAAAGTACCACCAGCGAGACCACAACAGCTCAAAGCACTACAACTGAGAGCACAACAGCAGAAAGCACCACATCTGTGGGAACCACAAGCGAGCTCACAACAACAGAAAGCACCACAACTGAGACCACAACGTTGGGCAGTACAACATCTGAAAGTACAACCATAGCCACAACAACTCCAGAGAGTACAACAGCCGGGACCACAACAGCAGAAAGCACCACATCTGTGGGATCCACAAGCGAGCTCACAACAACGGAAAGCACCACAACTGAGACCACACCGGGCACCACAACAACAGCAAGTACAACCTCAGGCACAACAACTCCAGAAAGCACCACAGCTACAGAAAGTACCACCAGCGAGACCACAACAGCACAAAGCACTACAACTGAGAGCACAAAAGCAGAAAGCACCACATCTGTGGGAACCACAAGCGAGCTCACAACAACGGAAAGCACCACAGCTGAGACCACACCGGGCACCACAACAACAGCAAGTGCAACCACAGGCACAACAACTCCAGAAAGCACCACAGCTACAGAAAGTACCACCAGCGAGACCACAACAGCACAAAGCACTACAACTGAAAGCACAACAGCAGGAAGTACCACAACTGAGAGCACAACAGCAGGAAGTACCACAACTGAGAGCACAACAGCAGAAAGTACCACATCTGTGGGAACCACAAGCGAGCTCACAACAGCAGAAAGCACCACAACTGAGACCACAACGTTGGGCAGTACAACATCTGAAAGTACAACCATAGCCACAACAACTCCAGAGAGTACGACAGCTACAGAAAGTACCACCAGCGAGACCACAACAGCACAAAGCACTACAACTGAGAGCACGACAGCAGAAAGCACCACATCTGTGGGAACCACAAGCGAGCTCACAACAACAAAAAGCACCACAACTGAGACCACAACGTTGGGCAGTACAACATCTGAAAGTACAACCATAGCCACAACAACTCCAGAGAGTACAACAGCCGGGACCACAACAGCAGAAAGCACCACATCTGTGGGATCCACAAGCGAGCTCACTACAACGGAAAGCACCACAACTGAGACCACACCGGGCACCACAACAACAGCAAGTACAACCTCAGGCACAACAACTCCAGAAAGCACCACAGCTACAGAAAGTACCACCAGCGAGACCACAACAGCACAAAGCACTACAACTGAGAGCACGACAGCAGGAAGTACCACAACTGAGAGCACAACAGCAGAAAGCACCACATCTGTGGGAACCACAAGCGAGCTCACAACAGCAGAAAGCACCACAACTGAGACCACACCGGGCACCACAACAACAGCAAGTACAACCTCAGGCACAACAACTCCAGAAAGCACCACAGCTACAGAAAGTACCACCAGCGAGACCACAACAGCACAAAGCACTACAACTGAGAGCACAACAGCAGAAAGCACCACATCTGTGGGAACCACAAGCGAGCTCACAACAACGGAAAGCACCACAGCTGAGACCACACCGGGCACCACAACAACAGCAAGTACAACCACAGGCACAACAACTCCAGAAAGCACCACAGCTACAGAAAGTACCACCAGCGAGACCACAACAGCACAAAGCACTACAACTGAGAGCACAACAGCAGGAAGTACCACAACTGAGAGCACAACAGCAGGAAGTACCACAACTGAGAGCACAACAGCAGAAAGTACCACATCTGTGGGAACCACAAGCGAGCTCACAACAGCAGAAAGCACCACAACTGAGACCACAACGTTGGGCAGTACAACATCTGAAAGTACAACCATAGCCACAACAACTCCAGAGAGTACGACAGCTACAGAAAGTACCACCAGCGAGACCACAACAGCACAAAGCACTACAACTGAGAGCACGACAGCAGGAAGTACCACAACTGAGAGCACAACAGCAGAAAGCACCACATCTGTGGGAACCACAAGCGAGCTCACAACAGCAGAAAGCACCACAACTGAGACCACACCGGGCACCACAACAACAGCAAGTACAACCTCAGGCACAACAACTCCAGAAAGCACCACAGCTACAGAAAGTACCACCAGCGAGACCACAACAGCACAAAGCACTACAACTGAGAGCACGACAGCAGGAAGTACCACAACTGAGAGCACAACAACAGAAAGCACCACATCTGTGGGAACCACAAGCGAGCTCACAACAGCAGAAAGCACCACAACTGAGACCACACCGAGCACCACAACAACAGCAAGTACAACCTCAGGCACAACAACTCCAGAAAGCACCACAGCTACAGAAAGTACCACCAGCGAGACCACAACAGCACAAAGCACTACAACTGAGAGCCCAACAGCAGAAAGCACCACATCTGTGGGAACCACAAGCGAGCTCACAACAACAGAAAGCACCACAACTGAGACCACAACGTTGGGCAGTACAACATCTGAAAGTACAACCATAGCCACAACAACTCCAGAGAGTACAACAGCCGGGACCACAACAGCAGAAAGCACCACATCTGTGGGATCCACAAGCGAGCTCACTACAACGGAAAGCACCACAACTGAGACCACACCGGGCACCACAACAACAGCAAGTACAACCTCAGGCACAACAACTCCAGAAAGCACCACAGCTACAGAAAGTACCACCAGCGAGACCACAACAGCACAAAGCACTACAACTGAGAGCACGACAGCAGGAAGTACCACAACTGAGAGCACAACAGCAGAAAGCACCACATCTGTGGGAACCACAAGCGAGCTCACAACAGCAGAAAGCACCACAACTGAGACCACACCGGGCACCACAACAACAGCAAGTACAACCTCAGGCACAACAACTCCAGAAAGCACCACAGCTACAGAAAGTACCACCAGCGAGACCACAACAGCACAAAGCACTACAACTGAGACCACAACGTTGGGCAGTACAACATCTGAAAGTACAACCATAGCCACAACAACTCCAGAGAGTACAACAGCCGGGACCACAACAGCAGAAAGCACCACATCTGTGGGATCCACAAGCGAGCTCACAACAACAGAAAGCACCACAACTGAGACCACACCGGGAACCACAACAACAGCAAGTACAACCTCAGGCACAAGAACTCCAGAAAGCACCACAGCTACAGAAAGTACCACCAGCGAGACCACAACAGCACAAAGCACTACAACTGAGAGCACAACAGCAGAAAGCACCACATCTGTGGGAACCACAAGCGAGCTCACAACAACAGAAAGCACCACAACTGAGACCACAACGTTGGGCAGTACAACATCTGAAAGTACAACCATAGCCACAACAACTCCAGAGAGTACAACAGCCGGGACCACAACAGCAGAAAGCACCACATCTGTGGGATCCACAAGCGAGCTCACAACAACGGAAAGCACCACAACTGAGACCACACCGGGCACCACAACAACAGCAAGTACAACCTCAGGCACAACAACTCCAGAAAGCACCACAGCTACAGAAAGTACCACCAGCGAGACCACAACAGCACAAAGCACTACAACTGAGAGCACAACAGCAGAAAGCACCACATCTGTGGGAACCACAAGCGAGCTCACAACAACGGAAAGCACCACAGCTGAGACCACACCGGGCACCACAACAACAGCAAGTACAACCACAGGCACAACAACTCCAGAAAGCACCACAGCTACAGAAAGTACCACCAGCGAGACCACAACAGCACAAAGCACTACAACTGAGAGCACAACAGCAGGAAGTACCACAACTGAGAGCACAACAGCAGGAAGTACCACAACTGAGAGCACAACAGCAGAAAGTACCACATCTGTGGGAACCACAAGCGAGCTCACAACAGCAGAAAGCACCACAACTGAGACCACAACGTTGGGCAGTACAACATCTGAAAGTACAACCATAGCCACAACAACTCCAGAGAGTACGACAGCTACAGAAAGTACCACCAGCGAGACCACAACAGCACAAAGCACTACAACTGAGAGCACGACAGCAGGAAGTACCACAACTGAGAGCACAACAGCAGAAAGCACCACATCTGTGGGAACCACAAGCGAGCTCACAACAGCAGAAAGCACCACAACTGAGACCACACCGGGCACCACAACAAGAGCAAGTACAACCTCAGGCACAACAACTCCAGAAAGCACCACAGCTACAGAAAGTACCACCAGCGAGACCACAACAGCACAAAGCACTACAACTGAGAGCACGACAGCAGAAAGCACCACATCTGTGGGAACCACAAGCGAGCTCACAACAACAGAAAGCACCACAACTAAGACCACAACGTTGGGCAGTACAACATCTGAAAGTACAACCATAGCCACAACAACTCCAGAGAGTACAACAGCCGGGACCACAACAGCAGAAAGCACCACATCTGTGGGATCCACAAGCGAGCTCACTACAACGGAAAGCACCACAACTGAGACCACACCGGGCACCACAACAACAGCAAGTACAACCTCAGGCACAACAACTCCAGAAAGCACCACAGCTACAGAAAGTACCACCAGCGAGACCACAACAGCACAAAGCACTACAACTGAGAGCACGACAGCAGGAAGTACCACAACTGAGAGCACAACAGCAGAAAGCACCACATCTGTGGGAACCACAAGCGAGCTCACAACAGCAGAAAGCACCACAACTGAGACCACACCGGGCACCACAACAACAGCAAGTACAACCTCAGGCACAACAACTCCAGAAAGCACCACAGCTACAGAAAGTACCACCAGCGAGACCACAACAGCACAAAGCACTACAACTGAGAGCACGACAGCAGGAAGTACCACAACTGAGAGCACAACAACAGAAAGCACCACATCTGTGGGAACCACAAGCGAGCTCACAACAGCAGAAAGCACCACAACTGAGACCACACCGGGCACCACAACAACAGCAAGTACAACCTCAGGCACAACAACTCCAGAAAGCACCACAGCTACAGAAAGTACCACCAGCGAGACCACAACAGCACAAAGCACTACAACTGAGAGCACAACAGCAGAAAGCACCACATCTGTGGGAACCACAAGCGAGCTCACAACAACAGAAAGCACCACAACTGAGACCACAACGTTGGGCAGTACAACATCTGAAAGTACAACCATAGCCACAACAACTCCAGAGAGTACAACAGCCGGGACCACAACAGCAGAAAGCACCACATCTGTGGGATCCACAAGCGAGCTCACAACAACAGAAAGCACCACAACTGAGACCACACCGGGCACCACAACAACAGCAAGTACAACCTCAGGCACAACAACTCCAGAAAGCACCACAGCTACAGAAAGTACCACCAGCGAGACCACAACAGCACAAAGCACTACAACTGAGAGCACAACAGCAGAAAGCACCACATCTGTGGGAACCACAAGCGAGCTCACAACAACAGAAAGCACTACAACTGAGAGCACGACAGCAGGAAGTACCACAACTGAGAGCACAACAGCAGGAAGTACCACAACTGAGAGCACAACAGCAGGAAGTACCACATCTGTGGGAACCACAAGCGAGCTCACAACAGCAGAAAGCACCACAACTGAGACCACACAAGGCACCACAACAATAGCAAGTACAACCTCAGGCACAACAACTCCAGAAAGCACCACAGCTACAGAAAGTACCACCAGCGAGACCACAACAGCACAAAGCACTACAACTGAGAGCACAACACCAGGCACCACAACAACAGAAAGTACGACCACAGGCACAACAGCTCCCGGAAGTACCATAAGCGAGGCCACAACACCAAGCACCACAACAACAGAAAGTCCAACAAAAGAAAGCACCACAGCAACAGAAAGTACAACAAAAGAAAGCACCACAGCAACAGAAAGTACAACCATAGGCTCAGCAACTTAAGAAAGCACCACAGGTACAGAAAGATCCACAGCCAACTGAAAGTACGACAGAAATTAAAAATTCCAAATGAGTAAAAAGCAAATATTTTACATAAAATATACATAAAACATTAGGACTATCAATTTAACTCATTAATTTACTTTAATATTTATGGGTAAAAAATAACACGTTAAAGATTTTTAATATATATAACCCCCTCACCTATTTAGTTAAGCATGGCAACAACTTACTGTATGAGGTACAACAACAAGTTAGAATGTCCCTAAAATTCAAGATATCAGGGCAAAAATGCCACTGTATAATAATAATAATAATAATATGTATGAGTTTGAGTCTATAAATAATAAATAATCACTATAAATAATGTCTATTTGATATTACACAATAATGTCTTAAATTATCTTTTTCTTACCAAAATTTGATGTGATTCATTTGTAATTATTTAGATTAATTAATTGCCAAATTGTGTGATTAATTATATTGAAAATTTTAATTTCTTGACAGCCCTAATAAATAAAAATTTTTTTACTTACGTAAAAGAATTTTTATACTTCAAATAAGAGGAGACTTATCAGTAAATATGTGTCATATTATAAGTGATCACTCTTTCATTATTCATTCTGATTATCCTCTTTTAATCTGCAGGTTAATAACAGCACTTTCATATCCATGGGTCCAAAGGGAGCTCAGGTAAACATTCTTTAATAACCTGTATGCTTATTTATTTTTAACTTTCGACAGATTACGTTCAGTTCATAGACATATTAATGTTATGTTTTGCAACATACCATGCACTGAGCCATATTCTTTCTTCTACTTACAGAAAAAGTAAAGATCCAAGTGCAGGGCCCCAGTCTTCACTCCCGATCTACTCCATCTTCTATTTCCTCAAACAATTACCTCTTGTTTTAAATGTTTAAATTAGGTTTTTGTCATATTTATTATCCATACTACACTCATCTATATATATATATATATATATATATATATATATATATATATAAATTGAATTTAACTTATAAATTGTCTTTATGTGTGAATGAACTTTTATTTGCTGTACCTAGTAATAATGGCTTTTGTTTATCGTCATAATCTTCTCACCGGAATGGTGATGTAAGACTGAGTTTGATTATTGCTTCAGAATAATTTAAAAATTGATTGTACAAATTTTCTGTATATTTGTAAAATTACTACTGTTATTGGGTAATAAATTATTTTCACATAAATGCTATAATTCCTTGCACTGATCACATGCATATTTTTTATTTATTTATTTTTTTTAATTAGGAGGCAAAATGGGGACAATAAAAACAGGACTTTTTGAGATTTGATCTGAGGTCTGAACATTATGCAATGAAAGTCATACCTAATGCCAAGTAAAAGTAATTATCGCTCGAACAGTCCACTAGTTTGTTATATGTGTTGTAGAAAAAAAGTTAAATTGTTAAATGAATAATCACTGATGAAATGAAAGCTCCTTTGATCCTGAATGATAGCGGTCCATATATATCATCTGCTCAACATTAAAAGTTAAAGAAGTATTGCAAATGTGCACATAATCTTGCTTACAATATAATTCACAAAAACAATCTGCATTTCAGTTCATCAGTGAACTTCAATTTTTAAATTGTGCGACACAAATTTCTCTATGGTTTACTTATTTATCAGTGTTTGTGCACAGATGTGGACAGAAACATACCGTTTATAATACAAGAATTGATTAAACGCAGGTACAGTGAAGTCAATAAGAGGCAGGTTAGCTGTGAGCTGTCAATCATTCCAGACTGGGGCAGCCTGGGATTCCCTGTGCCATTTCTGCTCCATTGATCTTCCTCCTCCAGTATTCATAGACCCATCAATAGATCATTACACTGAGTTCCAACAAATTAAAATGAAAATCCCACCTATGCTCTCACATGATTGGTTGCATGAATAATGCTATTGATAAATGCATAATTTAAGGGGTAGCAATCTTGTGTCGATAAAATATTGTGGAACTAATAAGCGATTTTAAGTGTTTAAAGGGTATAGAATTTCGAAAGCAAACAATATTTTCACTTACAATAAAAAAGACAAGCATTTCAATTAATAGTAACTCCTTGCTTGCCATGCAGGAACGGTTTATCAAAGACACAGGCGTGACAGAGCAGGTTTATTATAGCACAGGTCTGATCTGTTTCAGAAAACAACCGCTTCAGGGTTTAACTCACAGACTCGTTAATTAAGTTGCAGCAGTTTAATCGCACAGCTGTTTAACACAGAAATCAATACATGAACAAATTAAATACTGAGTTGAGTTCTAATTATTTTATCATCTTAAACGTTTTAATCTTCATGCAACCACACATGTGAGTTTAACGTTTATGCTTGTGCTACATTGAGTTTTGGTGAAATTCAACAGCCGTAAAAATCCACCCGAGCTGATGTTATGCATCCTCCATATTTTAATTCAGAAAAGTACATTTTCACCTTATTTTATGAGGAGAAAAGCACTTTTTAAACTGTGCATATCCTCCCATTACGCCTATGGCATTGAAATGTTCAAACGCATACAGGTGTGGTGTTCAGGTGTAACCTGATCCAGAAATATGTGAAAAGCACCCGAGGGGAAGAAACAAAATGTAGCTTAATCATAAGCTGAGACATTTCCTTTCTCTTCAACTTAGTAACAATTATAAATTGTCTTTAATTAGAAAGAATTCACTGAGAAAGGTGCAAATTGAGACAAAATAATAGGGAAGAATCACCGTGACAAGGTGATTGATTACCTGTAAGACTACCTGACACAGAAATAAGAGTTTTTTAATGAGGGGCTGCTTCTTTCTGGGTGTGAAATTCAAACGCTCCTCCCGAGTGTCTGTGAGTCGTCACACATCCTGTGAGGCTGAACGGCTCCAGAACAGGCACTCTGTCTCTGTCACAGAACAGTGGGACACGGCCATCGCTGACAGCATCCACACCTAATGGACTGATCCCATCTCACCTCGCTCAGGGTTCTGCATCAAAGATCGGAGAATTACACTACTGCTCATGATGTTCCAGAACTGTTCCTCCCAAAGTTGAGATGCTGGATCAAAAAGTTTGGAGCAGCAGTTGTTTTTTGTGAAAAGACATCTGTGGGTGTAATTTGAGATGGGACACTAATACTTAAAATTCTGGAGAAACATCACAGTAAAAATGCTTAACATTAAAATAAGGTCTTTTTTTAATTTAGTTAATGCACTAGTTTTCATGAACTAACTGCATTTATTAACCTTTTTAACAAATTAAATCGTTTTGTAAAGTTTTACTGTATAATGTTGCTCTTCTAATTGTGACAAAAGGTAGCCAGAGAGGATATAAAGTACATATATCATGTTTTGGTTACACTTTATTTTAAGGCGTCTTTGTTACACTGTAATTATACATTTAAGTACTGAGTAATATTAAGTACTTGCATGTACTTACTATAGGAATATGATTAGAGTTTGGTTGGGTTTAGGGTTAAGTGCATGTCATTATGCATAATTTATAGTTATTACTACAGTAACTACATGTAACAATGACACTGTAAAATAAAGTGTTACCCATGTTTTTATGCATGTGCAGTTTTTCAGTTTGACACAAGAGGGCGCTATGACTTTCTGTATTTTCTTGGTATACCATAAAGTTTTGGATATTTGCTGTATTTAGTACAGTTTCATAACATTAGCTGCTACAGTATTTCAGTAAATGATTCCCAAAACTTTATTGGGAAATGAAAAATTCAGAACATGAGACCCATCAGTTGCAAACCATTACAGCAGAAGAACAAATTTCAATTCGGTTCAGAGTTTCTACATCACTAAACAAAGATACAACAATGATGTGTTCAGTTTTGTCTTTGATTCTCTCCCTTAGTCTCGCCATGCGTACCCATTTGAATCAGCAGAAATGCAAATTACATACATTTAAATATATATATATATTTTTTTTTTTTATTTTTTTTTTTTTTATTTTATTTTTTTTTTAATGTGTTGCTTTTTGTTGCTGGTGCAGTGACGTCATCTGTACACAATCGGTGTTGCTTTTTAATGCTTGGATCTTTTTATCTTTTTATTTTTATTTATTTATTGTTTTTGCCAATGAACAACAACAAAAAAAACCTCACTTAAAAAAAATGTTCACTCAGAATTTGCTAGTAAATTTCACAATTACATTACATTTTGAAGACTGAAATAGTGTTTAAATTGAAGGCCACTCCAATAATTCTCTACTTATTAAATCATTTTGTCATTATAAGATAAAAAAAAAAATATGTGTGCGAGAGGAGGGAAAAAAAGAAGAAAAAAAAAAGCGTTTGTGACAACCTGCCCCAGCCACAGCTAAGGTGTAAGAAAGTTACAGAAACAAGAATTCACTTTCTTTGTGTTATTATTGTCAGACAGACTGGACAATATTGCAGTAGGAATTTCCATGGATAATATACACACATTCTCCCACAGAGAGTCGCAGACGGCTGGAGACAGAAACACGCTTCAGTGCATTTAGATTTATAAACCTGTGTGTGACACTGATGAATGCAGCTGTGGAGAAGAAAAAAGACTTTATGCTGAGCTCTACTTTACAAAGTCTCTGCGCTTCTTCCTCTCAAAACTATACTTCATATAATACAGGCCACAACAGACTTCAGCTGTCAGTTAAACCACGTGTTTGCGATGTGTAAAATCCCTGCTGTGAACTGCAGGGCACAAGGATCCTTAAGCTTAAAACGGTATTTTTCTAAAAAAAAACAAAAAACAAAACAAAAGGGGAGTCATGCAGATAAAACTATGATTTTGTTTTCATAAGAGTGGGGGGGGCAGAGACCCACCAAAATAACATTCATCCACAACATAGAGCTCTACATAAACTGAATCAGTAATAAATTGTAAATATGTTCACCATTCTGAAACAAATATTTTAGGATTTTCTAGACTGTATTAAGTCGTAAACTGTACAGGATGTATTAAAATTTAGCATAGGCCATTATTAAACTGAGTGTGGTGTCTGAGTCCTCCCCAGCTCTACAGCGCCCCTTGAATATCCAATATAAATTTGTGGTGGAAAATGGAACTGCATACTTTAATTGAACCTGTAATGTAACGTATTATTAATACCTACGTTTTTAAGTTTAATGCTTGGATCTTTTTTTTTTTTTCCAGTGACGAAATCATAATAAAAAACTCACTGAAAAAAAAAAGCTTTGCATAAAAAATTTTCACCTGTAAATTTCACAATTGCGTTACATTTTCACGTAAGACTGTATAAAACGAAGGCCAGTCCAATAATGTTTATATATAACTTCGAAAGTTCTAATTATTTGATCATTTTATGAGATAAAAAAAATATGTATTAATCTTTAGCATTGGCTCTTATTAATATGAGGTTAATAAAATAACATATTCTTTATAATGTTGAGGGCTGATTGATATTATAATTGGCCGTTCGCAAAGACCCGCCCCTTTTAGTTACTGTTGCTATGGCCATGCACTCTCACGCCACACATCATGTTCTCACGAAGTAAAAAATTTATCCTGGAGTAAAGAGGACACTGACAACACGTCGACAGACATATGAAACAGTTTCATATATAAAATATTGTAATTTTTAAAGAAGTTTAATCAATAAATAGCGTCTAGTGTGTGTTTAATGTGTGGTGACAGATCGCTGTAGCTCCTCGTGAACCAATCATCTCTTCATACTAGTTCATTTATAGCATCAAATAAACATGAATGAACATCAGATGTTGTTTCAAGCGCGGAAAGACGTGATTCAAGTTCACCAACGTTAATCTACTAACTCCCCTGACTGCTTTGACGGACAAAATGGCGGATTCGGGGTTATGATTGGTCAGATCGCCTGTCAATCAAACTGCCGGTGAAGGGTCAGTTGCCCTTCTTCCTGAACTAAATGATCTTTTTTTGTTTTTAGCATTTTAGAAACAAATATCAGTGAGGTCAGGATTCTAAAACAGTGTTTTGAAAGAGCAACAATATTTCCACCAGTCATGGGAATCTGGGCGTTTTTATCAACTAATTGATCATCTATTTCTCTGATTTGCATTGCTTCAATATGCATCACTCTATTGATAGCATCACTTTAAGCTTCACATTATTTATGCGAGCAGTCGTGTGTGAGCATGGGCCAGATTTTCACTGGTTAGCGTAGCTTGCTGTGTGCTTACAGTTTGGTCAATAATAATAATAATAATTGTAAACGCATAACAATAATCAGCGTTAATATGAAAGGACACTAAGGGATTTTGATAATGAATAGGAATGCTGGTCCTAAAAAAAAAATAAAGGTTGAGAAAAACTTTGTATCGGCACACAGAAAACACTTACTGTGACTATAATTAAAAGATCATATTCATGGGTTCCATTATCAGGCAACAAACTGTTAAAATGGAGATCCTTAATGCACCGTAAAACACTGTAGAATTAAAGAAACCGCCAAATCCATGAATAATGACACAATCACTGGACTTTTAAAATTTTAAAATCACAATTTTATTGTTTTCACAATATTTCACGTCATTATTACCAATTTAGGCTCAATTATGATCAAACACATGCAGCCTTTTGAAGGAAAGTTTTATGTTGCAATCAATTTAATTCTAATCAAAACGTCAGAATTCTGAAACAAGGAACTAGTGCAGAAGATCATCAGATTTCTCTTTTCATGTGCTTCTCAGAAAGATGTTTTCTTGAACGAGGTTCGAACAGCTTGCAGAGAGATCAGTTTTGCAGAAACTCACTGAGGTAACAGTCGGTGATGCTCTACAGGAAAAAAATGAACAAATTAATTTAGTAAAAGTATGCAATTATATTCATGGATCTTGTGAGTGTGTGTGTGTGTGTGTGTGTGTGTGTGTGTGTGTGTGCGTGTGTGTGTGTGTGCGTGTGTGTGCGTGTGTGTGTGTGTGTGTGTGTGTGTGTGTTCCTGTTATATTAAAATAACAACTTAAATGTTCTCATTGTGTGAAGTTTTAAAGTTTTAATATACCAAGTCTCCAAACTGGCAGGGGCAGGGACCGGAACTTTCTTTCAGAGACTTGGCTTGTTTGAGGTGTATCAGCTGATGGAACGTTTCTGTGTTAAAGTCAGCCTGTGAACGTGAAGACAAACGCACACATGTCATGTCTACATTGTCATTGTTATTAGATCAGAATATTAAGCTATTAATGCCATACGCAGTTTAAAGTTCACTGACAGAAACACATACCGTATCCAGGTATTTCAACCAAGTAGATGAGAATTGATCAGAGAGGAAGACTTTCCTGGGTTTGTCGAAGTCACTGGAAATGCTCTGGACATACTGGTCACATGCAGTCAATGCATAGGCTGGGTGACAGATTCAGAACAGATTCAGAACAGATTCAGAACAGATTCAGGACAGATTAGAACAGATTAGAATAGATTCAGAAGAGATTCAGAACAGATTAGAACAGATTAGAATAGATTCAGAACAGATTCAGAACAGATTCAGGACAGATTAGAACAGATTCAGGACAGATTCAGAACAGATTCAGAACAGATTCAGAACAGATTAGAACAGATTCAGGACAGATTCAGAACAGATTCAGGACAGATTCAGAACAGATTCAGAAAAGATTCAGAACAGATTCAGGACAGATTCAGGACAGATTCAGAACCGATTCAGGAAAGATTAGAACAGATTCAGAACAGATTCAGAACATATTCAGGACAGATTCAGAACAGATTCAGAACCGAATCAGAACAGATTCAGAACAGATTCAGAACAGATTCAGAACAGATTCAGAACAGATTCAGAACAGATTCAGAACAGATTCAGAACAGATTCAGAACATATTCAGGACAGATTCAGAACTGATTCAGAACAGATTCAGAAAAGATTCAGAACAGATTCAGGACAGATTCAGGACAGATTCAGGACAGATTCAGAACAGATTCAGAACAGATTCAGAACAGATTAGAACAGATTCAGAACAGATTCAGAACAGATTCAGGAAAGATTAGAACAGATTCAGAACAGATTCAGAACATATTCAGGACAGATTCAGAACCGAATCAGAACAGATTCAGAACAGATTCAGAACAGATTCAGAACAGATTCAGAACATATTCAGGACAGATTCAGAACTGATTCAGAACAGATTCAGAAAAGATTCAGAACAGATTCAGGACAGATTCAGGACAGATTCAGAACCGATCAGAACCTTCTTGAAAATGGATTATGGACACAAAACTTTCAAATAAAAACTAGTGTGAGCCCAAATCATGTTACTTTGAACTATCTTACCATGTAGATTATTGGGAAGGTCTTTGAAAATCCTTGCAGAATAACTGCTGGTCATGAAGAGCACCATCTGCAGCACATGTACATGTTGAGGAAATAGTTCAAGATACAACCAACTGATTCTCTTTACTTCAGTGTTTTATGTCACTACAGGTTGTTTTTGCTCATTGTGAAAGCTGTATGTTGTAACCGTTGGATAACATGCTAGAAAGAGAGGAGAGGAATCTGAAGGTTTGGATTTCCTTTTGGATTAAAGTTTGGGATTTGTTAAGCAAGGGTAAGATTGTCACATTTGGACATTTAGCAAATGATCTTTAAGTTCAATGTGTGAAACTGGAGCACAAAACCAGTCAAAAATCACACAGGAATATTTGTAGCAAAAGCAACAATACATTGTATGGGTCAAAATTATTGATTGATTTTATGCCAAAAATCATTAGGATATTAAATAAAGATCATGTTCCATGAAGATATTTTGTGAGTGGATATGCATTACTAAGAACTTCATTTGGACATGTATATCAATGCTGTATGTAAAAGAAATGTGTAAACAATTGAATACGCACCTTTGAGAATTGTTTTTTCTTACTCATCTTTTTGATCGCTCCAATGATTTCATGTGAATGAAGCTATAATAAAAAAATACTGAATAAATGATCTAGAAGTCAGCAGGATGTCAGATTAAACGCAACAGATCCTGTTATAATTCATTTACAAACAAAATCTTGAATTTATCATTTTATCCCCTGAAATGATTTGAAAAATCCATAACTACAGGGTAAATTGTGTCATTTTTAAGATGATCATTTATAAACAAAAAAGTTGAATGTGTAGTTGCATCAATTGTGTGTCATAGCTACATTTATAAATACATGAGTGATGGAAATTTTTGCTTTTTACTATAGATTATTATTATTCTTATTATTATTATTTTTTTGCGTGTTCATATGAAAGATTCCTTAATCTGCAGTCCAGTTTATTGTTTCGAAGCTGCTTGGTTTAAAAGTGAATTCTGTTCATAAATTGCTACACTTTTGAAATAGAGAATGAGATTTTTATATCATAATATTTTTGGCTCATCGTTGTATGTACAGCCAAAAAATAAAAAAGTCGCCATTTGGATGTAAATCGGCAAATTTTTAATATCAGCAGCAGTTCTTCTAACTTTCACTTCTTAAACAAGGAAGACACATCATGGACATTTTCCAGGATGACAATGGCAAGATTCATCAGGCTCAGAGCATGAAGAATCACTTTCACACATGAATTGTTATTATTCATGGAGTCCAGACCTTAAATTCATGGAAGGTGTTTGGGATGTGCTGGAGGAGACTTTACAGAGAGCTCGACTGTATTGTCAATATAAGATCTTGAACAAAAAAATAATGCAAAAATTGCATGAAAAATTGCATAAATCTTGTATTGACAATGCAAGAGTCAAGAACTCTGTAAAGTCTCTTCCAGCACATCCCAAAGACTGTCAGTGAATGTAAGGTCTGTCAATTCATGTGTGAAAATGATCACAGCAATCATAGACTCCTAAACATTTGCCTATTTTATAACCAAACAGCGACTTTTTTTTTGGTCAGTCAGTGTATATACTGTATTTCATGTCCATTATTCTGATATAATGTCTTAAATCGTAGCTTTTTATACTTACTGACTCCTCAGGAAATTGAAAGGAGTCTTCAGTTCCCACTCCGGTCATGAAGACGTATATGTTGTCATTTGGTCCACTGCATTAAATGAAAATAATAAAGGTTCATTTTAGCTGCAAATTCATATTACGTAATTACAGGTTCAAGCACAGAAGATCCGTTATAATGATTTAGCTGTAGAATCCCTGATGATTAATCATAGGGAAAATCCTCATGCAAAATCATTTATAATGGGATAAAATCGTTTTTTGACCAGTAGGTGGTGCTGTCACATATTTTGTAAAAAAAAAGTATTTTAAGAATGTTACAAAAAAAGTTACAACCTAAGAAACTGTGCTTAATGAACTGCACACAAGTGAAAAAATAAAATAAAATAATAACTGTAAAAATATAATCAATATTAATAAATAACATATTGATAGCACTGAGAGATTTAACAAACAAACAAACCTTTTTATGACCTTTTTCCCTGTACAGGCATCCCCTTGAAGAGCGGCCAGGAAGTTCTTCTTGGTCAGATCCTTTAGGATCATAATCGATCATTATTGTTGTAAGTTATAATTGCGTGCAGAAATGGAATAAAAACATCAAAACAATATTTAACATTACAATTGTACCTTTCCAGTGTAGTCCTTCGGAACTCCTGAGTAGACGTTTGATTTGTCCACTACACTGATAATCTGTCCATTAGCTGGGTTTCTGCAGACAGAGAAGAAAATGAACGTGTTCGATCAGCTCCAACAATCTAACATCCCGTTTCTGTGATGACGTGTTTCCAGAATCATTAAATCTCACTTCAATGTATTTCATTTTTAAAAAATAACATTTTTGTGTGCCGTACTTCTGTACTTTACACTCACGCTGTACTAAATGCACATGTGGATCATACGACCTTGACATTGAATTACTACAAACTAGTTAATGCTGTGAGGCAGTTTCTAATCCAAGGCTGATTTAGTGATGGTAAACTTGACATCTTTCTCTCTTCTGGCTTCTGTGATCAATCTCTCTCTTTTTAAAATGCCTCTGTGTCATTCATTCTTCCTGTAGCAAACATGACTGCAAAAATCATATTTACTGTTTCATTCACCGCTCTTTTGCTTCTGAGAAGCCTGGAGATGTGTCCAGGGTCCATTACTCTGTTGTTCCAGCACTAATTACCAGTTAGTTTAGCACTGAAGATTGAGATCAACCATGAAACACATGACACAAAAGCTTCAGGAAATCACTCACTGACGATTATGAGCGATGTCATCATACATCATCACCACAATCTGCTCATTAGGAATTCCATGTTCCTTAATTATCTGATATAAACAGCACACATTGGCCTGAAACACAAATAAAAAAAGATGATTTCCATCTTCAGTTACTGTCACACCTTGAGGACCCTGACAGTAACATAGAGTCGGCCCAGATCCGGCCCACATCTGGTCTGCATGTAATCCACATGTACCAGATGTGGGCCACACTATGTTGCTGTCTGGGACATTTATGAGCAATATGTATTTCTAAAGAAATAACAAAAACAAGTAAAAACCTGGTGTTGATAATCTTCCCAGCCCTTTGAGCCGGCGACAAGAAGAATCCATTTTTTCCCAGGAATTGTTTGAGCCATTTCAATTCAAAGTCTACTGGAATTTAACATAATAACAAATAACAAACAAATTTAAAATTAAACTGATTTTGCTCATTTATAATGTGATTTAAAAAACACAGAAAACAACACAAAAAATAGGTGATGTGTTATAATGTTATAGTATAGTTATATAGTGCTGAAATGTCAATCACTCGTCATGATGTTAAAAGTACTAATTTACCTGGTCAAGAAATCTTTACATTTTCTGTTTAACCGAATTATCAACATAATGAAATACAAATGCTAAAAGTGTTTTAGATTATTGGTGTAGTGGATCAGATCAGATGCCATCATACCTGCGTTGAGCGTCAGGTGTTCCTCTGTGTCCTCCAGGGGTTTTCTGCTGCTTTTAGTCGGACGGTCGCTGTCTTTATAAAGGCAGTTCATTACAGTTTTGAAACTCATGGGAGTGCCTTTCTAATATTATGCAATATTTCCCACATTCACTTTAATTGAAGCTACTCCCCTTTATTTGCACACGTGAGTCATCTAGTATCAGTAAAAAAAATATGAGTTGAATTTTGAAGTAAATGCATTTACCCTTGATCTACACCAGCGCTTATGTGTGAAAACAAATGTGTGAAATTACCCCCCCTTCATTTATAATGTAATAATGTAATGTACATTATAATGTGTTCATAGTGTATATACAGTATTTGTGCAAAAACACTGTGATAAACTGCTGTGCATTCCTGTGAACAATGAACATGATAAACATGCATGATGTAGAAATTCTTCTTCTTCTTCATTACTTTATCATTATTTTACACTTTAACAATTTTATTAGGCATTTTGTCTTTCCCTTTGTGGCTACTATTTGTGTAAAACATATATGAATTCAACTTTTATTTAGTCAAATTTAACTTAAGGCTGTTATACTCCTAGAAATTTGCTGTTTTCTTATATGTCCAACAAACAGTTGGTTACACTTTATTTTTCAGTGCCGTAGTTACATTGTAATTACACAAATAAGTACAGAGCGCTATTATTTAACAACATAAACTTACTATAGAGTTACAGTAGGGTTTGGTTTAAGGTCAGCTACTTGTAATTATGCATAATTTACTGTTATTATTATAGTAAGTACATGTATCAACATGTAACTATGGCACTGTAAAATAAAGTGTTCCAACAGTTTAAGCTAATTTAATTCAATTTAATAATTCAAACAAATAAACTAAAAACAGCATTTTTTGATGTTCTCTTAAAAATTATTACTCAAAAAAACAAACAAACTGTAAACTGCTAAATGCATTAATAAAAAGTAAGAAGAGAATGAAATAATTCTGATTCAGTGACATTAAACTTTCTGTGGCCACTGAACATATTTTCTCTTGAAACTCAGAAGATTAAAGGCATGAATGGTTCACTAATAAAGATCGAGGATTCATGTTCACTCTTTGAACAGCAAACAAGATTCGATGAGAAAATATTATTAGTTTCATCACTTTTACATCATTACAGTAAGCAATATTTCTTGAATGAAAATGTCCAAATCATAACGTGTCAGATGAAACTACGAAATCCTGTCCCACACACTTTCATGACCAATGAATCACTCTTTTTTATTCCTGTGAATCTCAGCTTGTATCTTAAGTAATCGACAGTTTGTGAAACCGGAATGTGCTCGATAACTGCAAATGATTGCAACAAAAGAGAACTTGATGCTTTTTTTTGAAAATATAATTACTGTAGTACGTTGTCTGTGATAGGCAGGGTTGGTTAGGGGATAACAATATACAGTTTGTACAGTATAAAGTTTGTTATGTAGGCTGAACATGTATCTTGCAGTGTTTGCTTCTGAATGAACTAATGATTGTTAAAAGTACTGAACTGAGAGAAGGTACAGTTGTGTTTTGCTGATTGAACCAAATGTTCTCGTTACATGATATATTAATAATAATAGTGTGTTTTGAAATATGTATTACCATAATGAAAGCATGAGATCATGATTTGAAAGAAAAACTTGCAGTGTTACAAGTATGATCAGTTCAGAGTGTTATATGAGTTATAAGAGATGTAAAAAAGAAAAGTAAAACAAAGTCAAACTGCCAAAGAACCATTGAAATTAAATCATAATGATGTATGACGTAACGAAGCCTCGTTTACTGAAATCACGTGATTTTGGCTCTCTGAACTACTGATGCGAAACAAAAGAGTCGTAAAGCTTCATGAATCAGTGTTTTGAAATCGTCCATCACTAGATATTGTTGAATAAAGTCGTACTCTCATCGCTTTATAATATTAAGGTTGAACCACTGTAGTCACATGACCTGATTTAAATATGTGTTTAGTTCCTCTCTGGGCATTGAAAAAGAAATGATCTCGCTGTCAATAGAGACTCGCATCGGATTTCATCTTAATTTGTGTTCTGAAGATGAACGAAGGTCTTACGAGTGAGTAATTAATGACAGAATTTTTGGGTGAACCAACACTTTAAAAGTTGTTGTTTGCACACTTCTTGAGGGAATTTACACCAAAATATGATAAACTGTTCATTCTCGAAGACTTTAATGTTCATGTGTGTTGCACAGCGGACTCATAGGAGGTGGAGCTTCCGTGGATCCGACTTGTTTGTTCAGCACATCCCACAGATGTAGATTGGGATCTGGGGAATTTGGAGGTCGAGTCAACACCTCAAACTTGTTGTTGTGCTGCTTAAACCATTCCTGAACCATTTTTGCTTTGTGTCAGGAGCTGAAGGAGGCCAGCAGGGAATAGCGTTTCCATGAGAGAGTGTACATGGTCTGCAACAACGCTTAGGTAGATTGTTCGTGTCAAAGTAACATCCACATGGATGGTAGGACCCAAGGTTTCCCAGCAGAACATTGCCCAAAGTATCACACTGCCTCCATAGGTTTGCTTTCTTCCCACAGTGCATCCTGGTGTCACGTGTTCCCCAGGTAAGAAACGCACATGCAGCCGGCCATCCACGTGATGTAAAAGAAAATATGATTCGTCAGACCAGGCCACCTTCTTACAAGGACAAGCTCCAGTTTCCTTTGAAATACTAGTGATTCACTATCCACATCCTAGAAGGCAGTGAGAGTAGAGAAATCATTAACAAGAACAACTGAATCATCAACAATTACCACAGACCCAGAACTCTTTTTAGTCCAACTGTGTGTTTGTACCCTGTGTGTGAGGATCTTCTTAGATTGGGGTTTTAAACCTTTCATTTGTCAGAAATGATTATAAGATGTGCCAGATGCCAATACAAGTTCTGGGAAAAATATGCAAAGACACAGAAAACAGCCACAGGTTTTACTTTTTTTTATTTAAGTTTACTTTGGGACTTTTTTCAAAGCGCAGTTACTTTAAAGAAAAATCATATTCAGATGAAGTGTTTTCGAAATATGAAAAATGTTCAATCCATGTGAGACTGCAATAAATACATTACAGAATGTACAGATTTTTTAAACCTTTAAAATCAGCTTATGAATTAAACATCAAACAGGAGCGTTTAAAGAAAACAAACGCGGCTCAGGATAATTTTGTCTGCTGTCGAGGATTCATGTTCACTCACTGATGCCAACATGAAACAAGACCTGATGAGAAAATATATTACTTTAATACACATTATTATGGTATCTGTTATAGAATGAAAATACAGCCAAATCATCAAGGGTCAGATGAAACTACGATAAGATCCTGTTACACACATCCATGACTAATGAATCTGAATCTTAGTGAACGGAGTGAAATGTGCTCAACGATTGCAAATGACGGGGAAAAAAACAGAATGATGTTTTTTGAAAAATGCAAAAATGAAGGTTTTCTGTTGGGGGACAAGAATATACAGTTTTTACAGTACAAAAACAATCATGTCTGTGGAAAACCCCCATAAAAATAAGGAAAACAGCTTATGAATCATATTAAGTGAAGTATTTTGAAAATGTTGATCACACATTTTGATAACACGCTAAACATTGTTACAAACATTATGCATTTTTGGTCACATAAATTAGTAAGTTAGTAATCTAAGTGTATTTGTGAATGTGGCAACAGCCTATATTACTGTAATATCTTTAATTCAGCAACAAGGATGAAGTGAAACATCTCATGAAGTGAGCTGATCGATATAATTGAACAAGATAGTTGTGTTTTAATGATTAAACCAAATGTTCTCATTACATGTTACAATAATTGTGTACAATAAATGAAACAATGATTATGTGGAATATGTGTAACTGTAATGAGAGCATGAGATCATGTTTATAGCTGTGATACAAGTATGATGATAGATATTTTTGTGTGTGTGATAAATTCAAATGGCTTTGAGAACTCTTTGTCAGTTTCAGAAATTGCAATTCTATAAGTGTGAAAATTTATAGATGTACAAAACGATTCATTGATTAACCATAAAGATCAGCTAGATAAAAAAAATGACAAATGTGTTAAACTGAACCAGAACGGATGCAAATGAAGTCTGATAGTATGAAAGGCAAACGTTTATATAGACGAAACAGTTATTATGTTTGGTGAAAAAGAGACTTTGTGATTTTGTGTGCTGTACTGACTTCATTGAAATATTATGTCTGTAAACTGTGCAATTTTGATGACCTGAAATCAGTACTAAAAGTTAACACTGTTAAATACCAATTACAAAACATACAGATGCTGTGTCATGAAGTTCAACCACAGGTATTCTCATTTTTCTAGGTAAAAATGTTTCAACATATTAGTGTTTCATCATTTCATGATGTGCAATGTTGATCAACTTCCGACAGCTTATTTTTTTAATGACAGATTATAAATATTTCCCATCCTGCAGTCCATATGTTGCGGTCAATTTTTAAACTGCCAACATTAGATCTCTACATAGCACGTTTTATGTATTGTTTACACTTTATACGGTTTTTATCGTTTGCTTGAACACTATAACCAGGCTTTTGAACAAAAATTTCAAAACCATAACGCCATTTTATCAAAAAGTACACTCATTTCTTATGAGCTATGAACACTATTCCCCTGTTTTGACTCAAGAAACAGGTTTGTTGAACAATCACTGCAAAACTCTACACACAAATGCCTTCATTGTCTACACCATCTTCTCTGTAGGGCAGGGCTGTAGCAACGTTGTTGAGCAATATTGAGCAACTGCGAGATGACAGTTTATCTTTTTAATGACAGATTATAAATATTTCCCATCCTGCATGCTATATTTTGTGGTCTATTTTAAAACTGTCAACATTAGATCACTACATAGTACTTTTTATGTACTGTTTTATGGGCCTTACACTAAATATAATCAACAAGTGTTCACTTTGAAGAGTAAAAATGACATGCAAGTTTCCATAATTCAACTGTATTAAAACTCTGCATATGATATTTTAATTATCCTTGATGCATTTGTAAAAGCATGTATTATTGTCACGCTCTTCCAAAGATGATTTCAAAATAAAACTAGATTTAATAAAGAACTCTGAATAGTAATGCAAATAACGCTCCAACCATACAAAACGGTGTGTTGTGCACAAATAATCCCAGACCAAGAGTGATTCAAATCTAGCGGTAAGTTTTGGAAGATCATTTTACGGCGGTAAAAGTGTTAAAAGATGTGGTGCATGAAAGTTATAGACAGGAATATGTCCGAAAACGACAATGACAAAACAGTATTTTGAGTTAACCCATACACCCATTACCATTTCTTAAAGCTAATTACTGTTACACATAAACGAAACAGACAAACAAACGTAATCGCAATTTATTGATTGCAAAAACAGTACCAAACGTAGCCCAAGTGATGATGAGCTGCAGTCGCAGTCCTCTATGGCGGTACTAGTTTCTTTTTTTATTTTATTTTTACAGAGTACAGAGCAGAATTTAAGTTATTACTCCTTAGAAATATGAATTTTCCGTGAAGACGTGCACTAATTTCTAATGTCAATCCACTGAAACACGGCATGACGAAGCATGAACCAATGAGCCTTCGATATCAGTCGAAACGCTTCTCGAGGAGCAACTGAAGATAAAAGACAATAAATCCCTGAAGATCTGATTAAATAACTCCACAAACTGCATTACCAGCTTCACTTATTACCAACCAGACTGACTTTATTTCTGTGAGACGTCTTAACAGAAGTTTATCTCTCATGTTTGTTTCATTTGAGGTCACCATGATGGTGATTGGTCAAGTCAAGTCACCTTTACTTATATAGTGCTTTTAACAATGCAAATTGTGGCAAAGCAGCTTTATATTAATAATTGGCAAATCATTTTGGCTGCACAGCAGCTCCCAAAGAAAATGGTGTCATTGTCCAGCTTATTCTATATATTATTGATTCACTCTCATTTAACATTTTTTTTTTTCATTTTCATTTTTCATCATTTAGCAGACGCTTTTATCCAAAGCGACTTACAAGGGGAGCAATTAGGGGTTAGGTGCCTTGCTCAAGAGCACTTTAGTCTTGGTATCGAAGGTGTAGAGAGTGCTGTTTATTCACAATCCCCACTTTCAGTTCCTGCCGGCATGGGAATCGAACCGGCAACCTTCAGATTACAAGCCCGACTCCCTCACCACTAGGCCACAACATTAACATGTGAGTTAAACTTCTGTTCATTCTCAGTAAGAGCTTCTGTAGATATCTGACAGAAATCAAGTCAGTCTTTGGCTTTGTTATGGCCTGCTTGTGGCCCAGATTTGGCAGGAGTGCTTCGCCGAAGTACCATCATTCCACACCACATGTGACCCAGATCAGCATTCCGCATGTGCCAGATGTGGGCCGGATCTGGGCCGACACAAAGTGGCCCAGTGTTCTATGTGGAGGACGCAAGATAATTGAATAATTGTATGACCCCGTGGTGAATATTTAGACAACTATCGCTTTGTGTTGTTGACCAGATAAAATGACAGAAAAACTGACATAAATTGTATTATTTGTGTCCACGAAATTTTGTGCTTATTATGTCAACTGTAAGATGAAATTTACACCATGATTATACAGACACTATATATTGCGTGACTTTGAGTGAATATGTTCTGTAATGTATTCATTGCCGTCGAAACATTCACCACATTAAGGTCGAAACAAAATTGTTGCCTATTTAAAAGCCCATGTGACACTGAACCACTCATGCATTTAATCTTATAGGTGTCAAGAGGAAATATGTTCAGTGGCCTGAGAAAGTTTGAACACTTTTAATGTTCCTCAATCAGTGTTATTTAATTCTCTTCTTACTTTTTATTAATGCATTTAGCAGTTTACAGTTTGTTTGTTTTTTTTGTTTGAGTAATAATTTGTCTCTAAGAGAACATCAAGTTCTCTTTTGTTGCAATCATTTGCAGTTATCGAGCGCATTCCGGTTTCACAAACTGTCGATACAAGCTGAGATTCAGAGGAATTCAAAAGAGTGATTCATTGGTCATGAAAGTGTAGGACAGGATATCGTAGTTTCACCTGACACTTGATGATTTGGACATTTTCATTCAAGAAATATTGCTTACTGTAATGATGTAAAAGTGATGAAACTAATAATATTTTCTAATAATCTTGTTTGCTGTTCAAAGAGTGAACATGAATCCTCGATCTTTATTAGTGAACCATTCATGCCTTTAATCTTCTGAGTTTCAAGAGAAAATATGTTCAGTGGCCACAGAAAGTTTGAACATTTAATGTCACGGAATCAGAGTTATTTCATTCTCTTCTTACTTTTTATTAATGCATTTAGCAGTTTACAGTTTGTTTGTTTTTTGTTTTGTTTGTTTTATTTAGGCAATAATTTTTTGTCGCTAAGAGAACATCAAAAAATGCTGTTTTTAGCATTTTCATTTGACTTATACAAGACAAAATCAAGTGATTTGCATATTTTGAAAATATTTGCATCTAAATAAACATCTGGACATACCTTTTCTTTAAAGTAATTGAGTTTTGAAAAAAGTCCTAAAATGCTAATTAAAAAAAAAAAAGAAAGAAAGAAAGAAAGAAAAACCTGTGATTCTGCAATCAAATTGAGGCTGTTTTCAGGATCTCAGCATATTTTTCACAGGAATGGTATTTGCCTCAGGCACATCTGATAAATTCTGAGGAAACGTCACTGACGTATTTTGCAGCTCACACAAATGTAATTCTTAATTGTGAAGGCTAATAAAACAATAAAAAACCTCTGAATGAGCTTCACGAATTAGACTCGTAGTTCCTATTTGGCTATTTGTTTGTAATAATAAATTGAATTAAATTAGCTTACACTGTTGGAACACTTTATTTTACAGTGCCATAGTTACATGTTGCTACATGTACTTACTATAATAATAACAGTAAATTATGCATAATTACAAGTAGCTGACCTTAAACCAAACCCTACTGTAACTCTATAGTAAGTTCATGTTGTTAAATAATAGCGCTCAGTACTTATTTGTGTAATTACAATGTAACTACGGCACTGAAAAAATAAAGTGTAACCAACTGTTTGTTGGACATATAAGAAAACAGCAAATTTTTAGGAGTATAACAGCCCTAATTTAAATTTGACTAAATAAAAGTTGAATTCATATATGTTTTACACAAATAGTAGCCACAAAGGGAAAGACAAAATGCCTAATAGAACTGTTGAAGTGTAAAATAATGATAAAGTAATGAAGAAGAAGAAGAATTTCTACATCATGCATGTTTATCATGTTCATTGTTCTTGGGAATGCACAGCAGTTTATCACAGTGTTTTTGCACAAATACTGTATATACAATTTCTGTATAATTTCACACATTTGTTTTCACACATAAGCGCTGGTGTAGATCAAGGGTAAATGCATTTACTTCAAAATTCAACTCATATTTTTTTACTGATACTAGATGACTCACGTGTGCAAATAAAGGGGAGTAGCTTCAATTAAAGTGAATGTGGGAAATATTGCATAATATTAGAAAGGCACTCCCATGAGTTTCAAAACTGTAATGAACTGCCTTTATAAAGACAGCGACCGTCCGACTAAAAGCAGCAGAAAACCCCTGGAGGACACAGAGGAACACCTGACGCTCAACGCAGGTATGATGGCATCTGATCTGATCCACTACACCAATAATCTAAAACACTTTTAGCATTTGTATTTCATTATGTTGATAATTCGGTTAAACAGAAAATGTAAAGATTTCTTGACCAGGTAAATTAGTACTTTTAACATCATGACGAGTGATTGACATTTCAGCACTATATAACTATACTATAACATTATAACACATCACCTATTTTTTGTGTTGTTTTCTGTGTTTTTTAAATCACATTATAAATGAGCAAAATCAGTTTAATTTTAAATTTGTTTGTTATTTGTTATTATGTTAAATTCCAGTAGACTTTGAATTGAAATGGCTCAAACAATTCCTGGGAAAAAATGGATTCTTCTTGTCGCCGGCTCAAAGGGCTGGGAAGATTATCAACACCAGGTTTTTACTTGTTTTTGTTATTTCTTTAGAAATACATATTGCTCATAAATGTCCCAGACAGCAACATAGTGTGGCCCACATCTGGTACATGTGGATTACATGCAGACCAGATGTGGGCCGGATCTGGGCCGACTCTATGTTACTGTCAGGGTCCTCAAGGTGTGACAGTAACTGAAGATGGAAATCATCTTTTTTTATTTGTGTTTCAGGCCAATGTGTGCTGTTTATATCAGATAATTAAGGAACATGGAATTCCTAATGAGCAGATTGTGGTGATGATGTATGATGACATCGCTCATAATCGTCAGTGAGTGATTTCCTGAAGCTTTTGTGTCATGTGTTTCATGGTTGATCTCAATTTTCAGTGCTAAACTAACTGGTAATTAGTGCTGGAACAACAGAGTAATGGACCCTGGACACATCTCCAGGCTTCTCAGAAGCAAAAGAGCGGTGAATGAAACAGTAAATATGATTTTTGCAGTCATGTTTGCCACAGGAAGAATGAATGACACAGAGGCATTTTAAAAAGAGAGAGATTGATCACAGAAGCCAGAAGAGAGAAAGATGTCAAGTTTACCATCACTAAATCAGCCTTGGATTAGAAACCGCCTCACAGCATTAACTAGTTTGTAGTAATTCAATGTCAAGGTCGTATGATCCACATGTACATTTAGTGCAGCGTGAGAGTAAAGTACAGAAGTGTGGCAAACAAAAATGTTATTTTTTAAAAAATGAAATACATTGAAGTGAGATTTAATGATTCTGGAAACACGTCATCACAGAAACGGGATGTAAGATTGTTGGAGCTGATCGAACACATTCATTTTCTTCTCTGTCTGCAGAAACCCAGCTAATGGACAGATTATCAGTGTAGTGGACAAATCAAACGTCTACTCAGGAGTTCCGAAGGACTACACTGGAAAGGTACAATTGTAATGTTAAATATTGTTTTGATGTTTTTATTCCATTTCTGCACGCAATTATAACTTACAACAATAATGATCGATTATGATCCTAAAGGATCTGACCAAGAAGAACTTCCTGGCCGCTCTTCAAGGGGATGCCTCTACAGGGAAAAAGGTCATAAAAAGGTTTGTTTGTTTGTTAAATCTTTCAGTGCTATCAATATGTTATTTATTAATATTGATTATGTTTTTACAGTTATTATTTTATTTTATTTTTTCACTTGTGTGCAGTTCATTAAGCACAGTTTCTTAGGTTGTAACTTTTTTTGTAACATTCTTAAAATACTTTTTTTTTACGAAATATGTGACAGCACCACCTACTGGTCAAAAAACGATTTTATCCCATTATAAATGATTTTGCATGAGGATTTTCCCTATGATTAATCATCAGGGATTCTACAGCTAAATCATTATAACGGATCTTCTGTGCTTGAACCTGTAATTACGTAATATGAATTTGCAGCTAAAATGAACCTTTATTATTTTCATTTAATGCAGTGGACCAAATGACAACATATACGTCTTCATGACCGGAGTGGGAACTGAAGACTCCTTTCAATTTCCTGAGGAGTCAGTAAGTATAAAAAGCTACGATTTAAGACATTATATCAGAATAATGGACATGAAATACAGTATATACACTGACTGACCAAAAATAAGTCGCTGTTTGGTTATAAAATAGGCAAATGTTTAGGAGTCAATGATTGCTGTGATCATTTTCACACATGAATTGACAGACCTTACATTCACTGACAGTCTTTAGGATGTGCTGGAAGAGACTTTACAGCGTTCTTGACTCTTGCATTGTCAATACAAGATTTATGCAATTTTTCATGCAATTTTTGCATTATTTTTTGTTCAAGATCTTATATTGACAATACAGTCGAGCTCTCTGTAAAGTCTCCTCCAGCACATCCCAAACACCTTCCATGAATTTAAGGTCTGGACTCCATGAATAATAACAATTCATGTGTGAAAGTGATTCTTCATGCTCTGAGCCTGATGAATCTTGCCATTGTCATCCTGGAAAATGTCCATGATGTGTCTTCCTTGTTTAAGAAGTGAAAGTTAGAAGAACTGCTGCTGATATTAGAAATTTGCCGATTTACATCCAAATGGAGACTTTTTTATTTTTTGGCTGTACATACAACGATGAGCCAAAAATATTATGATATAAAAATCTCATTCTCTATTTCAAAAGTGTAGCAATTTATGAACAGAATTCACTTTTAAACCAAGCAGCTTCGAAACAATAAACTGGACTGCAGATTAAGGAATCATTAATATGAACACGCAAACAAATAATAATAATAATAATAATCTGTAGTAAAAAGCAAAAATTTCCATCACTCATGTACTTATAAATGTAGCTATGATACACAATTGATACAACTACACATTCAACTTTTTTGTTTATAAATGATCGTCTTAAAAATGACACAATTTACCCTGTAGTTATGGATTTTTCAAATCATTTCAGGGGATAAAATGATAAATTCAAGATATTGTTTGTAAATGAATTATAACAGGATCTGTTGCGTTTATTCTGACATCCTGCTGACTTCTAGATCATTTATTCAGTATTTTTTTATTATAGCTTCATTCACATGAAATCATTGGAGCGATCAAAAAGATGAGTAAGAAAAAACAATTCTCAAAGGTGCGTATTCAATTGTTTACACATTTCTTTTACATACAGCATTGATATACATGTCCAAATGAAGTTCAATGCATATCCACTCACAAAATATCTTCATGGAACATGATCTTTATTTAATATCCTAATGATTTTTGGCATAAAATCAATCAATAATTTTGACCCATACAATGTATTATTGGCTTTTGCTACAAATATTCCTGTGTGATTCATGACTGGTTTTGTGCTCCAGTTTCACACATTGAACTTAAAGATCATTTGCTAAATGTCCAAATGTGACAATCTTACCCTTGCTTAACAAATCCCAAACTTTAATCCAAAAGGAAATCCAAACCTTCAGATTCCTCTCCTCTCTTTCTAGCATGTTATCCAACGGTTACAACATACAGCTTTCACAATGAGCAAAAACAACCTGTAGTGACATAAAACACTGAAGTAAAGAGAATCAGTTGGTTGTATCTTGAACTATTTCCTCAACATGTACATGTGCTGCAGATGGTGCTCTTCATGACCAGCAGTTATTCTGCAAGGATTTTCAAAGACCTTCCCAATAATCTACATGGTAAGATAGTTCAAAGTAACATGATTTGGGCTCACACTAGTTTTTATTTGAAAGTTTTGTGTCCATAATCCATTTTCAAGAAGGTTCTGATCGGTTCTGAATCTGTTCTGAATCTGTCCTGAATCTGTTCTGAATCTTTTCTGAATCTGTTCTGAATCTGTTCTAATCTGTTCTGAATCTGTTCTGAATCTATTCTAATCTGTTCTGAATCTGTTCTGAATCTGTTCTGAATCTGTTCTGAATCTGTTCTGAATCTGTTCTAATCTGTTCTGAATCTGTTCTGAATCTGTTCTGAATCTATTCTAATCTGTTCTGAATCTGTTCTGAATCTGTCACCCAGCCTATGCATTGACTGCATGTGACCAGTATGTCCAGAGCATTTCCAGTGACTTCGACAAACCCAGGAAAGTCTTCCTCTCTGATCAATTCTCATCTACTTGGTTGAAATACCTGGATACGGTATGTGTTTCTGTCAGTGAACTTTAAACTGCGTATGGCATTAATAGCTTAATATTCTGATCTAATAACAATGACAATGTAGACATGACATGTGTGCGTTTGTCTTCACGTTCACAGGCTGACTTTAACACAGAAACGTTCCATCAGCTGATACACCTCAAACAAGCCAAGTCTCTGAAAGAAAGTTCCGGTCCCTGCCCCTGCCAGTTTGGAGACTTGGTATATTAAAACTTTAAAACTTCACACAATGAGAACATTTAAGTTGTTATTTAAATATAACAGGATATGAACACACACACACACACACTCACACACACACACACACACACGCACACACACGCACACACACACACACGCACACACACACACACACACACACACACACTCACAAGATCCATGAATTTAATTGCATACTTTTACTAAATTAATTTGTTCATTTTTTTCCTGTAGAGCATCACCAACTGTTACCTCAGTGAGTTTCTGCAAAACTGATCTCTCTGCAAGCTGTTCGACCCTCGTTCAAGAAAACATCTTTCTGAGAAGCACATGAAAAGAGAAATCTGATGATCTTCTGCACTAGTTCCTTGTTTCAGAATTCTGAAGTTTTGATTAGAATTAAATTGATTGCAACATAAAACTTTCCTGAGCCTAAATTGGTAATAATGACGTGAAATATTGTGAAAACAATAAAATTGTGATTTTAAAATTTTAAAAGTCCAGTGATTGTGTCATTATTCATGGATTTGGCGGTTTCTTTAATTCTACAGTGTTTTACGGTGCATTAAGGATCTCCATTTTAACAGTTTGTCGCCTGATAATGGAACCCATGAATATGATCTTTTAATTATAGTCACAGTAAGTGTTTTCTGTGTGCCGATACAAAGTTTTTCTCAACCTTTATTTTTTTTAGGACCAGCATTCCTATTCATTATCAAAATCCCTTAGTGTCCTTTAATATTAACGCTGATTATTGTTATGCGTTTACAATTATTAATATTATTATTGACCAAACTGTAAGCACACAGCAAGCTACGCTAACCAGTGAAAATCTGGCCCATGCTCACACACGACTGCTCGCATGAATAATGTGAAGCTTAAAGTGATGCTATCAATAGAGTGATGCATATTGAAGCAATGCAAATCAGAGAAATAGATGATCAGTTTAGTTGATAAAAACGCCCAGATTCCCATGACTGGTGGAAATATTGTTGCTCTTTCAAAACACTGTTTTAGAATCCTGACCTCACTGATATTTGTTTCTAAAATGCTAAAAACAAAAAAAAGATCATTTAGTTCATGAAGAAGGGCAACTGACCCTTCACCGGCAGTTTGATTGACAGGTGATCTGACCAATCATAATCCTGAATCCGCCATTTTGTCCATCAAAGCAGTCAGGGGAGTAACTTCTTTAAAAAATTACAGTATTTTAAATATTAATAGAATTCCCTCTGAATGGTTCAAAATAAGAGGTTAGGGTTAGACAAAAAGTCTGTCTTGTAAGTCTAGCTGACACAGAATTATGAGTTTTGAGACGGGACAATGACATTAACAGCATTACTGTCCAGTCCTACTTTAGTAACGGTCATATTATCACACAAGCTTTTACTTATTTATAATTTTGCAGAAATGATCAAAGAACAAACAAATAAATAAACACAGTTAAAATCTAATAATCGTGACAGAAGTGTTTTGTCTAAAAATGTGAGTCAAAAACATCACAGAAGTGTGAATACTGTATCCCGTTTGTCTTTGCAGAATGAGCCGGATGAAGAGTCAGCTGTGATTTCTGATGTTTTTCACTCATTGTAGACATTTTGTCACTATTACATGATTTTAACTCTGTTTATTCTGCAAAATTATAAATATAAGCTTGTCTGATAATATAATATTTTAGTAATATTTATTACTAATATCAGTAATGTTAATAATGCGTCATTGTCCCATCTCAAACCTCTTCAGTTGTACGTCAGGTATATAAATATAAGGCAAATATAAAACAGCTAGAGTGGTTCTGTTTAATATATTTATGTACATGCAGTTGTTCAGTTTGGCACTAGAGGGCGCTGTGACTTTTTGCATTTTCCAACAAACTTGATTTGTGTGGAAAACATTTATGTTTGGGAGATTTGCTGGAGATACCCGTGTCAACTCTCAAACCTGAAGTGAAGTTCAGAGAGGAACAGACCTGTGATCCAGTTTTGTGTCTTGAGCCTCCATCTGAAAACCAGTGCTGGAAGAATTACAGTTCTAGATTGATTTACAGTGTTTCTCCATCATTAGACATAGATAAACATAGATCATTTTTGCTGTTATCTCTCACACAATATCACACTGCATCTCAGTGATATTGTGAACTAAAACAGGTTTTATTGATTGAAAAAACAAACTTTAAAACAAAAATTAAAATCGATGCCTTGGCAACTGAAATAAGGTGAATTTGAATAACTACACTAAAAATTTTGACTATAATTTACTACATTTTTTGGTGAAAAATCTTTACCCTTAAAAATATTGAGTGAATTTTAAAGCAGTGAAATCAATTACATACACCATATGAACTGAATACATAATTTGTAATAATATAATAATATATATAATATATATAATAATGTAATAATATAATAATATATTATAATATAATATGTAATAATATAATTACATATGAACTGAATATATAATTTTATTTGTTAATGTACCAAAATGCAGTTACACAGATGTACTTAATATTTTTGAGTAGATATAATAGGGTGAAACATTTTAAAAAACAATATTTATGGGTAATATTTAATTTTTTATTTATGGATAATATTAATTTTATGAAGTACTAAAACCTAAAAAATAAATAGAAATAATTAAAAATATTAATGCATTTATTTATTTTTTATTATATTATTTAAATGTTATTCTCTTTGGGAATCAAATTATATGGTTATTATGGGATCAAACAATGTGTATAATAGTATAAGTATCCAGAACAATTATGACACCCCATAATAACAGATACTGTATAGACCTTGTGACAAATTCCCCATGTGACAACTTGCCCCGGTCACCACTATGTAGGGTATATATGAGTTAAGGAAACACCAAGTCACTTTGTGTCTGGTGTTATAATTGTCACTGGACAATGTTGAAAAACATCACAGTAGGAATTTCCATGGATAATATACACACATTCTCCCACAGAGAGTCGCAGACGGCTGGAGACAGAAACACGCTTCAGAGCATTTAGATTTATAAACCTGTGTGTGACACTGATGAATGCAGCTGTGGAGAAGAAAAAACCCTCAATGCTGTGCTCTACTTTACAAAGTCTCTGCGCCTCTTCCCCTCCGAATTATACATGAACGCACTAAACAATGGGTGTTTTCTCCTACTTCTATGAGGTTACAGTTTATTTTACACATTCAGTATTGTTTTAATCTCTCTGAATGTTCTGGGTTTGTTCTCTCAAAAGCCTGAAACAGAAAGACAGCGAATGAGAAAAAAAAAAAAAAACAGTGCGGCTGTCATTCAAGCGCCTGCTTTCACTTGGAAATGTTGTCTTTGCATCCCCTTTAATATCCCATATCCTTGTTCCTGGAGGAAAACATGATTATTTTGTGTGGAAAGCAAATTGCTGAGTCTCTCTTTGACATTTTGCCATCACCTCACAAGACCAATGGGGCAAAACTGAAATGTGGGCTAAATCAGCCACTGTACATGTTCAGGTACGATGCACCAATTACGCGTGTGTGTGTGTGTGTGTGTGTGTGGGTATTCCCTACGTTACGGGGACCAAATGTCTCCACAGGTATAGTAATACTGGTAAATTATGATCTTGTAGGGACATTTTTTTGGTCCCCATGAGGAAACAAGCTTATAAATCATACAGAATGATCTTTTTTGAAAATGTAAAATAGCAGAACATTTTGTGTGATGGGTAGGTTTAGGGGTAGTGGTAGTGTAGGGGGACAAAATGTACAGTTTGTACAGTATAAAAACCATTACGCCTATGGAAAGTCCCCATAAAACATGAAAACACAACATGTGTGTGTGTGTGTGTGTGTGTGAGTGAGAGAGAGAAATTATTGTGAAGTTCTCATCATAATAAGCTAAAGCAGATCTAGTGATCAAATTATATATTAATTATATTAAAAAATGCATAATGAGGCAATAGAGGGATATAATACATTTAGTTTAAACGTAAACTTTTTTTGCGCTATGTGTCCCGAACTTTGATTTCTCATATTGCTTAAAGCTGCAATATGCAAGATTTTTAAAGTAAAATGCTCCAAAACCCCTGGGCCAGTGTTATATATTTTGTTCAGTTGAGAACTTACAACATCCCAAATGTTTCCAACTATTTGTAAATCGTGAGAAAATTCCGGTTATATTTTGTAAAAACCATGGAAACACCAAAGATACATTACATGTTTTTAATATATTACATGACAAGTGAACATCTGTTTGGATACATTTATAGACAGGAAACTAATTGTTGTTATATAGCGCGATATATATATATATATATAACGTTATATAGCAACACGTTTAGTCTTATAGTTTAAATCTATTTTTTTTATTTTCCGTAAATACCATGTTTTTACCATGCCTCAGAGAATCACATTATTTTGTCAAGTAGCTGTAGAAACAGTAATACAGCATTTTCTCCATCATACAATACGTTTTAAAATTAATAGCATTTATAAATATGATATTGTAATTTCGACCTAGTTTACTGCGGTGTGAACAAGTGTCTCACAGCAGCCGGCGAGCGAACGCTCAGACTTATCATTTTCAACACACTCTAATGTATTTAATATGATAAACAGAGCAGCGTTTCCTCATATGCTTTACCAGAAGAAGCGGCGAGTGTGGCATAATAAAAGTCCCGCTGCTCTCGAGGCGTGTGTCGCATTCGTCTCTCATTATCAATCGCTCCAGCGCCTCGTTCAGCTCCACAACACTGATCGCATCCACGAACATGATTTCTGTCCCATCCTGATTCTTTTCCACCGGCGCTGAGGTGAAGACCACGTGTCCCAAGATTCCTCGCTCAAAATCTAAGCTGCGCCTTTGTTTTGAATAGGCGACCTCTAGTGGTGGATATTCACATACTGCAGCTTTAAAATATTATCTTTCACAAAATGTTATATGAATAATTACAAAAAAAATAATCATTATTCCTCATCAAACCAAACCTCTATTATTTCATTTTAATCAACAATCGAATTCAAACTTGACATATAGGAAACTATTTCCTTAAAAACAGCAAGGAAGAATTCCCTGGTATTACTGAGCTATATCACTCATGACAGCAGACGAAGTGTCTACTTCCCTTTCAGTTTAATGCATACTTTTATTTTATTTTTTTTATGAGAGAGTCAGCTGGCCGGTAAAATACAGAAAACTTCTGATAAATTTTTATCGTGGGAGTTTAAAGACCTCATTCGGGTAAGATAGCTTCTTGTATACTATTAAATAAAAATTGTCCATCAACAGATAAAACCCCAGAAGAGAGTAATTAATTTGAATTTGTCACTCAGAAGGAAGTTCACGCTAATCAAAAGTCTGAACAAGTCAAATTTATAGTCATTTTGAAGGATTTCATAGGTATTAAAAGCATCTGGTAACAAGCCAATATTGCAAGAAAACTCTTACATGTTTGTTTTGCCTCTTTGGTTCATAACTTTTTATGATAATAAACACAGTTTAATAAGATTTGAAAGAACACAAGGAGGCTGATGCCAGAATCCATTAAAATTTCTACACAAGCGCGCTACGTCTTTAAATACGCTGTCTATCGACACATAATGTCTTGCTAACAGTGATTGTGTTGTTTAGATTCCCTGTTAACCATCAGAACAACTATAAAAGCCGATTACAGCAGAATTCCTGGAAGACTGCTTGATGGCATAATGTTTTTTTACACCGCAAAGTAAAACAGATATCATAACAGATATATACTGTAAGAGACTGCATGAATCATCTCAAATATTATCCCTCAGAAGAGATACAGTAGCAGTCAAAAGTTTGGACAGCCCTGACTGAACGTGTTTCTCATAATCCTACAGACCTTTAGGCACAAAGGCTTATGCTTAAATCCTTAGCTAGACAAATATAATTGAAGAGCAGATGCAGTCATGTATCCAGGCCGAAGAAGCTTAAATATGAGAAAACGTTTAGACTTTACATTTGTATAAAAATAGCAAAACAGCATGATATTTCTCAAAAACATTCAGGTTTGTGTATTAGTTATTCAGCCCAAACCACTGAAAACACAGACTCTCATTCAAACCTTCACACTGCAAAGCGACCGTGTTGATTTTGACGTTTGCATCACGTGACCAGCTCCATGTGTACGGCTTTTCTGACACAGTAAACTTGCTCTTCTGTGAGTGACGTGAAGTACGAGAAAAGAGCTCAAAGAATTGTAAAAGCAAACTAAAATGGCAGCAAATCAGATTTAACTCACATTTGCTTTTGTTAACACTATCGGCAGGGCTGGGTGGGTTACTTTTAAAATGTATTTCACTACAGATTACAAAATACATGCTTTAAAAACTCATTTGTAACGTAGTTCGTTACATTACTCAAGTTTAGTAACTTAATCTAAATACTTTGGAATACTTTGGAATACTAATAAGTGTGGAACAAACACAAAAAAGGTCATTGCAAGTTTTTATCTCACAATTCTGACTTTTTCCCTCAGAATTGCAAATTCTGTAAAGTTGCAATTGTGAGTTATAAAGTCAGAATTATGAGATATAAACTCACAATATTGAGAAAAGTCAAAATTATGATAAACTCACAATATTGAGAAAAGTCAGAATTATGAGATATAAACTCGCAATATTGAGAAAAGTCAGAATTATGAGATATAAACTCACAATATTGAGAAAAGTCAAAATTATGATAAACTCGCAATATTGAGAAAAGTCAGAATTATGAGATATAAACTGACAATATTGAGAAAAGTCAGAATTATGAGATATAAACTGACAATATTGAGAAAAGTCAGAATTATGAGATATAAACTCGCAATATTGAGAAAAGTCAGAATTATGAGATATAAACTGACAATATTGAGAAAAGTCAGAATTATGAGATATAAACTCACAATATTGAGAAAAGTCAGAATTATGAGATATAAACTCGCAATATTGAGAAAAGTCAGAATTATGAGATATAAACTGACAATATTGAGAAAAGTCAGAATTATGAGATATAAACTCACAATATTGAGAAAAGTCAGAATTATGAGATATAAACTGACAATATTGAGAAAAGTCAGAATTATGAGATATAAACTCACAATATTGAGAAAAGTCAGAATTATGAGATATAAACTGACAATATTGAGAAAAGTCAGAATTATGAGATATAAACTCACAATATTGAGAAAAGTCAGAATTATGAGATATAAACTCGCAATATTGAGAAAAGTCAGAATTATGAGATATAAACTGACAATATTGAGAAAAGTCAGAATTATGAGATATAAACTCGCAATATTGAGAAAAGTCAGAATTATGAGATATAAACTGACAATATTGAGAAAAGTCAGAATTATGATAAACTCACAATATTGAGAAAAGTCAGAATTATGAGATATAAACTCACAGACTAAATTCACAATTGCAAGAAAAAAAGTCAGTATTGCAAGTTCATATCTCCCAATTCTGACTTTATAACTTGCAATTGTGAGTTTAAATCTCGCAATTCTGAGAAAAAGAAGTCAGAATTGTGAAACACAAACTCACAATTGAGAGGGAAAAAAACAAATTGTGAGAAAAAGTTGCAGTGACGAGTGAATTATAAAATGACTCACAAAACATGAAAACAGTGGAAAACATGAAACTTAACTCCTCTTTTTCAGACTGTCAGAGTCAGAGAATCACCAATCGCTGTTTAAATGACATTAAAACTCAAAGTAATCACTTTGGTAATCTAAAACACTTTTCAGATGTAACTGTAATCTGATTACCACCCATTTAAAATGTTACTGTAATGAAACACAGTTACTCACATTTTGTATTTTAAATACGTAACTAAGTTACTTGTATTTCGTTACTTCCCAACCCTTACTATCGGTTATGTTTATGGTAAGGTTTAGTGAAGAGCTACACAATTTTTTGGCGCCACTCACTGAACACTTCCTTTCAGAAAAGAAAACTGAAAACAGAAAATATAAAAACTAATTCAAAGTATTAGTAAAACCTGAAATTAATGATACTAAAATAACACTGTTTCAGATAAAACTGAACGTGTATTTAGCACTGAAAATATCACTCAAGAAACATGCCAGAAGCAACATAATATCATTTTGCAGAAACGTTGCCACAGGCGAGTATATACGACGGCCCTGGTTTATAGTTTATCATTTTCACAGTACTAAAATATAACGTGCTTAAAAGAGTTTCTTAAAGTGCCTTGGTATTTTCTTCATTTAATGCAAACCTATTCTTTTTAAGGCACTGTGTGTGTGTGTGAGTATTCCCTACATTACGGGGACCAAATGTCCCCACAGGTATAGTAATACTAGTAAATTTTGATCTTGTGGGGACATTTTTTTGGTCCCCATGAGGAAACAAGCTTATAAATCATACAGAATTATCTTTTTTGAAAATCTAAAATAGCAGAACATTTTCTGTGAGGGTTAAGTTTAGGGGTAGGGGTAGTGTAGGGGGGCAGAATGTACAGTTTGTACAGTATAAAAACCATTTCGCCTATGGAATGTCCCCATAAAACATGAAAATACAACGTGTGTGTGTGTGTGTGTGTGTGTACTTGTTTTGGCTATACTTGTGAGCACCAAATGTCTTCACTTATATTGTGAAATACTTTCTCAACCCACTAGTGAGACATTGACTGGTCCTCACTAGATAAAAAGGTTTATAAATCAACCTAAAGAAATTTTTATTTAAATCTAGTGATGGTCACATGTTTCTGTGATGGTGGTTTAGGAGTAGAGGTTGAGTTAGGAGAGAGAAAACATCATTGACCTGATATAAAATCAATGGAAGTCTATGGAATGACCTCATTAAGATAGAAAAACAAACCTGTGTGTGTGTGTGTGTGTGTGTGTGTGTGTGTAAATGTGTACACTTGTTCATATACCAGTTTGAGTTTTAGACATTCAGAGTGAAGACCAAGAAAGTAAAGTGAGGACATTTTGGCTGGTCCTCACTTTCTGAGATCCTTTCAAAGGCCTGTTTGAGGGTCAAGACTTGGTTTTAGGAATAAGGTTATAATGTGTTAAGGCCAAGTTTACGGTAAGGTTTTGGGTTAGGCATATAGTTGTGATGGGCAGAGTGAGTGCTCGAGATTGCATTGTGTCAGTGAATGTCCTCACAAGCATAGATATTCAAAAACTCTGTGTGTGTGTGTGTGTGTGTGTGTGGCAGAACGGTTGTGCTGTGCTGGGTTTGGAGCATCTGTGCAGGCATCAGTGTGTTCTGCGGAATGAGGCTAATTAAAGGTTCCATGTGGCCGATCAGTGTTTTAATGTCCCTCCCCAACAAACATCCGTCTCAGGTAATGGGGTGTGGCTATACAGCAGCTTCCAACCAAACACACACACACACACACACACACACACACACACACACATGCACACACACCAGTGGCGCACTGTCACACACCACCCTAAGGTTTTAAACACTTCCTTTAGGACTGTATGCCTGACTGGAGAAGCGCAATGCCTGCACCAAACGTCACAAGTGCATTGTGGGATAGCTGTGTCATCACCAGCACCTAATTGATGGTGCAACAGGAGCCGAGGCAGTTGTCTGATGACAGCGAGTGATGTATCGAAGGCCCGTTTTAACAGTCTGACCTTTTTAAGGAAAGACAAAGAAGAATAACCATCAATGAAATATGAATCATTCGCTATAAGTTATTGTGGGCTTGTATAAATCATTTGCATTGGAAATCATTTGTTATAAACCGGTGTGAACAGCTCTTGAGGAACTCTTAAAGGTTGTCATGACAGATGAAGGACACAGATCCATCTGTTCACATTCAAAGATTTTAAAAGTTAACTAAAATTGAAGAAAAAAAAAAGTTACTTGAAATAAAATAAACATTCAAAAAACTAAAATATTAAAAAAATTAGCAAAATAAACTAAAACTATACAGACATACTTAAAATATTATTATAAAATAATTATATATTAATTATACATGTATATATTAATTATATATATTAATTATATATTAATTAATCTAATTAATTGCACATCAATTTTGGCTAATATATCAGCATATTATATATAATATATATTAATTAGATTAATTAATCGCTTGACAGCCCTATATATATATATATATATATATATATATATATATATATATATATATATATATATATATATATAAACAAAACACACAACAAAATTACTAAAATTTAAAAAAAAAAACAGAAAAATAAAATTTAAATGATATAAAATAACACTGGCTCTAAATATATGATAATAGTTAAAGGAAGTTTAACGTAAAAACTTAAAAATATTTGTTTTAAAATTCTAATTACTTTTACTGTCTATAAACCTGCAATAGGTTTTTTGCATAGACACCAATGCTGCCCCTGCTGGTACATGTTGTAACTACATTCATCAATCTTTCTCCATTGACAAGCATTGAAAAGTCTGGCAAAACTCTGACAAAATGAGCAGTTTTGTTTATTTCTCCGAGTCCCAGCTGGCATTGAGATGATGGAGGCAGGTATGACAGACCTCTCTGATAAACACAACGCTGCACTCCTCACGGTTTCACTGCTTTGGTGTAAAATCACACATGACAGGTGAATTCTGACAGTACAGCAAACCTTGCCTGGGTCGTTAGTGCTAATATCACATTTCTTTGCCAATCCCTCATCGTTTTTGTGCTCCATTGACTATTTCTCTTCAAAAGATATTAAGTATTCAAACCTCATTTGCGTCCTTATTTTTCAATTTGCTGCCGCAGTAGTTTAATTTATTCCATATAATTTCTTTTTTCCGAGAGGGACATTAATCATTGCCTGTTCCTTTTAGTGCCTGTGGGATTCTTCTTCCTTCTGTTTTTAATCAATAACACAAGAGCCCCTCCTTCGCTGAGTAAGATAAAACAGTATATCTACTCTCTTACCGCACACCGATCATGCTGGATCTCACCTGCTCACGTCGTAAGTCTTTCAGCAAATGTGGGCTAAAGACCCAAGAAATCATATATGCTACTGTACTCATACATGCAAACTGACTTAATTTATGCAAGCAAGTAGCTTAGTTTACCGTAAATCATGGTTGCAAATAAAGGCTTTTGACTACTTTAGTTTTTAGCAATCAAACTGAACAGAATGGAACTGTTATGATGTTATGCCTGTTAAAAATTGGACATGAATGCGCTCTCAACTCGTATTTACCACTAGGAAGCTTGGGGATAATTTCGATTTCCAAGTTCCCGAGTTGGGCGGGACATAAACTTTAAACATGGCGGAGGGGAGAAGGATTAGCTTTTTCCACAACAGCTACAACTCCTTGTCCTGTCGTTAAAGTAGAGTGTATTTATATATACATATATATATATTCATTTGAAGCATATTGTATGTTTTATACACCACAAAAATAGCCTGTATTTTTAACAACTTTCATTGTTGTTAGTTTCACTCAAACCATTCTTGCTCACTTTACTTAAAAAACTACATGAACTTAATTTACTCGAGTTGTTTCTACTAAAAATGAGAACTTAAGTGTTTGTTCATTCAACTTAACTTTGCTGAGTGAAACACAAAAATTAATGTTGACATAACTAACATAACTAGTAATCTAGATAGCACAGTGAATGTTTATATGGTTGTCAATGAATGGGATGCTAAATATAATTTTGGATTTAATAAGATTTTCCCAAAAAATAGATAAGAATAAACCTGATATCCTCCATGATTCCTGTTCTTTCCGACAACAAAGCATTTGAATGCGACGAATTCGTAATGACAACTTCAGAAGTGGGAAGTAGGAAATCTCGTGAAGGCAGAGTCAGGTTATAAACATAAATTTTTTCCAGGGAATTTGATTTAGAACGATGAGTTATAAACCTTTAACGACAGATCTACAAGGTTGTTAATCAACGGTATTTGCCCGCTTTTTTTAGCTTATTTTTAAAATGATCATATTTAACAGCAGAATTCCTGGTGAAAAACTACATTACCCATGATGCCGTACAGAAAAAGACTCCAATCAGAAAGCTGGAAAAAGCAACACATGCCAAAATAGCTCTTTAGCTCCACCTCCAATGAAGAATTGCGAATGACGTAATCAATTTTACTACGCTCTCAAAATCCTTAAATGTTTATATATATATATATATACAGCTCTGGAAAAAATAAAGAGACCACTGCATATTTTTTGTTATTTTGACCAGTTGTTGCTTTTGGCAAATAAATGCTCTAAATTACAATATTTTTATTTGGAATTTGGGAAAAATGTCAGTAGTTTATAGAATAAAACGAAAATGTTAATTTTACCCAAACACATACCTATAAATAGTAAACCCAGAGAAACTGATAATTTTGCAGTGGTCTCTTAATTTTTTCCAGAGCTGTATATATATATATATATATATACGCTCTCAAAATCCTTAAATGTTTATATATATATATAATATTGGGATTTTTGACATTGAAATTTTTTGGGATTGTATTTATTTCCCTGTCTAAAAGTACCCAGTCTTGTACCGTTGTGTCTTCAAAAACTTTTTTGCAAAGTCAAAACAAAAGTGTGTATTGTTGTGATTCGGCTTGGTTCTTGGTTTGTAACTCTTTAACGAAGAAAAAAAATGAATGGAAAAAAATATTTCCGGAAGCAGCGCTGCTGAAAAGGGTGCGGGCACTCTATAAATGTGATGGCATATTTAACTAGTATTATTTATTATAAATCCACTTATGAATTCAATATTCTGTATACATCACATGGTATAAATACAGTAGTTATTAATTTGACAAGAAACATTTATTAAAATAATGCCACGCTTTTATTCTGCTCAATTAATTTATTATCTCAAGACTCGAATGAACCTGATCAAAAAACACAGTTCCCTTGAAGGCAATCTGTTCATTAAGATAATATGTTAATTTATAGGAAGTGCTATTAAGATGTTCTCCAAAAAGAGTGCCGGTCAGCATTTTTCCAAACTTGGCCTTCTTAATTACATCATTCTTTTGCTGTCATTAAGGATATTAAAAATTCATTAACAGGACAAGTACTGCTGAGCTGCAACAAATCAGACGAGAAGTCCCTGGATGTTCTTCTAAAGGCCATAACTGTCATTAAGCCCAGTTTTTTAAGTCTATACTGAATTAACTACATGATACGCCACATAGTGTTTGCTTTGAGAGAAAAGAAAAAATCCAATTATCCAACTATATTCCAGTAATATTCATTTTAGAGGATCCATTCAGCATGGCCGCTCTATATCGTGTCAGAGAGGCTTTAGGAGCTAAAAGAAATCCTGTCGACTCGTGTTTGTTGGTCGAAATGCTCCTCTAATGCGCTTGTGCCTAATATCTGACTGTATTTAACATTTACACCCCATTTTGTCGGTCATGGCCCAATGATTTTGCACAACAATTGCGTTTGAGCGGAGGGCTCGAGCGCAGTGTACACAGCTCAGTGGGTGTATACTGTAGAGTTTTATTGATATTGCTCTAAGATAGCTTTGCTCTGGGCCTCCCTGTTTGCCCCGCCATCGAGGAGTCAGCGCCGTAGGTGACCCGACAGATCAATTTATCTGAGCGAGAGCAGCAATCCGTGAGAGGCATCTTTACTGAAGAATGAATTAAATAAACGTGGTGGGGACAGACGAGTTTCTGTGATGGCCTGGAGTCAAACACACTCTTGATCTTCTGTGCGATACCAAAAATCGTGTATTATTCTCTTTTTAAAAGTGAAATTAATGTACTGTATGAAAATGGATTCTTAAAAGTGTTAAAATAAAGAAGTCATCAACCTTATTGCTTTTCTAAAATGTCTTCAACAGCAATATGACAAAAGACAACGCTCGATAAAAAGTATCCTGACGCAGCAACGCCGACTCGACCGACTGCAGTCGACAGCATGGAAGATCTCCAGACACTGGGAAATCATATTCAGAGACACTTAGTGTGTGTGTATAAATCATAAAAAAAAAAAATCATTAAATCTGCTCAACTTTCTCAGTTCTGTGTTCTTGTGCAATTTGGGCTACAAATGATCACTTCATTCTATAAGAACAAAAGCGGGTCTCATTTTGTGCCATCATTTGCAATTAAACTAAAGATGTATGGAAGCTTGTTTCCGCCACTAAATAAAAACATAAAGACTTTTTATCTCACAATTCTGACATTTTTCTTTTTCAGAAAAATTCCGATTTATATAGTCAAAATTGCGAGATATAGTCGCTATTCTAACTCTCACAATTGCGACTTTTTTCTCAGAATTGCGAGTTATAAACTCACAATCGTGAGTTATAGAGTCAGAATTTAGATGTAAACTCGCAATTCAGAGAATACATCAATCTTTTTTTCCTTCACAATTGCACATAACACTCACATGAGAGTTTATAACTCACAATTCTGACTTTATATCTCACAATTCTGACTTTATATCTCACAATACTGACATTTTTTCTTGCAGTTGTAAGATTTAAACTCAGAATTGTGAGTTATAAAGTCAGAATTGCAAATTACAAAGTCAGAATTGAGATATAAACTCACAATTCTGAGAAAACGTCAATCTTTTTCCCTTCACAATTGCACATAACACGCACATGAGAGTTTATATCTCACAATTCTGACTTTATATCTCACAATTCTGACTTTATATCTCACAATTTTGACTTTATATCTCACAATTCTGACTTTATAACTCGCAATTCTGACTTTTTATCTCACAATACTGACATTTTTTCTTGCAGTTGCAAGATGTAAACTCACAATTGCGAGTTATAAAGTCAGAATTGCGAGTTATAAAGTCAGAATCACATTTTTAATTTTTTACTTCATGACAGAAACAAGCTTTCATCCTTTAAATATACAAAGACGGTGCACTCATATTACTATGAATTGGAGAAAACGCAACTTGCAATATGGCGGAACAAGCTCCGCCTTCTAAATAAAAGAGCCAATCGCCAGTTGGTAAAGTCAGCATGTCACTGCAGCTGCTGTTAGAAGCTCCGTCTGCTATAGAAACGTGTCTGGAAAAATTCTGTTTTGTCATGACTTGAGCGTTTGAAAAAAAAATCTATGAGACGGTTTGTCGTCAGATTTCATTGGCGATTTCAAATATGACATTTAATCGTAAGCTTAGTGAACAGCTTTGGAGAATTTGATGTTTCCCCATTCAGAGAGATTAAGAGCTGCACTTGCATGACTGAAATAGGTGTTTCAAAGATGGCTGCCGAGGGAAATGGGATAGTTCACCAAAAAATGAGTCATCATTTACTCACCCTCATGTTGTCCCAAACCTGAATGAGTTTCTTTCTTCTGTTGAACACAAAAGATGATATTTTGAAGAATATTGCCATTGAAGCCATTGACTTCTATCGTAATTACCATAGAAGTCAATGGCTAATGTCAACTGTCTGGTTACCAATATTCTTCAAAATATCATATTTTGTGTTCGACTAAGGAAAGAAACTCATACAGGTTTGGAACAACAAAAGGGTTAGTAAATGACGACAACTATCCCTTTAAAGGGACTAATACTCACTTTTAAAGTCAATTTAAACTTTTAAACTTCATCTTCACTGTAAAAATTTTTTTTTGTAAACTTAATTTACTGTGTTTATCCAATTGATTTGTATTTGAACTGACAAAATTAAAAGTTTTTTGAGAAGCAAGTAAAAGCCAAAAAAGTCCATGCAAAATAATGAGTTTTTTTTCCCCTTCACTGCTTGAATTTTAAATCACTGATGAAAAAAAACAAAAAAACAATCATATTATGTCAGAGAAATGATTCAGGGCACATTCATAGCGTCTCTTGACTTCATCGGGGGTCCGGGACTCCCTCTAATACACCCTCAATTTGAACACTGCAGTAATCATATTTCCAAAAAAGCTACACTTTAACAAACAGTCATATTGCTAATCCTTTGATCTTCCTCCTTCGAAACTAAAAGCATCTCACGCCCCAAATCACATCGTCGCCATTAAGGCGCGTCTTCAACGGAACGCATGTAAGATAATGGCGAGCTAAAACATCTACAACCCCACGCAGCCGCGGGAAGCGAGCGGACAACGGTATAAACGTAGGGTAAACGCGGGGGTAATAACGCTGATGAGATCTTAGCGGGGGTGATTTCATTCAGATGTGAATTAGAGCCAAAAACCGGACTCACGCTGAGATTGTACTTAGGCCAATCTCTGTCACTTACACTCACTTACTGTTAATGTGGCCCCCTCCAGGAAGCACACGATTAACTAGCCCAAACTCCAGGACTTATTTCTGGATTATTATTATTACCGCTATCCTGAAACAGCGAGAGTGCGTGTTGGTTAATGGTTATCTCAATGGGCCTGTGCAAAAGGCGGTGAAGATCCCTATAGCTTTATTTCTGTTGACAGACAGAAAAGTTTCACTCAAATAAGAGGACATTAAAGTGTGAACGAGTCGCAGCAGGAGCCGTGCGGTTATTGGGGTTCAAATGGAAAAGTTAGTTTTGGTGCATTCACGGGGTGTGTTTACTTGAAATGGTTTTACAGACGGGCGCTTTAGTTTCGATTACTATGATGTAAACAACAGAATCCGTGAACGCGCTGACTGTCGAATCAGGTGAAATATCGCCAATATGGTCACGGTTCAAGGCCATCAGGCACAACACAGAGCAGAGTGAATATTAACATACAGCAGTGACGTATTGCTTTTGTGAAAATATTCATATTTATCAAAAGTTATTTTAGTAGTCAAATTCCAAATGGCATCTTTCAGTAGGATACAGTCCCTGATTATTTTTGATACAGTCCCTGATTTGTTTTAGATATTAGTTTAAGGTTATTCGAATTTTCAGACTTTTTTTTTTGCAATTCGAAATTGAAATGAAGTCACAGCAATAAAAGAGCACATAAAAGTAATAATAATAATAATAAATAAAAAAATTTGCCCCACAAATCTACTATTAAAAAACGTAAAATAAATGTGGAAGGAAGGGAAGAAGAAAGGAAGAAAGGAAGGAAGGAAGAGAGTAAGGGAAGGAAGGAAGAAAGGAATGGAGGAAGGAAGAAAGGAAGGGAGGGATGAAGGAAGGAAGGAAGGAAGGGAGGAAGGAAGAAATGAAGGAAGGGAAGAAGGAAGGGAGGGAAGGAAGGAAGGAATAAAGGAAGGGAGAAAGGAAGTGAGGAAGGAAGGAAGAAAGGAAGGAAGGGAAGGAGGAAGGAAGGAAGGAAGAAAGGAATGGAGGAAGGAAGGAAGGGAGGGATGAAGGAAGGGAGGAAGGAAGAAATGAAGGAAGGGAAGAAGGAAAGAAGGAAGGGAAGAAGGAAGGGAGGGAAGGAAGGAAGGAAGAAAGGAAGGGAGGAAGGAAGTGAGAAAGGAAGGAAGAAAGGAAGGAAGGGAGGAAGGAAGGGAGGAAGGAAGAGAGTAAGGGAAGGAAGGAAGAAAGGCATGGAGGAAGGAAGGAAGGGAGGGATGAAGGAAGGAAGGGAAGAAGGGGAAAAAGAAAGAAGGAAGGAAGAAAGGGAAGAAGGAAGTGAGGGAAGGAAGGAAGGAAGGAAGGAAGGAAGGGAGGGAGGAAGGAAGGAAGGAAGGGAAGAAGGAAGGAAGGAAGGGAGGGAAGGAAGGAAGAAAGGCATGGAGGAAGGAAGGAAGGAAGGGAGGGATGAAGGAAGGAAGGGAAGAAGGGGAAAAAGAAAGAAGGAAGGAAGAAAGGGAAGAAGGAAGTGAGGGAAGGAAGGAAGGAAGGAAGGAAGGAAGGGAGGGAGGAAGGAAGGAAGGAAGGGAAGAAGGAAGGAAGGAATGGAAGAAGGAAGGGAGGGAAGGAAGGAAGGAAGAAAGGAAGGGAGGATGGAAGTGAGGAAGGAAGGAAGGAAGGAAGAAAGGAAGGAAGGAAGGAAGGGAGGAAGGAAGGAAGGAAGGAATGGAAGAAGGAAGGGAGGGAAGGAAGGAAGGAAGGAAGAAAGGAAGGGAGGATGGAAGTGAGGAAGGAAGGAAGAAAGGAAGGAAGGAAGGGAGGAAGGAAGAAAGGAATGGAGGAAGGAAGAAAGGAAGGAAGGAAGGAAGGGAGGAAGGAAGGAAGAAGGAAGGGAAGAAGGAAGAAGGAAAGGAGGGAAGAAAGGGAGGAAGGGAGGGAGGAAGGGAGGGATTAACTTTGAACAATTATTATTCCTTGAAAAGTGTTAAACTGTGACTGATGCTTTTTGTGCCGTTAAAGGGAAGGAACTTTTCACTTCCCAGCTTAATAGACACAGTTTAACACTTTTCAAGGAATTATAGTTGTTAACTTTGAATATGATGCTTTTTGTGCAGTAAAAAGAATTGCAGAATTTGTTTTCCCACAATGCAATGCACATGACTTGACTTTCCATTTCCTGTGTGAGGAATGAATCATTTTAACAAACCTGAATAATACAATAAAATCAAATGCATGTTTGTTGAATATGAATTTGCCCAGGAGAATTGCGAGGATTTTTGTGCTTGTTATATTTGAATGAGTAGAACGAGGGAAAACGTCCCTGTAGACTTGAAGCCTCCAGCTGAGCTTCTGTTCCGCTTGTTTCGTGTGGAATCTGTCAGTCGGCGGTTCTTCAAACTGAGTCATCTGGACCGTTTGCTTAAACACTAGATCTGATATTGTGTGTGTGTGTGTGTGTGTGTGTGTGTGTGTGTGTGGCCTCAGGCGTGCATTAGAAAAGGTCTGGTTTCAGTATGGAAGACACATTTTCCATGTTGCAGTGGATAAAAATGGTAATAACCTGCTGTGTGTGTGTTCAATAGTTTAATATGCAAAGCATATTTCTGAAATATTACCACATACAACAATAACTAGTGTTAAGTTCAGCAAAATCTGTTACATTTTAATTTAGTTTTGAGTGTAAAACATTATTTTATTCAATCAAAGTGCATTTCTTATCTTTCTGACAGAAGATTATATATATATATATGTTGCATATATATATATATATATATATCCCTATATTTATATTAAGGATATTTATATATCCTTAGCTATATAAATATAGCTCATTTATTTTTTATAATAAATAATAAATATAATTATTAAATATAAATATTATTATAAATTTATAATAAATAATAAATAATAATATTTTTTATTATTTTTTCTCATTTTATTATTTTTTCAGGTTATTTTTTTTGTGGCATAAAAAAGTAAAAAATAAAATACATAATATTCAAAGACATGTGCGCAGCATTACCGCATACAACAAAACACTTGGTGTTAAAACAACATTTATTGCATTAATTAGTTTCATGCAAAATATAATTTTTTAATGAGCTAACAACACAGCCCAACATGAATTTATTGTATTATTCAGGTTTGTGCAAATTATTAATTCCTCGCACTGGAACAGGAGGGTCGGGTCATGCGCACTGCGTTGTGGCATTTGTTTCAAGCTGCACATTTCATCGCATTAAAAGCGACGGTCACAATCTTACACTTTCCAGGTTAATGGCACACTTATAGTTGACTTTGCATGCTAAGCTGATGCGAGAAAGCATTTTAAGTAACAGAAAAGAAAAAAAAAACATACATAAGAGCCACTTTTTAAGCACATGCTCTCTTCTGTGCCTCTTTTCACTCTCTCTGAATACATGAGGGTAATCAAACACCCCCTGTCGAGTATTTTAAAAGACCATATAGATCTGCGGCAACAGACCCGCCGAGAACAGCACAAAAGCTCCAGCGTATCTCTAGGGCAAACATGATAGCATTACAAAACGAGCAGCTTGTAAAGTGTCTGTGCGTTGATGGAATTACATTTAATGACGGTCCAGTGGGAATGAAGGGGCTTTTGAGAGGGTTTAAACCCCACTGACTGCCCTTCTCACCCTGAAAACACACCGGGATACTTTAAATCCCCTCACAAAAATCCCTTCCTAAAAAGGGTGATGTCTGGGTTTATGCAGCCGATTTTATGCTAATTGTGTAGCCTGAGACAAATAAGGTTCTGACATAATGAAACGGAAACGTTTTAATGATCAAAGGCTCAAATATTAACACATATTTTAAAAACAAAACTGTAATAATATTTTATAATAATAATAGGCAACACTTTACAATATTTTTTTATATTTGTTGGCATTAGCCAAGAACTAACAATGAAAAATAATAAGGCATTTTATAGTCTTAGTTAATTTTATCATCGACTAATACATTGTTAAAATCAAATGTTGGATCTGTTAATATTATTACTGACATGAACTAACAATGGTCAGATTAATACCGTAACAAATGCACGTTATTAGTTAATAATATTAATGCAAACGTATTGTACAGTGTTCCAAAAACATCCAATGAAATCTGATCCTGACATTTAAAACATGTTTACATAGAAATCACTGTATGTTTGAAACACACAGGTATAGGCTATATATTAATAGATCCATTTGTTAACATTAATATCAGTGATTTGCACATTTTGGTTGTCATATATATATATATATATATATACGGGTTTATACATTTATATATTCGGGTTTATAACTATATATTCGGATTTACATTTATATATTCGGGTTTATAAATATATATTCGGATTTACATTTATATATTCGGGTTTATAATTATATATTCAGATTTACATTTATATATTCAGATTTACATTTATATATTCGTGTTTATAACTATATATTCCAGATTTACATTTATATATTCGGATTTACATTTATATATTCGGGTTTATAACTATATATTCGGATTTACATTTATATATTCGGGTTTATAATTATATATTCGGATTTACATTTATATATTCGGGTTTATAATTATATATTCGGATTTACATTTATATATTCGGGTTTATAATTATATATTCGGATTTACATTTATATATTCGGGTTTATAACTATATATTCAGATTTACATTTATATATTCAGGTTTATAACTATATATTCGGATTTACATTTATATATTCGGATTTATAACTATATATTCAGATTTACATTTATATATTCAGGTTTATAACTATATATTCCAGATTTACATTTATATATTTGGGTTTATAACTATATATTCAGATTTACATTTATATATTCGGGTTTATAACTATATATTCGGATTTATAACTATATATTCAGATTTACATTTATATATTCAGGTTTATAACTATATATTCCAGATTTACATTTATATATTTGGGTTTATAACTATATATTCGGGTTTATAATTATATATTCGGATTTACATTTATATATTCGGGTTTATAATTATATATTCGGATTTACATTTATATATTCGGGTTTATAATTATATATTCGGATTTACATTTATATATTCGGGTTTATAACTATATATTCAGATTTACATTTATATATTCGGGTTTATAACTATATATTCGGATTTATAACTATATATTCCAGATTTACATTTATATATTCGTGTTTATAACTATATATTCAGATTTACATTTATATATTCGGGTTTATAACTATATATTCAGATTTACATTTATATATTCAGATTTACATTTATATATTCGGGTTTATAACTATATATTCCAGATTTACATTTATATATTCAGATTTACATTTATATATTCGGGTTTACATTTATATATTCGGGGTTATAACTATATATTCAGATTTACATTTATATATTCAGATTTACATTTATATATTCGGGGTTATAACTATATATTCGGGTTTATAACTATATATTCAGATTTACATTTATATATTCAGATTTACATTTATATATTCGGGGTTATAACTATATATTCGGGTTTATAACTATATATTTGGATTTACATTTATATATTCGGGTTTTTAACTATATATTCGGATTTACATTTATATATTCGGATTTACATTTATATATTCGGGTTTATAATTATATATTCGGATTTACATTTATATATTCGGGTTTATAATTATATATTCGGATTTACATTTATATATTCGGGTTTATAATTATATATTCGGATTTACATTTATATATTCGGATTTATAACTGTATATTCGGATTTACATTTATATATTCGGGTTTATAACTATATATTCGGATTTACATTTATATATTCGGGTTTATAATTATATATTCGGATTTACATTTATATATTCGGGTTTATAATTATATATTCGGATTTACATTTATATATTCGGGTTTATAACTATATATTCAGATTTACATTCAATTATTTCCTGTTTGGCCCCCCATAATATGTATATATATATATATATATATATATATATATATATATATATTATCAGAAAAGAGAGCAGGTAGGAACAGTGTTCTACACCTCACATAAATCAATTTGCATATTTACCCTATTCCAGGGCTAATTTTGCAGGTTTATTTCCTAAAATGAAACCTCTTCATCAAGCTCATTGATCCTTGCAAATCTGGAGCAATATGATTGTTTGTATAATAAATTAACTTATGATTCATCTGATGTTTGGGGCTGGAGAGAGGGAGGGCTGTGTTTAGCTGGGGCTGCACTAGTTTCTGTGGTTAATTTAAAACATTAAAGCACGGGAACGAGCTTCTCCATCAAATGTCCGACTTCCATTTACATTTCTTGCATACAAGTCAATTTGTGTCTGGACCAGGCCATAAATCACTGCCAGGCCGGGCCACAGAGCCCGGAGATCCACAAATTAGCTGTGCACGCTTCTTAAACAGAAAAAAGGGCTCCAATTTAAAAAGTCATTTACACACAGAACCAGCACTTAGCGCTTCAGTCTCTGCCCTCTCAGCGAAAACAGAACAAACCTGCGCTGCTTTACACAGCTCGACTGTAAGACGCTAATGTTTGCTTCCAGATAACATGAACATGACATGAAGAATCACAAATGAGATTTCTTTCAAATGTCAATTGCTTCACAAGAAAGGAGATGAAAAGAGTCTTTATCCTCTGGTTTCAGAAGATTTCTCCGCAATATGCCATGAGACCACATCCTGAACTCAAACATTCTCTCAAGTTCACATTGCACACATGAATTAAAGGATTAGTTCACTTCAGAACTGAAATTTCCTGATAATTTACTCACCTCCACGTCTTTCTTTCTTCAGTCGAAAATAAATGAAAGTTTCTGAGGAAAACATTCCAGGATTTTTCTCCATATAGTGGACTTCAATGGGGTTCAACGGGTCCAAATGTTAGTTTCAGTGCAGCTTCAAAGACTCTACATGATCCCAGACGAGGAATAAGAGTCTGATCTGGAGAAAACAGTGGCTATTTTCTAAAACAAATAAATTATATACTTTTTAACCACAAATGTTCGTCTGACAATTCTCTGCGATGTTGGAAAGGTCACACGTGATGTAGGCAGAAGTAGGGTGAAAAACATCTAATTTTCTCCTCCAACTTCAAAATCGTCAGACATCGTTGTTTAAACCTTTTTTGTTTGACTTAATTTTTGCACGTTTGCTTCGTAGACACTTGCTCGGTACTTCCACCTACGTCACGCGTGATCTTTACATCATGATGACGTAATGCGTGGAGCATCACAGAGCAGTGCAAGATGAGCATTTGTGGTTAAAAAGTATATAAATTTGTATAATTTTTGCAAAATGTCCGATGGTTTCTCTAGATAAGAATCTTATTCCTCGTCTGGGATCATGTAGAGTCTTTGAAAAATCCATGCTTTCGTCAAAAACCTTCATTTCTTTTCGACTGAAGAAAGAAAGACATGAACATCTTGGATGGCATGGGGGTGAGTAAAATATCAGGAAATTTTAATTCTAAAAAGTGAACTAATCCTTTAATATTTACTGTAAATGAAACATATCTGATTTTTTTTTTTTTTTTCAAAAAAATAAAATTGTCCTCTGAGGCAAGTGTATGTGAATATAACCCCAAGTCTGAGATCACTTGTAAAAATGTCTTTAGTTTGCATTCTAATGTAATACAAATGTGAAATATTTCTTCTAAATATTGCATTGTTTCAAAAAAGCTTAAACTGTTTAACTCCAGTTTATTTTAATGTCAAAAATGTCAGTCTCAGATTCTTGACCCTAAACATCATGATTTGTTATTACATTTCTTTTGTTAAATCAACTTCAATAATTAATGTAGTTCAGATAACATTTTGCGTTTCTGTTGATTAAACCAATCGCCTTCATTGCTTTAACTCGATTCAATGAACTCAATTTGAAGGCAACCAGGTAACCTATTTTAATTTAAACCAACAATTCTTTTTCACAGTGTACTAAATCTTCAAATAAACAAATTCAATGCTTTATTGCGGCATACTGATGACTGAAAGAGGCGGATGGAAAAGATGCAGACTCGGAAGAGAAACAAAGGAGGGGAAAACATGCAATAGATAAACGCATGCACCTGTGAACACATGAACCCTGTTCGCCTCGTTCCTTCAATACGGCAGTCTTTCAGAGTCACTGATCTCCCCTGCAGAAAACTCTGCGCTCTGTAAAACAGCTACTGCACTCCGACACGTTGCAGGAAATAATTGATGACCCCCTTCACGGGATCCTCAGACGGCACGTTGGGAAATCATTTTCAATCTTTGACTTAGCAGATGAAACAAATGCTCCCGGCTTACTTTGTCAATTCTCACTCCTTAGGGTCAAACAAAGTGGTTTTCCAGGGCCGGCCATGAGGCGAGTACGAGAGCAGCCAAGCTGAAAATGTCTCTTGTCCTCCACAAAATGGTGCAATGTAGCATTTCATTTAGCCCCCCTTTGTTATTTGTCTTTGACAGAGTTGTAATAGGAAGCACCTTCATATTCATTGAGCAGGTGACCCCTGAGCGCTGCGGGGCCCCTGAGCACTGCGGGCCCTCGCTGTACAGTGAGCCGGCTCAAAACTATTTATTCTGCACACTGCACGCAGAAGGGAGAAGTCGGGAAAAGTCAGCAAAGAGAGTGAAGTAATCTAGTAAAAAGAATTAAATAAAGAGAGTTAGAACAAAAGAAAGCAATGTGCAGATGAACATGACGCACACTTTATATATATATACCACACTAATACAGTGTTTGACCCCCTTTCGCCTTCAGAACTGCCTTAATTCTACGTGGCATTGATTCAACAAGGTGCTGAAGGCATTCTTTAGAAATGTTGGCCCATATTGATAGGATAGCATCTTGCAGTTGATGGAGATTTGTGGGATGCACATCCAGGGCACGAAGCTCCCGTTCCACCACATCCCAAAGATGCTCTATTGGGTTGAGATCTGGTGACTGTGGCGGCCATTTTAGTACAGTGAACTCATTGAAACCAATTTGAAATGATTCGAGCTTTGTGACATTATCCTGCTGGAAGTAGCCATCAGAGGATGGGTACATGGTGGTCATGAAGGGATGGACATGGTCAGAAACAATGCTCAGGTAGGCCGTGGCATTTAAACGATGCCCAATTGGCACTAAGGGGCCTAAAGTGTGCCAAGAAAACATCCTCACACCATTACACCACCACCACCAGCCTGCACAGTGGTAACAAGGCATGATGGATCCATGTTCTCATTCTGTTTACGCCAAATTCTGACTCTACCATCTGAATGTCTCAACAGAAATCGAGACTCATCAGACCAGGCAACATTTTTCCAGCCTTCAACTGTCCAATTTTGGTGAGCTCGTGCAAATTGTAGCCTCTTTTTCCTATTTGTAGTGGAGATGAGTGGTACCCGGTGGGGTCTTCTGCTGTTGTAGCCCATCCACCTCAAGGTTGTGCGTGTTGTGGCTTCACAAATGCTTTGCTGCAGACCTCGGTTGTAACGAGTGGTTATTTCAGTCAAAGTTGCTCTTCTACCAGCTTGAATCAGTCGGCCCATTCTCCTCTAACCTCTAGCATCAACAAGGCATTTTGGCCCACAGGACTGCCGCATACTGGATGTTTTTCCCTTTTCACACCATTCTTTGTAAACCCTAGAAATGGTTGTGTGTGAAAATCCCAGTAACTGAGCAGATTGTGAAATACTCAGACCGGCCCATCTGGCACCAACAACCATGCCACGCTCAAAATCGCTGAAATCACCTTTCTTTCCCATTCTGACATTCAGTTTGGAGTTCAGGAGATTGTCTTGACCAGGACCACACCCCTAAATGCACTGAAGCAACTGCCATGTGATTGGTTGATTAGATAATTGCATTAATGAGAAATTGAACAGGTGTTCCTAATAATCCTTTAGGTGAGTGTATATATATTATTGAAGTTGTAAAGAACCTGTATTTTTAAGAGTGTATTGTGAGTTGAAAAGGCAGAAGGTCTTGAGTGCGAGTGCATATTAACCTGGCAAGCTGGGAGCAGCACTGCATTTCCCATGTACTCCTGTGTGTGTGTGTGTGTGTGTATCAAAGCTGCAGTTTATTCTGTAGCTGCAGGCCAGAAGCGTGCAGCATTATCAACACAATACAACCATATGGAGAACAGACGGCTCTCGCTCTCTCTGTAAGCGTTCAGACGGACCCCTGTCCCCCCGAACACCCCCACGGTCACTTTAGGGTTAGCGCTTTAGCATAACAACAAATGAAAGGGAAAGGCCATTTCATTCCCATTTGGAGCTATTATTGTGACGGACGCGGGCGGAGGCAGGCATTCATTGTGATTTAGCGGTCGAGCTCAGTGGACAGGATGGCCTGGAGAATAACGGGAGATAATGAAAACATAATTTATTTAATTCCCCCACACATCCCCGCCAGCTTTTCTTCTGTGCCACGAGAAACAAGAGGCGATGGATGTTGAGATGTAATTTGTCTCAACTAGGTGACAACACATGGTCTAAATAACAAAGCACAGCAACACATTAGATGAACTGGCCGAGGAACACTTACTAGTGCAGACTTTCTAGGGAAAGGGACTTTTATTTTGCACCACATGGTACTGCTATCTCAATTCAGTTCAGACTTTTAAAAAGATCATTTTGAACACATAACTCCACTGCTACCCTGAATCACTGCTCAACAAAAGAAAAAAAAATATTCTTTGGAAGTGCAAAATAAAAGTCACTAGAGTGAAGTTTCCTGACCAAGTTTCTCATGCTCTCTGGGACTTTATTTGATCAAAATACAACAAAAACAGTAATATTAAATACTAAATTCTTACAATTTTAAATGACTTCAAACTTGATCAAATCTGTATTTTCAGCATCATTACTCCAGTCTTCAGAGTCACGTGATCCTTCAGAAATCATTCTGATATGATTATTATCAATGTTGAAAACAAATGCTTTATGATGCGTTGATACTCTTTGATGAATAGAAAGTTAAAAAGAACAGTTTTTATAACAGCAATTACAAGTTATAAAGTCAGAATTGTGTGATATAAAGTCACAATTCTGACTTTTTTCTCCAAATCGCAAGTTTTCAATCTCACAATTCTGACTTTATATCTCGCAATCCCCTGACTTTTTTTTTGCAATTGCAACTTTTTTACTTTTTTTAATGCATTTTTTTTCACAATTCTGACTTTATATCTCACAATCCTGACTTTTTTTTTTGCAATTGCAACTTTTTTACTTTTTTTAATGCGTTTTTTTTCACAATTCTGACTTTATAACACCATTCTGACTATATCACACAATTCTGACTTTATAACTCACAATTCTGGATTTCTAACTCTCAATTCCGACTTTATCAGGCTATTCTGACTTTATAACTCGCAATTGTGTTTATATCTCACAATCCTGGGAAAAGAAGTCAGAAGTGCGAGATGTAAACACACAGCAAATAAAAAATAGAATTGTGAGATAAACAGGTCCAATTAACTTTTTTTATTTTTTTATGTCATGGTGGAAACAAGCGTCCATATTAGATATAAAAAGAAAAATTCAAGTCCATTCCAAAACTTTCAAACTTATTAAACAAATCGAGAGCAGCTGAAAACTACTGCCATATGAACTAATAACTTAAATGCATAAATGAAATCCTCTGGCTCTTCTAAGACAGTCTCTAGTTTAATTATCAGCGTAGATGGTGTCGATAATTATCGGTCCATCTGCGTGTAATGAATAGACTGAGTCATAATCTCTCTCTGATGGCTTTAGGACACAGCAGGGTCCTCTAAAAGAGACTAGACTCTATTGATCCTCAACGTAAACGCTCTTTACAATGTTAATAGTCTAATTTGCTTCAATGATTTCTCCCTGTGTTTTGCTAGTCAAGGACAGGCTAATTTATACTTAACTGGAGGTCCCAGTCAACAGCCCTGAAACGAGAGACTTCCTGTATGAAAATGTAGGCCATTCCAGAGGGAAACCGATGATCACACTGACCATTAGTTCTTCTTTATTTGCCCTTCTACAGGCAATTATCATGAATTAATGCTGCAGTGCCCAGTTTCTAGCATTAGCCTTGTCAATGAAATGAAATTCTCTGGGCCAATAGAAGACACAAAAAGCATTTAATGAGGATGAGGTGAGGCATTACCATTATATTACTCACTGAAATGCCCATTTTTATCAATCAAACGCCTGTGGTAGGCCTAAAATTCGATAACCGTGAGCAGTATTTGACATTATAGAAAGCGTTTCATCATGGTTTCTTATCAGAACAACTATAAAACATATATCCATAGTGCAGCGGTTCGGTTGTCAACAATAGACAGATGGAAGATGCACATGTTCTTTAAAATTGCTGTTTTTGGTCACACACACACACACACACACACAAAACTCGAAACACAATCAATACACTGACACTGTCCTGCTGGGTCGCTGACAGACACTGTTAACCTTAAATCAAACTAAATCAGTGTCACTCAAACTTAATAACAAGTGCAATCAAATTCATTATGTTAATATAATTCGATTTATTTGTGCATTATGCAAATCATCCCCAAATATAATGAGTCATGACAGATGACCAGGATTTTAAGAGTTTCTTTCTCATCCTGCTCAAGTCTTAACATGCCGATTAACTAAAATAAACGCTGATCCCAACTTTCCAAATAAATAAATGTACAATAAAAGTTAGGGGTTGATATGATTTTTAAATCAAAGAGGTCTCTTACACTCACCAAGACTGCATTTATTTGATCAAAACACAGTAAAAACACAAAATACAGTTTAAAATAAGTCTTTTCTATTTTATTTTTATCATTACTGTCACATGATCCTTCAGAATCAGTTTAATATGCTGATTTGCTGCTCAAGAAACAGTTGTACTTCTTCATATTTTTGTGGAAACCACGATACATTTTTTTTGATAAATAGAATGTTCAAAAGAACAGCATTTATTTGAAATAGAAATATTTTGTAGCGTTATAAATGGGTCATTCTGTGTCGACTCAACCAGAGGTCCCCAGCTCAAATATTTGATTTTGTTCATATTTTTTCTGTCAAGAAACAAACAAATAGTGATGAAAGCCAAAATGTTAAATGTCACAGATGTATATTCACCATTTTGTTGAGGCGGGTCAAAATGACAATTTTCACCTGTGATTTGGAGCCAAATTAGAGGGGTGTAAAAATGATTTCCGAAAGACGGCAGCATCATTATTTTATTTTCACACAGAGATTTGTAGATCTATTAGTAAAATCTGTTGAATTTAGCAATCTTTGTTTCATTATATGCCAACGGTGACGGTTCAAAAATGGCAAAAAAGCACTTCTTGTGTTTTTTCCCTCAAGTTTGCATGACTTTGTATTAAAGATATCTTAATATCCTTTTAGATTTTGGTTCTTAATAAACTTTCTTTTTCGTATCTTCATTTTAAAGGCCCTCGATGGTTCAATCCCAGAGATATGGAGATCTTACTTATACACGTTTTCAGTGGTCAAATGTGGGTCATTTTGCATACGGCTGATGCTTTTCTTTTAAAGAGGAATATCTGAAGAACAAACTGAAATCAATTTCAAATCAGAACAAACCTGAGTGCCTTAAAAATATTCTTTTTCCAAAGTTTGCATGCCTGTAAGTATTCAAGATATCGTAGATTCTCCATGTTAATAAACTTTTATTTTGAAATCTTCATTTTCAAGGCCCTATATAGTTCAGTCCCACAGATATTGGGAGCCCGATGTGATTCCATACCCAAATTGTCCAATTTTACCCATTTTCAATGGTCAAGAACCGAAGTAAGTTTTCAAGGTTGTGTTTGCGTTAAATGAACGACATAAAAAGTTTTCCATTTTTAGTTGAAAACAGTGTAAAGCCCCTCAGCTTACAAAACACCTGTCCCATGATGAGGAAAATTTAGTTTGATGATGATCATGCCAACAGCTATTTCAATATTATACGTCTCACAGAGTGGCTAATCATAGACAGTAAAAGACGAATTTAGAGAGTGAGAGAAGGGAAAATGAGCTTCGATCTTTCCCTGAGCTCAGCCATCAAGAGATTTGGAGGTTAGCGAGTTGCTGCGGCCAATCAAGACCTTGCCCTGAGTGAGTCAGGCTAAATCAATGCTAATTACGCTGCCATCTGCACGCCACCGCGTCCCGAGTCACACCTGTTCGCTTCGAGAGAGACATGAGCGCTGTCAAAGAGTTTCTGACTTCATCTGTGGTTGTTAGTCATTGATAGTTTCTGGGCACTCAATTCTTGCCCCGGGCAGTTTATAGTCTGTGTTCCCAAACTTTAAAACCAGGAACATGATCAAACTTAAAGGCTGATCCAGCTAGATAACACCACAGCTTGTGCCAGTACAAGTTTCCGAGGCGTTCGCTCACCAATAATCAGTGTCTGTCAATGTTTTGCCCGCTGAAAGTGAGCTGCCATTACATCAGCCAGAGAAACAAATGAGGGCCATTTCTGCACCGCTGCTCTGTCTGATATGTCAATAAACTCGCCGCAGCGAGAGGAACGGCACAGATGGATTTTTCTCAGGAAGCCAGACAAACAGAGGGACATGTCTGAGTTTTCTCTTAGAGTGGAATCAGTCAGACAAAACGAGACGAGTCACGCATAACTAGCGCGAGTGATGGTGATACAGGTGTGAGGTTTCAATGTCAGGCGTGAGTGTGGGCCACCATTATAAGATCATGAAGACATTCGGAGTGAAATTGTGGCATAGGATTTTGTTTTTTGTTAATATAACAAATTGTATGTGTTAATCAAAGTGTCTCAATTAGTTGGCTAACCGCAAATTAATCAATTCACGTTCATTTAAATGAATAATATTCAAGCTTGTGTTCACCCATGGTGCCGTTCGGTCATTTTTGACCAAAAACATTTTTTGAATATTTTTACTTCATCAGAATGATATAAAACTTGATTCAAAATGACCTGAAAAAATAGCCACGCTTGAACTGTTCGTGGTCAAAAATCACTGTGGAACGAATCTAGTGGAAATATTTGGTATTGCGCTCAAACAAAATCTTACTGAAAGCACATTTTTTGAGATATCATCCTCAGATTTGGAACACAGCTCGTTTATGTTCATGGCTTTGATTATATTCGGATTTCCAGTTTTAGAGTAAAATACGTTTTGGAGAAAAAAAAAACCAACAGGGTTTTTGGATTATTGCAGAAAACAAGCTGTGTGACCAACATAAAGTTTTTAATTCTTACACATTTTCTTCATTATGACAATCTCCACAAATTAACACAATCTTTGTGAGTTTTTGAAGCATAGATACTGTGAAGTACAGAAAAATCAGAAGTCACATGACTTCAGCGTCGCCACCATTATGTTTCTGACAACCATTTTTTAAACATTTTATTCTGAAATTTTGAGTTATAATAGTTTGCAAGAGTGTGATTATAAACACAACAAGACTGTGACTAGTGAGTAGATGAGTTTATCTGTTCAGATACAGGGTTGGGAGTAACGAAATACAAGTAACTTAGTTACGTATTTAAAATACAAAATTTGAGTAACTGTATTTCATTACAGTTACATTTTAAATGGGTGGTAATCAGATTACAGTTACATCTGAAAAGTGTTTTAGATTACCAAAGTGATTACTTTGAGTTTTAATGTCATTTAAACAGCGATTGGTGATTCTCTGACTCTGACCGTCTGAAAAAGAGGAGTTAAGTTTCATGTTTTCCACTGTTTTCATGTTTTGTGAGAGTTGTTTGTGAGTCGTTTTATAATTGTAAAAAAGGTCACTGCAACTTTTTCTCACAATTTGTTTTTTTCCTCACAATTGTGAGTTTGTGTTTCACAATTCTGACTTCTTTTTCTCAGAATTGCGAGATTTAAACTCACAATTGCAAGTTATAAAGTCAGAATTGGGAGATATAAACTTGCAATACTGACTTTTTTCTTGCAATTGTGAATTTAGTATGTGAGTTTATATCTCATAATTCTGACTTTTCTCAATATTGTGAGTTTATATCTCATAATTCTGACTTTTCTCAATATTGTGAGTTTATATCTCATAATTCTGACTTTTCTCAATATTATGAGTTTATATCTCATAATTCTGACTTTTCTCAATATTGTGAGTTTATATCTCATAATTCTGACTTTTCTCAATATTGTGAGTTTATATCTCATAATTCTGACTTTTCTCAATATTATGAGTTTATATCTCATAATTTTGACTTTTCTCAATATTGCGAGTTTATATCTCATATTTTTGACTTTTCTCAATATTGCAAGTTTATATCTCATAATTCTGACTTTATAACTCGCAACTGCAACTTTATATTACACAATTCTGAAAAAAACTTGCAATGACCTTTTTTGTGTTTGTTCCACACTTATTAGTATTCCAAAGTATTCTAAAGTATTTAGATTAAGTGACTAAACTTGAGTAATGTAACAAAATACGTTACAAATTACTTTTTAAAGCATGTATTTTGTAATCTGTAGTGAAATACATTTTAAAAGTAACCCACCCAGCCCTGATCAGGGTTAGGGACTTTGTTTTTTGTTTTGCACCATTTCCCGCCACTACTCTTTCACCATAGCAACTGATTTCACTCATCATCACTGTCAGTTGTGTGTCATTATTCATGTACTCAAGTCCTGTGTTTTCCGTCCACCTTGAGTCTTATGTATGGTTGTGGTTTCCTGTTTGTCTTCACGTGGATTACCTTGTTGGATATTAATAAATACAGAGTGATCTTCATCTTCCCCTTCATATGCAGCATAACCGCGACAGTGTTAAAAGGTTCACTGTCCCTGACAACCTCTGTAGTCTCATTTAGGCACTTTAGCAACCACCTTTTTCAAGACAAGTAACCGCTTTATCAAGGAGGTATTACTGACGTACTTTATGCCATTGAATAAAATGTAAAGATTTCTTGAGCTTGTGTTCACCACATTGACTAATGCTGTCAAAATGGGTTAGAAATATCATCCCTGCAGCACTCTTTATAATTAGATATCCATTTGTTTATGAAGATTTTGCTGTTAATCCTCCACACCGAACCAAACCCTGCCCAACCCTGTGAAATGTGTCGTCTATGAATGCCAGCATTCGTCGTCAAACCTGTTCGACTCACCTCTCCGGTCTATTACGAGCACGTAAATTGCTGACATTGTCAGAGCTCCTAGAATAACTGGTGCTTAAAACCCATCATCTCCATAAGCAAGAGTCATTTCAGCGCTCTGCGGTGTTCTCTAACGAACTGCGGGTTTGAGTACACGTCCTCTTCGCCACCCAACCATTAGTAAACTCATAAAGTAAATCATGCGGTAATGAAGAGCGACAGACTGCAATGACATGGACTTAAAAACAAGGAAATGTGATCTGAAAAGATCTTTGAGAGATGGGCGGGGGGAGAAGGAGAAAATGGCTAACATTTATTTATTCTTGCTGTTCTCTTCTTCAGTGCGACGCCATTAGAGTCGGTGGAAGTGTCCCATCGGCAGTCATTATCAAGGCTATCAGACCGGCCCAGCGAGACTCCAACACAGATATAAATACTATCCTCCGCACACACACAGTTTAATGATGGAGCCAAAGCTAATGTGTCTCACCCCCTCCTGATACCTCCTCAACACTTTAAAAGACAGGAAAATGACAGATATGTGGTACGTGTAAATAGATATGGTATACGTACACCTTGAAGTGATACGAATGTGTTTAATGCGCATTGATTCAAAGCACATTTACAGAGAATCATGATGTTAATGTTTGTAATATCTTCATGTTTCGCAGTTGCATTTAGCAGATGCGATTATATAGTTACATTTAGTGATGATACACTCTAAAAAATGCTGATAGATAGTTAAAAAAAATAATAGTTTGTTTTAACCCAGCGGTTGGGTTAAATGTTTGGCCAACCTGCTGGGTAGTTTTATTCAACTCAACTGTTGTTTAAAAATGACTGTATTTGCTTCAAATGAACTCGAAATATAGTGTCAATTAACATTTGTTAAAGTGTTAGTTCACTGAAAAAATGTAAATTCAGTCATTAATTCCTCTTCCTCATGTCGTTCTGCATCCGTGAGATCTTCGTTCATCTTCAGAACTCAAATGAAGATATATTTGATGAAATCCGATGGTTCAGTGAGAGACAATGAACACTTTCAGATGCCCAGAAAGATATAAAACATATTTAAAACAGGTCATGTGACCACAGTGGTTCAACCTTAATATTATAAAGCGACGAAAATAAACAAACAAAAAACCAAAATAATGACTTTACAACAATATCTAGTGATGGATGATTTCAAATCACTGATTCATGAAGCTTTACGAATCTTTCGAATCAGCGCCAAAGTCACGTGATTTCAGTAAACGAGGCTTCGTTACGTCAGAATTGATTCGCAATTTCAATAATTCACGTCAGTTTGACACGCGAACCGAATCACTGAATCGACACAAAAGATTCGTAAAGCTTCATGAATCAGTGTTTTGAAATCGTCCATCACTCGATATAGTTGAAAAGTCGTTATTTTGAATTTTTTGGGGCACAAAAAGTATTCTCATCGCTTTATAATATTAAGTTTGACCGACTGTAGTCACATATGTTTTTAGTGTCTTTCTGGACGTCTGAAAGTGTGAATTGTCTCGCTGTAAATAGAGGAATCACTGAGCCATCGGATTTCACCCAAAATTTTGCCAATTCATGAAGAATCGCTTGTTTGTATTCCTCACTTGTAAGTCACTTTGGATAAAAGCGTCTGCTAAATGACTAAATGTACAAATGTATTTCATCAAAAATGAATTACGGGTCTTACGGGTGTAGAACGACATGAGGTGAGGAATTAATGACATCATTTTCATTTTTGGGTGAACCAACCCTTTTAATAAATGTTCATTTGCAAACTATTTTGGTTTCATTGTTGTCCAGCCATATTGTCATTTTTAAAGAATAGTTGGGTTAAATAAAATTGCCCGGCACATTGGGCAAACATGTAACCCAACCACTGCGTTTATCCAATTTCAACCCAATTTGGGTTGTTTTTAACCCTGCATTTTTAGAGTGTACAAGCAATCGAGCAGTTGAGACTTTATAAGCCTCACACATTCAAGTTACAAATGGCCACGTCCGCCATTTTGATTTCGGTCACACCGCCCCCAACGCTATGCGGTCATTTAAAATCCCACACTAAACCACTGAGCTCAATGTTGCAAGTGAAAATAAATGAAAAGATGCAAAATGGTATCGGATGCAAACAATATACGATAAAGAGAACAAAACATGATTGATGGGCGGCCTGATACTGTCCTGAGTTTCTGTCCTAATGCTCTGCGCTCACTGCTGATAGGTGCATATATCCATGAAGATGTTTCGACAGCGGTGCCGGAGAAAAAAAAAAAACCAAGCCATCATGTGGTTTTGTTATTAATGGGTCTGTATCGTATGCTCATGGCCAAGGACACAATTTGTATCACAATGCAAATATCTGTCATTAAACGCTGACAGTTCATTTTTCCTGCTAGGGAAAGAAAAATGTTTTTGGGTTTGGCGGGCCACGGCGCTTCAACCAGACAGACTTGAAAGGCGATTTGTAGACAAATGTGTGCTGCCATCAGTTTAAGTTCGGATAAAACTGCTCCGAGAGCGCGTGCACCGAAACATTGTACTTTTATGATCTAAAAAGTCTCGAAAATAAACATATGCAAGAATTAAATATAAAGTCGAATCTTTTTCTATAGGCCACAAAAATACTACAAAAATGTACATTTTTAGGTCTCCTAAATCATCAAAAATTGTAAGTAATGACAATGAGTCATACTAATCACATGTATCAATATTTGCTTCTTACCAAATGGTGAAAACAAAATGATTTTTGCATTTATTTTTATTTTTAAATGTGTTTATGATCACTTTAGTAGGCAGTGTTGCCAAGTCCATGGTTTTCCTGTGGAATTGGGCTACTTTAACAGAGTTTTTTTCATGTCTTCGGGTTTAAGCGACCCTAATAACTTGATATTTAGCCGCTGGGATGTGAATTTTACTTGCCAAAAACATGGATTTTACCCCCCAGAATGCGATTTTCACTGGGAAACCCTCCCTGAAACGAGATTGGGATAGTTTTGGGAAGGGTTTTGTTGTGAAAACCTGGCAACCCTGCTTGTAATTTTGCTGTGCAAACGGTCAAAACACTGTGAAATGTGTAGCGAAGGCCCATGAGCAGAGGTTGTGGCCACCGTAATGGATGGTCTCGTGGGAACTGCAGCTTTGACGCTTATTGATTTTCCCGTTCTTGAGTATCCATTCATTCTCCACTCACTCTTTCTTTTTTGCAACTCTGATCAGTTAATTTACATTTAAGCCAGTTGCTGCTGGAGGCAATTAACTCTACAGGTTCATTAGAGCTTGCTCTGACTTATTAATTAATCAATCTGTGTGTGTTTGTGTGTGTGCATGGAGTGGAGAATTAGCATGGAATAAAACACACACTCATAAACAGCTTTATGCTTCCTTGCAGGTTCAGCACTTGATTATGCATTACTAAAGCCATGAGATACAACAAAGTATAATTAAGAAAGGCTACATGATATCCGGAGAGAGCGATCCGGTCGCGTTCCCATTCATTCCAAATGCTGATAAATGCGCAGGACTCCTTCAGAAACACACAGTTTAAAGGATTAGTTGGATCTGCTGATATTTTACTCATCCTCTTGTCATCCAAGATGTTCGTGTCTTTCTTTCTTCAGTCTTTTTTCGTTCGGTTTTTGAGGAAAACATTCCAGGATTGTTCTCCATATAGTGGACTTCAATGGGGTTCAACGGATCCAAATGTCAGTTTCAGTGCAGCTTCAATGATTCAGACGAGGAATAAGAGTCTGATCTAGAGAAACCATCGCACATTTTATAAAACAAATAAACAATATATACTTTTTAACCACAAATTGCATCGCGCCACGCATTACGTCATCACGTTGGATAGGTCACGTGACTTAGGCAGAAGTACCGATCCAGTGTCTACAAAGCGAACGTGCAAAGAAAAGTCAAACGGCCTTTACAAAAAAAGGTGATACAAAGATATCGGATGATTTTGAAGTTGGAGGAGAACTACCGCGACCTTTCCAGCGTGATTACGTAATGCGCAACGCATCGCAGAGCTAGTTTCAGACGAGCATTTGTGGTCAAAAAAGTATATAATTTTGTATTTTTTTTTTTTTTTTAGAAAATGACTGATTGTTTCTCTCAGATCAGACTCTTATTCCTCGTCTGGGATCATGTAGAGTCTTTGAAGCTGCACTGAAACTGAAACCTGTTGAACCCCATTGCAGTCCACTATATGGAGAAAAATCCTAGAATGTTTTCCTCAAAAACCTTAATTTCTTTTCACCCAAAGAAAGAATGACATCTTAGATGACATGGGGGTGAGTAAATTATCAGGAAATTTTAATTGTGACATGAACTAATCCTTTAAAACTTGCCATCTTTGCTTATGGCTGTTCAGATCTGATGTTTTGAGTAAATGATGTAACTATTCGTCAATGACATCATGACTGGCTGATGAACACATGCTCAGACCTCAGCGGATAGGGGAAATGTCAATGCATTTCATCCAGAGCCCTGCAAAATACACTGGTATCTACTATAATATAATAAAACTCTTGAAATTTAAATTCTGCTCGCAAAAGATTACTTTTGAATGGCTCTCAATGGAGGAAAAACTCCAGCAGGGACTAACTGGCTCATACTAACAGGCCAAACCTTGACCCCCCGTGTATAACCTAATCTCAGCGGCTGTTTTAAAGACAAATAATGGGGAAAGAGAAAATTAGGAGAGATATAACTGTAAATGAGCCCTGAACGCTGCTCTTGGCTCGTTGGTTGGCACTGGCTCACATGCACCACTGCGTTCAAACTTGCTGAGCTATGAACTCTCATCAACACACACACACTCACACACACACATGTTGTGTTTTCATGTTTTATGGGGACATTCCATAGGCGTAATGGTTTTTATACTATACAAACTGTACATTCTGTCCCCATACACTACCTCTACCCCTAAACCTACCCATCACAGAAAATGTTCTGCTATTTTACATTTTCAAAAAAGATAATTCTGTATGATTTATAAGCTTGTTTCCTCATGGGGACCAAAAAAATGTCCCCACAAGATCAAAATTTACTAGTATTACTATATCTGTGGGGACATTCGGTCCCCATAATGTAGGGAATACTCACACACACACACACACACATGCACACACACACACACACACACACACACGGGATCCATAGAGAAAGAAATTATACTTTTATTCAGCAAGGGTGCATTAAATTGATCGAAAATGACATTAAAGATGTTTATAATGTTACAAAAGACTTCAATTTAAAATTTCTTTTTGAACTTTCTAATTATTAAAGAATTCATATAAATATAAAGCAGTTTTTAACTGATAATAACCAGAAATGTTTCTTAAATCATTATATCAGAATGATGTCTGAAGGATCATGTGACACTGAAGACTGGAGGAATGATGCTGAAAATACAGCTTTGAACACAGGAATGAATTAAAATATAATAAAATGTATTCATTTTATGTTTTAATAAAATAATTCATTTAAATTTGTAATGTTATTTCACAATATTACTATTTTAACTGCGTTTATCGAGAATTTGGACGTGTCTATCAAATAAGAAGTATTGAATAAACGAAAGAGAAATAGATTTAGCTTATTTTAAGAAACACTCTCCAACAGGTTCGTGCGTGTTTTGCCAGCCAATTGAATAAAAGAAGCTAAAAGACGACTGCTGTGAACACAAAGCAATTCATTACGATTATTTATTGGACTCGTCCCCGATGATTTACGTTTGTGAATTCTTCATTCTTCCAATTTAAATTCTGCTGAAATTAGATGTTACGTATGTCATCATTATGTTCATTGGGTGTGGATGGTATTTGTGGGCGGAGCCTGTGCGCTGCTGAGAGCTTAATGATGCATAAGATTAAACTGAAGCGCTCAGCTGTGGTGCGGTTCTCTCTCTCTCTCTCTCTCTCCTTCACACACACACACACACACACACACACATTCGCTTGTTCTTCTGCCTTCTCACACCTGAACACATGTGCGTGTTCCACAAGAAGTCTGTGACAACAACATCTAAACAATCTAATAAAGGTCTTAACGGGCAGGAGGTTAACCTTTTCCCAGAACACAGGATGCATCCTTTGACCGCCGCATGATGGCTGCCACCGCGCGTTCTGTTCATTAGCGGCCTGACGCCCATCACGGCCCCTTTACTCACAGCCGAGCCCCCCACGCTGGACTCCTCTGCTCTCAGCACAGCCCTCCCTATTCCCAGCGGACAGATCCCAGGCAAAAAACTAATTCTGCTTTTAATAATGTGTCAGGAGAAAGCGGGTAGCTCATAAATTATGTGTCTGCGCCGGTGCAGAGCCGGCCACCAGGGGAAAATCAGGCCGGGGAGGAAAAAAAAATCAAAGCCTAGCTTTTGACAAACTTTTGTGGAAGATAAATAATAACTTACACATAGGATTAGGTGTTAAGTCATGGGCGAGAGGAGCCGGGAGAGCTGCTCCTATCAGACCTGTGCAGGGTGAGCAATTTATCGGAGGAATCTGTCATTTGTTTTTGTCCTTTTTCACTCCGGTTTTTATTTGCATTTTCTCCCAGATGTGCCGGAAAGCCGTCTGTTCGCAACGGCCTGCTACACCTGCGCTGGTGCCTTCGTTTTGGTCCCTTTTCTGGCACTACATTAGCTAATACTGTACTATTTCATATCAGTTTTTCTTTTTTAACTATATTTAACTGTAAATAAATGAATTCCCACTATTGCCGGACAGCTTTACCCAAAAAAAAAAAAAACAATTGTAATCAATTGTAAAAAATTATTATCAAAAAAGGTGGTATTCAAATCCATTTTTAAAACTTTATTGAATTAAATAATATTTAAAATATCTTTTATTTTGGCAAAGTGAAGTTTACTTATTAAAAAAATGTGATATTGTGTGATATTTCTTAACTTTTTAAATATATTGTATTATTATTATTATTACTACACTGTTAAATGTCGATTTAGCAGCACATTACTGTAAAAACCAACAGTACAATACTGTATTATTAATTACAGCAGAAGCAGGCTAAAATTAGAAAATGCTGTAAAAATACAGTAAAATACTGTTTGTAAAATTACAGCACTCTTCTTGTGTACTGTAAATTAAATTACAGTATGCTTACTGTATATGAAAATACAGTAACTTGCTGGCAACCGTGCTGCCAGTACTGTACTGTAAAAATACAGGAAAATTGTTAACAGTGTACTACTACTTTGAGAAGTACATTTTACTGTACAATAGTACACTCTAGAAATGCTGGGTTACAAATAACCCAAGTTGGTTTGAAAATGGACAAACCCAGCATCTGGGTCGTTTTCACCCAACAATTTTAACCCAGCAGTTGGGTTGAATGTTTGCCTTGTAGCTTTATTTAAGCCAACTATTGTTTAAAAATGACTTTATTCCTTGCTATGAATCCAATTTGTTTTGGAAATGAACATTTATTAATACGTTTATTGAATAATAATTAAACAATAAACATTTATTACATTTCTTATTAATAAATGTTCACCTATTTATGTGTCTGATTTTTAATTTCCAATTTTGGGTTCCTTTTAAGCCAGACATATAGTCATTTTTAAACAATGATGGGTTAAATAAAACTGCCCAGTCACAACCCAATCGCTGAGTTTGTCCATTTTCAACCCAACTTGTCTGTAATACCTTTATAGTCTAATTATTTTGGATTTTATGATCACGCGCCATATTTATGACCATCAGCAGGGCATAATAATGGTGGCCAATGATTTTGCCGAGTTAGACGCCTTCCTGGGTCAAAATATTTTGTTGATCCTGGAACAATAGTCCTGTCTGAAAATTTAATCCTGAGCATATCCCATAACCTAACCACCCATAAGTTATTCCTATCAAAAAAAGAAAAAAAAAAAGCTGGATTAAAAACAACCCAAGTTGGGTTGAGAATGGACAAATCCAGCAATTGGGTTGTTTTAACCCAGCAGTTGGGTTAAAGGTTTGACAAACCTGCTGGGTAGTTTTATTTAACTCGGCTATTGTTTAAAAATGACTGTATTGTTTGCTTAAAATGAACCTAAAATATGCTGCATATTAACATTTATTAATTTGTTTAATAAATGATCATGTATTAAATTAAACAATAAACATTCATTAAATTACTTATTAATAAATGTTCACATTTTGATTATTATTGTTGCCTCTAGTAATTATGTGTCTGATTTTTAATGAATTTTGGGTTTATTTTAAGCCTGACATAATAAGAAATAGTTGAGTTGAATAAAACTACCCAGCACATTGTGCAAACATTTAACCCAACTGCTGGGTTTGTCCATTTTCAACCCAATTTTGGTTGTTTATAACCCAGCATTTTTTTTCGAGTGATAAAATCAGAGGGAAATGATTGATGAGTAGCAACTAAACTTCTGATTGGTTGATTGAAATGTCTTTCCATGATCAATAAAGATCTGGGAACATGTTGCATTTATTGAAATCAGGTTCTGCCAAACATAGATACCCCAAAAAAAAAAGAAAAAAAAAAAAGCTGATCTTTGGTCTTGATTCATCTGAATGACATTTTTACAGTTAGCACAGACCCTACCAAATCTAACATTCAGGGACTTTTAAATACATTTAATTTCCATTTCTGTATAATGACCTTGGATTGATCATGGATTAAATTAGTGCTGCAACGACGCGTCGACGTCATCGATTACGTCGACTACAAAAATACGTCGACGCATTGCGTCACACTGTTTACATTCATCTCATGTAATGGCGGCTTCTGCTCCTGGGAACGGAGAAAGTTCCATTCTATCACAAAAACCAAAACCACGATTATCAAAAGTATGGGAATACTTTAAACAGAGGCCAAATAAAATGGTCCTTTGTTCCCTTTGCAGAACCGAAATGGCGTACCACCTGTGGAATTGGATCTCTGACAAATTTTTGCGCGCGCAAGATCATATTTTAAGCGTGTAAAAGGGCATTTCGCGCGCGCGTGAACTGAGTTGAGGAGACAATCTTCGTCTTGCAAATAAGAAAATATTTCGAGCGAACGAAAATCAGTTTTGCATTTCAAAGAAGTTTATTTGGATGCGCGCGGACGTTCTCTTTCGCACGTGCAAGGTTTGAGTTGCTCGCGCTCCTGATTCCCGCCCCGCGCGCTCGCTAAGACTCCCTGCATCACAGACAGCGCAAGAGGAAAAACACATGGTTCAGGAAACGTTTGTTCAATGGCTTGAACACTATCAAAGTTCCTTTAAGACTGTAGAGAAAGTCTTTGACGCTCTTCATTTTAAAGTTCAAATGTCCACCACTGGACGAACACACATGATGACTTATTTTTAATCAAAATCAAATCGTATTGTTACATAATGGCGTGTCCCAGTGTTTCTACACCTCAATGAACTGATAAATTAGTTCTAACTTCTTACATAAAAAAAGATCACTAGAATAATAAAAAAAAACTTAATAAAAATAATCGTTAGTTGCAGCTCTAGATTAAATATATAAATGTCCGTGAATGGATTTGTAGCAAATGCACAGACACAGCAGTATTTGAAAGATACATGTGTGCAAAATTAAAATAAATCCCACACACCATTTTTTGAGAAAACGCCCAAATAAAGATATAAGCCCCGCTATCGGTCTAGGCGGTTAGCCTGTGTGTCCATGTGTATAACGGTGAGGTTATAAGAAGTGCAGTCTTGCTCTTTGACCCCGTGTCAATATCTTCACAAACGATCAACATGTATCATAACTGTGGTCCTCCATCACGCGCCGACTACAGAACAATCTCTATTAGCTGACAGCAGGCGGCCGCCTTGATAAATGTTCCCTGACCAAACGGAAGGAATTGCGTGAAATAAAGAGGCATGTTCCAACAAGTCGTGTCAAAATGGTATTGATTCAATCATCTCCAGAAATACACACTCTTGGGCAGCGTAGCGTGTAGCAGATCTGATATGCTCCACAGAGGTGGGCGACAGTGATTGCAAACTCTTGACGCTTACATTTTGGCACACACTTTCCTTCATTGAGCTTTCAGGTGATGAAACGCGCAGTGAGACGCTGACTGATTTTCCCAGCTCTTCTCTCTTAGATGTTATTCTAAAGATGCCATTCTATCTGCGTCTGAAAGACGTCTCATTACGAAACAGGTGGGTGAGGCGGCGTATAGCCGTTTGTCCCGTACGCAGCGCGCGGGAGGTGAGTAACAGCGGCGTTCAATCATTCAGACACACTGCTGGAGCCCCTGCAGCTGACCACAGAAGTGGAAATGTTTACATTAACTGAGCATGGCCGGCGTGCTCCTGCTGCATGCGCAAAAAGCTAATGATGAGAAAAACCACATTAGCGGCTGCCGTGATGTTTGGCGTCGATGAGGGGAACGCAGGAGTTTCCAAAAGGAATACAACTCTGTGACATTGAAATGGTACTGGTAAATATCTGTAAAAAAACAAAAAACTATATTTTCATGATTTGTTATCACAACAGTTTTTCTTTTGTCAAATCAACTCAAATATTTAGAGTTTCTGCTGATTCAGCTTTCATTGTATTAAAGGTCACTTTCAAATGAAGCTTTACTCACCCTCAAGCCGTCTGTCTTGTTTCTGATCAAGAGAAATATTAACAAATATCCTGACGTATCCGAGCTTTATAATGCGCTGCCAAACGAGTATGAGCTGAAGAAAGTGTCTCCATCCACATCCATCCATCATAAACATATTCCACGCGGCTCCAGATGGTTAATAAAGGCCTTCTGAAGAGAAACGATGGGTTATGAAGTTATGAAGTAAAATATCTAGCTTCCGCCAGACCGCCTTCCGTATTCAAATTATGGAAAAAATGTTCATAAGTTGAATAGGGAAGGTGTAGGACGTACAGCAGAAGCTTTTTGAAGAATATGGAAGGCATTGCTTTGCTTCAGAAGCTTTGAAGGAACCCGCTATATAAATAAAGGCGACTAATTCCAACATATATATGTTGAGTATTCAAGACCTGTCACTCATGATTACATTTTAGTAAGGATAATGCTTTAAAATGTACCTGCCTATATAAATATATGGCCGGCGTGCTCCTGCTGCATGCGCAAAAAGCTAATGATGAGAAAAACCACATTATCGGCTGCCGTGATGTTTGGCATCGATGAGGGGAACGCAGGAGTTTCCAAAAGGAATACAACTCCATGACATTGAAATGGTACTGGTAAATATCTGTAAAAAAAACCCCAATATTTTCATGATTTGTTAGCACAACAGTTTTACTTTTGTCCAATCAACTCAAATATTTAGAGTTTTTCTGCTGATTAAATCAATTTCATTCAGCTTTCATTGCATTAAAGGTCACTTTCAAATGAAGCTTTACTCACCCTCAAGCCGTCTGTCTTGTTTCTGATCAAGAGAAATATTAACAAATATCCTGACGTATCCGAGCTTCATAATGCGCTGCCAAACGAGTATGAGCTGAAGAAAGTGTCTCCATCCACATCCATCCATCATAAACATATTCCACGCGGCTCCAGATGGTTAATAAAGGCCTTCTGAAGTGAAACGATGCGTTTGTGTAAAAAAAAAATAAAATCCATATTTAACAAGTGATGAAGTAAAATATCTAGCTTCCACCAGACCGCCTTCCGTATTCAAATTACTGAAAAAATGGAACTGGCATCATAAGTTGAATAGGGAAGGTGTAGGACGTACAGCAGAAGCTTTTTGAAGAATATGGAAGGCGTCGCTTCGCTTCAGAAGCTTTGAACCCGCTATATAAATTCCAAATTCTAAAATTCTAATTCCAACATATTTGTCTATGTTGAGTATTCAATACCTGTCACTCATGATTACATTTTAGTAAGGATACTGCTTTAAAATGTACCTGCCTATATAAATATATGGGAAGGGAGTTCACACACACACACACACACACACACACACACAGAGAGAGAGAGCAGTGAGAGGGTGTAATCCTCCTTTGCTTCTGACCTTGACTCTGTGGTCTGGTAGACATTGAGAGGGTAATACCTCATCATATCCAGGGCAACTTTAGATGCAGTGGGGAAAACCTCATAAAACAAAAGTATAGCAGGTTAAATAAACCATCAATAAACCACCCACACAAACAAACACTCGTTCGGGGCCACTGTGAGCCTGACCTCCAGTACCGGAGGGTTAATTCAGTTTTCAGTCACTCTGGTAACACCAAATCCCCATGCACTCATCATGCACACACTGGAGAGCTGAAGTTGACTGGAAACGTGACACACCAAAACTCTTAACTGATAACCTTTTTTTTTTTTTTACTCAATTCTATTCATATGTATGGAGCCCCGGACAGTACATGTGTAACGGAGGCCAGCTAGTAGTTGCTGTGTGAGTAAACCTCAACAGACCCCCGGGTAGAAGGGTTACACATGCAGCAGAAAATAGTAGAATAAATCATGAGCAAGATTTACCATTTCATTCCCTCGATTTACTAAAACGCACACACGATTTACTGTTTGGTTCCCTCAATTCACTAAAACGTGTGCATGATTTACTATTTTGTTCCATCGATTTACTAAAACGTGCGCATGATTTACTATTTGGATCTCTCGATTTCCTAAAACATGGCATGATTTACTGTTTGGTTCCCTCAATTTACTAAAACATGCGGATAATTTACGATTTCGTTCCCTCGATTTCCTAAAACGTGCGCACGATTTACAATTTGGTTTCCTCGATTTACTAAAACGTGCGCACGATTTACTATTTCGTTCCCTCGATTTCCTAAAACGTGTGCAAGATAAACTATTTCATTCCCTCGATTTACTAAAACGCACGTACGGTTTACTAATTCGTTCCCTCGATTTCCTAAAACGTGTGCAAGATAAACTATTTCATTCCCTCGATTTACTAAAACGCACGTACGGTTTACTAATTTGTTCCCTCGATTTACTAAAACGTGTGCAAGATTTACTAATTTGTTCCCTCGATTTACTAAAACGTGTGCAAGATTTACTAATTTGTTCCCTCGATTTACTAAAACGTGCGCACAATTTACTATTTGTTCCCTCGATTTACTAAAACGTGCGCACAATTTACTATTTGTTCCCTCGATTTACTAAAACGTGCGCACAATTTACTATTTGTTCCCTCGATTTACTAAAACGTGCGCACAATTTACTATTTGTTACATCGATTTACTAAAACGTGCGCACAATTTACTAATTTGTTACATCGATTTACTAAAACGTGCGCACAATTTACTATTTGTTACATCGATTTACTAAAACGTGCGCACAATTTACTATTTGTTACATCGATTTACTAAAACGTGCGCACAATTTACTATTTGTTACATCAATTTACTAAAACGTGCGCACAATTTACTATTTGTTACATCGATATACTAAAACGTGCGCACAATTTACTATTTGTTACATCGATTTACTAAAACATGCGCACAATTTACTATTTGTTACATCGATTTACTAAAACGTGCGCACAATTTACTATTTGTTACATCGATTTACTAAAACGTGCGCACGATTTACTATTTCCTTCCCTCGATTTCCTAAAATGTGTCCAAGATAAACTATTTCATTCTCTCGATTTACTAAAACGCGCAGACGATTTACTATTTGGTTCCCTCGATTTACTAACACACGATTTTCGTTCCCTCGAATGCAGATGATTTATAAATCGAGGGAGCGAAATAGTAAATCATGCGCACATTTTAAAAAATCGTGCACATGATTTAGTAAACTGAGGTAATGAATTAGTAAATCGTGTGCAATGTATTTTGACTGCAATATAATCATCACCATTATATGTTATTTAGTGAGATAGTTGTACAGGTGTGCACATTGTATGTCTGGATGTACATCATTAAAAAAAGACTTTTGCACGTGCTCTTCAACACTGACCTGCATTACCTGGATCATTTCATGTACAATCCATACCAAAAGTCATAACAATTTCTGTTCGTATTTTAAGGTTCTCTTAAACATGTGCGGAAAATTTCACAGCATCTCTACTGTAAACCACCAGGAAACAGCCAGTAAGAATTAGCTGCATAGTCATTCTTCCATGGAATCCATGCAGTTGTTGCTCGAGTCCTTGGAATTGTGTTTTCCAAACCACATATTAAAGAATCTTCATAAATGTAAAGCCCGACAAGCCTGACACTCACAGACATCAGCGATCAGTCAAACAGGCCAAAAGAGACAGAGTTAGCCGGTCACGCAGGAAAAGAATTTGAGGTAAATATATGCCTCTGCTCTCCACAGCAAGGACAAAGACAATGAAGATGGCTGCACCTGCCAAAGACCAACCAACTGAGACGTTTAACACAGGCAGCTTTCTCCAAACACACTCCACGTTGCCTTCAGCGAGTTAAAGATGTAAATAGCTGCTCTTAATCGCATAATTGCATCACAGACTGAAAGCAATCGATTCGATTTCAAAGCGCTTCTAAAAGAAAGTTTGCCAAATTTTAATGTTGATTTAACTTGGCAACCCCTTGACTGACTGAAAGTTTGAATGGATAGACAGACAGACACTATGAGCCGATCCTGTATGGCAGTCTAACGCCCATTTAACCTTTACAGATGTCAGACCTGGAGCATATTGCTTAATAAACCATATCATGTGACAGATTTCCCGCTTGCTCAGCCAAATAGTGCATATTTGAACTACCGCTTGCCGTGTCAGATTTGTCACACATGCAGGTCTCAGATCACAGAACAAGGTGTAAAAAAACGCCCGTGTGTGTCACGCGGATTCTACCCGAGCAAACGAGAAGCATGTTAATTATCAAACAGAAAATTGAACAGGAATGTTTGATAAGGTTTTCAGTCAGACTTGATCTTTGAGTCAATAACAAGTGTTTCCACTCCGAGTAATTAATAGGAGCATCAGGGAAATTTTATTAATTGTATCTTGTATAACATCAATTTAGCTCAGATTGCCTTTCTGACAAGCCATTTTAATTAAAAATATCAAGAGCAACGTTGAAGAAGTACTGCAGCCGTTTTAGGAAAATATCAGATAATACTGCCATCTGGCACTTAAAGCGTCTCTTGTTTCAGGACTAATTAGAAGCAATGCCGTAACAGACTCAGAATAATGGCAGCCAGTGTGAGAACTGAAGCGCAGCTGAGATTTTAGTCCTGATGGGTTTCATAATGATTAAAAATAGACGTCACATTTCTGCACACCTGTACGTCTGGAATTTATTCGGCTTTAGGATGCATTAAATGGAGCTTATTATACAAAATTCACTTTTACGTGTTGTTTAGACAAATGTATGACAATAAACTCCTATTTTTTAATCCACATAAATCATAAGCAGTGTCAGACATTTGCAGATGTGTTGTCACGTTGCTTAGGCCCCGCCCACGACTGCTGACGGACCCTTTTAGCACACACATGCGATTTCTTTTCCCGCTGTTTACGTTCACAGACATAATCGACTGTGTTTATGGGAACTTTGTGTGTTTTTTACATAACTTTGTGTCGGACGCGCCGTCTGACAGCCAGCTTTCTGTGTGCGTGAACAAGTTTAAACTATCAGAAGTTTAAACTGTTACGCTTTGACAGATAATAAACTTTCATAATGACGAATAAATGCAATGTCACGCGAGCGAGACGGCGATTGAGATGATAATCAAAACCAAATAGATGTTTTAGTTTTTGGCAGAGTATCACAATGCACAAGCTCCGCCCACTACTGGAAAGCAGGGTGGGGAGCAGCAGCTCATTTGCATTTAAAGATACATGCATGAAAACAGCCTTCCACTCAAAAACATGATACAATAAATTATCTATGGGGTATTTTGAGCTGAAACTATTTTGACACATAAAACTTTTATTTCATCTTGTAAAAAATATAATAATAGGTACCCTTTAAACACAACTGCATATGAACTGATAAAAGACTGATTGCATCATAAAAGTCTGGGTTAAAAACAACCCAATTTGGGTTGAAAATGGAAAAACTCAGCAAGTTTTAATTTTATTAAACTCAACTATTGTTTAAAAATGACTGTACTGTTTGCTTAAAGTTAACCCAAATTCTGTTGGAAATTAAGATTGATTAATATGTTTAATAAATGAACATTTATTAATAAGCTTAATTAATAATTATTAAACAATAAACACTGATTAAATTGCTAAATTTTAAAATTTTGATTATTATTGTTGCCTCTAGTAATTATTTGTCTGATTTTTAATTTCTAACCTATTTTGGGTTCATTTTAAGCCTGACATATAGTTATTTTTAAACAATAGTTGAGTTAAAACTGGGCAAACATTTAACCCAACCGCTGAGCCAAGTTGGGTTGAAAGTGGACAAACCCAGCCATTGAATTCACTACACTTCAGCATTCAGATTTTTGAATCTGATCAAGTGTGATCTCAGTATTCGCAGGTAAGAACATAAAAAGTGTGGTTCCACCACACATACTTGTTATAGATACATATTAAAATGTAATCATCAAAATATTTTAAAATTAAGAATTTTAGATGCACAAAAATACACAAAGCCACCATAGTAGCTTTTAAATGTGAAGCAATAATGAATTTGGCTAGATGCAAATGCTTACATGAAATATAGTGCTCCAAAAAACTCACTTGCCCTCACCAAATATATACTTTTCTTGCATGGTGCTGAGATGCAGACTATGTCCAAGACAGGATAAGCGTTTACAAGAGTCTTATGAAGATGTTTATGAAATGATATTAAGTAGTTCAGCAGATAGCGAGCAAGAACAGCATGTAAATTGTGAGTGTGTGAGTGTGTGTGTGTGTGTGCTTGTTGACCCCGTTGCCGGCTCGTGTCTCCAGTCACTTTCCTCGGTAACTATGAGTCATGCTTTGTTTCACCTGACGTGTAATTATTTTTTCCATTAAACACAGAGTCATATTTCAGTTTGTCGGTAAAATTTCAATCAGGGTGCACTAATGCACACTAGACAGGGAAACTTTAGAACAATAACAAGATGCATGCGCAAAGAAAATATAACACGTCAATAAGGAGAGAGAGAACGCATACAAGAAAAAAAATCATTTGCAATCTGAGGGTGATGTATACGTTAAAGTGTCAGCAACTGATGAAAAAAAATTAATAGCTTTCTGCCAAGAGAGAAACATTCTTTGATGGATATGAGCTCATTTGCATATTTCCCTTTACACTTGGAGTGGCGCTTGAGTGATATTTAAATCTTCACCTTGACTGCATAATGAGGGGCGGAGCTTCGCTCTACACAAGCTTTCATTATTGACCTGCATGTCAACACGCTGTAAACATGCACTGCGCAGTGTCCGAGTGCCGTGCTTTTTCTCTGGAAAACAAAAGACTTCTCGCAGAGTTATGATGGCTTTGCGTGAGAAGCAGCTCGGAATGCAATCGAATAAGAAATCTCTAGTTCTGATTAATCTTTAAGAAGTTCTCACAAACTAATGACTGACTTTCTAGATGGAGTTCGCTGAAGATTGCAGAGGGCGGCTGCAGCCATGAAGCCTTGAATATAGAGATCACTCCATTTCTCAGGCCCTGATATGACCGGCTTTTCCCTCACTGTAGTAATGGGCAGTTGAGGGGATCTGATGCGTGACATTTCAAGCGTTCAGTCTAGAGGTAAGTGACAGAGAAATGATCACGCCTCGGAGTTAATCTAAAGTCCTGATACCTGCGCAGCTGTGTGCATGTGGGCTCTCACAGATCTGTTATAGAGAGACTCCGCTGCGGGCTGTCACTGATTTCTATCAAGAGCTGTCAGATAATTACATGACCGAGAGAACCTGAGCACTACTGTGGTCCATCAGCCCAGAGGAGTTCTTACAAAAAACAAAAAAAACAACGCACTCCTCAGCTGTCTCAAACCACGGGTCAGTTTATAAACTGTTATTTCTCAACAGAATCTGAGCTGGTGAGAATTTAGTGCAGATTTCCACAAATGTCAAATCAAATCATCAACAAACAGTCCTCTCATGAAGGAATCTACTCTTATATGCTTTATTTTTAGAGCTTGACAGCTACTATGTACTTTCATTAAAAGATCAGCCTGGAAATCCTTTCCGTTATTTATATGGGTTTTGAATCATTATGTTCATTATGGCTACAATAAAGTGGCATATAACAAATAAAACTGTCAGATGCATATTCAGTTGGTTTGTGTTTTAGGGTAATGTGCTAAAAATGGAAAAGTTTTTCCTTTGCATTGAAGACACCATTGTCAAAATGGGTCTGTGAAAACGATTAAAACCGTTGCAGTATGTATGCCAGGCCAGTAGTTGGCGATGTCACTTTGTAAAGAAACACTACGAGCCTATAGACTGAACATGTAATATGCGTACGCATGATGTAATCCTTTCACAAATTCATGTTTTTATAGTTTACACAGAGACGATAATGGTATAGTTTTCAACAAACTGCACTTTTAAAATGTTTTCAGAAGTTTGCATTTTCAATCCTCCATAGCGCATTATCGTATAAATGACGCATAAAAAGTTGCCCGTTGTTAGTTGAAAATGGTGTTGCGTATTTTTGGTTTTCCTTGTTCATCTGTTTCCCTCGTTAGTGTCCTGGGTTACTGAATATGTTACACACCTGTATCCGTTTCTGTTGATTACTCCCTGTGTATTTAAGCCTTCAGTTCTCACAGTTCTTGGTACGGTGTCGTCTATTTTACATGGTTGTTCTGCTAAGCTTCCCTTGCTTGTTCCTTGTTAGATTTACCATTAAAGACTGTTTATGTTTGAAAAACACCAACATCGAGCAATTCATTGCAACCACCCATGACAAAAACAATGCAGATGTATTTTTAACATTACTGGGAGAGTTTACCATGCACTTCGAATGAAAGACCATTGCATGAACCACTGAGACTAGTCAAGTAATTCATCAATTTTTTTATTTAAGACTGTTCATAATTGTTTTAAAGTCAGTTACATAAAAATGTAGATTGGCCTAATTTGATACCAAAAGTATGATTGACTGCTAGATCTTACAACACTGTTTTAATATAATGGCTATATGTTTATGCTACTGGCCCCTGAAAAAATTATTTTTTTTTCCCTGGGTTTATATTAAACATGTTCAAGGCCGGATTACAGTAAGTTAATAGCACCAATTCTTGTGGATTATTATACATATGAGATAAAATATAAATATTTAATGAGAAAAAATAAACAAAAATTTAAAATTTTGCCTTGGCAGCTAACAAAAATAAAACAAGTTGAACTTGAAGTACTAAAAATACTAAAATTAAATAAAAATAAATGTAAGCTAAATAGAAATATATATATAAATAAAAACACGGCAACTAAAATAAAAGACTAAAGCCTCGATTAAACCTAAAACTGAAAATAAAAAAATAAAAGCCAATTAAAAATATTAATAAGTACTCTATATGAATAATGCTAAAATAACACTGTTCAATGGTCTAGCCAGCCTGGCTGCTTCGGCCTTCAAGCGAGAAGCACAACCTACCAAAGGCCAACAAATCATGCTGTAATCACCCTTTCTGTCCTGGATCACCCATGCATGCCCAACGGCCCATTCCAGTGAGGCCTAGGTGACCCCACACTGCTGCTGACCTCATCTGGACTGCACCTTGTGCTGTCATTGCCCCCTCCCGACGCCCATGAGACATCCTCTACTGCTCAAGAGTGTCTTTCACATAATTCACTATTCTATGGGGGAAAAAGCATTTTCTTTGACTTTTTGCATAAAACCCTAGATTATTGTATTATTTGCATAATTTGTGGGATGGTAGAGAGACGGAAGGGCGGACGGATGGATGGATGGACTGGTGGGTAGACAGACAGATGGATAGATAGATAGATGGGAGGGTGGGTAGTTAGATGGATGGATGGATGGATAGATAGATGGATGGTTAGTGAGACGCACAGACGTACGGACGAATGGATGGATGGACAGGTGGGTAGATGTATGGATGGATAGGTGGGTAGTTAGAAAAATGGATGGATGAATGGAAGGATGGAAGGAAGGATGGAAGGATGGATGGGTAGTTGGATAGATGGATGGATAGATGGATGGATGGATGGACAGGTGGACAGATGTATGGATGGATAGGTGGGCAGATAGAAAGATGGATGGATGGAAGGAAGGATGGATGGGTAGTTGGATGGATGGATGGATGAATGGACAGATAGACAGATGGGTAGACAGACGGATGGATAGATAGGTGGGTAGTTGGATAGATGGATGGATGGACAGGTGGGTAGTTAGAAAAATGGATGGATGAATGGAAGGATGGAAGGATGGATGGATGGATGAATGGACAGATAGACAGATGGGTAGACAGACGGATGGATAGATAGGTGGGTAGTTGGATAGATGGATGGATGGACAGGTGGGTAGTTAGAAAAATGGATGGATGAATGGAAGGATGGATGGGTAGTTGGATGGATGGATGGATTGATGGACAGGTGGGTAGATGTATGGATGGATAGGTGGGTAGATAGAAAGATGGATGGATGGATGGATGGACAGATAGACAGATGGGTAGACAGACAGATGGATAGATAGGTGGGTAGTTGGATAGATGGATGGATGGACAGGTGGGTAGATGTATGGATGGATAGGTGGGTAGTTAGAAAGATGGATGGATGATGGAAGGATGGATGGGTACTTGGATGGATGGATGGATGGATGGATGGACATAAAGACAGATGGGTAGACAGACGGATGGATAGATAGGTTGGTAGTTAGATGGATGGACAGATGGAGACATGGACGGGGGGTAGACGGATGGATGGATAAATAGGTAGGTAGGTAGAAACAGCAAAAGCCTGGAATGCTCTATCAATTCATTTATCTTTCTTTGCTTTTATCAGTTTGCTTATATCAAGTTCTTCTTCCAAGACCTTAAGCCCCTGAAGCAAAGCTAACAAAGGAAGATAAATTCCTCCATTTTCCTGTCAAACCTTCACTCTCTAAGGTGCCTCATACAAAAAGAGACGGTAGGAAAGGTGTCACGGCTGTAGTCGGGTCACTTGAAGGGTTGCTGAGGTGATTGAGAATGTGTTCATGTGCTCAAGGCCACACAATACAGAATGGTACAGTTCCAAACACAAGGTCACACACACACACACACACACACTGGCACTACAACAAGGACAACTCTATATTGATTATGACATATCAACAAAATGTGTTTAGAACGCTTAGAGAGATCATCAAGATGGATGGCGGAGGACTGCTTTGATACAGAGTGAGTTTTTGATAAGTTTACCACAGAAGTGACTCATGATGCGGAGACACGGTCAGTTGAGCAGTCAGAGATCTAATGGTCCAGTTTCCAGTTCCTCACACTAAGACAGACCTCTTTATCTGGCTCTCACAAGGTTTATTTCCTCCATGCATGAGCGTTCACTTCATTTGTAAGGTTTGGACAACTCATTAGCGGTTGCTTTATAATTGCAGAGAGATTATAAAAAAGGATAGCCCGATACTGTGCACACAAACACAGACTCTTCTGTGCCATTGGAATAGTTCAACAATGAATGTTAATTTTTTCTAAGTACTGTGAGGAAGTATTTCTACAGTGTTCAATAGGTTGTAAAGTTTTTAACTTTACTGTTTATCGCTGAGCCTTGCTTAACATCGACAATGTCTTTTCAAATGAATTTCTGGACACAAAAAATAAAACAAATCTGTTGAGAAGGTTGAACATGAAGACTATACCTCCCACTGAAGAGACTGTACCTTTATCCCTCACAGCCTCGTTTTCATTTGCAAAAATCAAATGATATCTACCTTAAGGTCTAGACTTATAAGCTACATATTATCAGTTTTGTATTTTAGTTCTTAAAGGGATGGTGGTTGATTATGATTTCACTTTTTTGACTTTAGTTAGTGTGTAATGTTGCTGTTACAAACAACATCTGCAAAGTTACGACGCTCAAAGTTCAATGGAAAGGGGTACATTTTCTTTCACAGAAATTGCTTTTTAAGGACTACAACAAGCTTCTTCCTGGGTTAGTGACATCACAAACCCTAAAATTTACATAAACTCCGCCCCAGAGAACACACAACACCATGGCGGGGCCATGTTGGGCTGCTTTAGAGAAGAGGAAGAGTTGTTGTAGTCGAGTGTTGTTGATGCCGTCATTTTACGCCAGACCGCTTCACAAACTGGGGTCAATTCAACAAAAAAAGGTGAACATGACGACACATGCTAGTGATGAGTTGATCTACTCCACATCAACTACATCAATTTATCCACTAACTGTTCAGAAACGTCTAAAAGTTGTAACTTCTTCCTGAGTCTCTCCATCAGTGTCGACAATGTAAGAATGAATACTTTCCTCATTTTGGCTGCGTGAGATTCTCCAGTTTTGTTGTTGTTGTGCAACTGAAGCGTAAGATGTTATAGCTCAGCCCTTTTCTGGAAAGGGGGCCGGGAGCAGCAGCTCAATTGCATTTAAAGGGACACACACAAAAACACTTGGATCAATCCCTCGGTTATCTGAATGTGAGCTTGCGGTGGATTGTAACAAAGGGGTTTATGCAAACCAAACCATTATCAGTGAATAATAATTTAAATTTTAGTCTGCTGATTTTATGGAAGAACTAGCAGATTTTTTCATGGAGGCTTAACAAAGCGTATAAATGGAACCAATAAAAAATGCAGCATGTTTTATAAGCTATATTTACAGATAATTATGCTCACGTAAACAAATGATACCTACTAATATGTAAATGCTCTTGATAGGCTAATTAATGATGCACTATAATCTCTCCAACCACCAACAAAACACCTGTCAAATGGTCAAACAACCGAACAAATCAAACAGACTAGTCTATACAGTCTTATGACCATTATAAACATTGATATATATTATATATAGGTATAGATAAACACAGACTTTAGGACAGATCTGAAGCAGAAGCATTTGAAATCATCTGGGGTTTTGTCCCTTAAATGCCTATAATGATTCCACAGCCATACTGTTGTGATAAATCAAGTTATTACACATAATGTTCTTGCATAAATAATACTGATTAATTAGCCAGTCAGACCAACTGAGGATGAAGGGTGTAATATATATCACTGTCAAAAGCCCTGAACAAATCATTTACACTGCTATGATTTTAATTAACTAACTAGAAACCTCTCCACGTCAAGAGGAAATTAAAAGGAATTATGATCTCAGGGTCTAATTGTGCTCTCAGGTTCACAAATCTTATGAGAAATGTTTAGATTTACAAGCATTTATCAGTGTCATCAATATGTTTGGATTATATTTGATGAAATAATGCAGTATACTAGACAAGATATTTAAATAAAAAGACAACTTGAACACTTTCTATTATTCTGTGAGAGGCTGATTATAAGTGAAGTGTTTTCTGAGCAGCAATGAAATCTGTTTTTGTTTGTATGTACCCAACATGGCCAGAATATTTCGCCACTAGTTGGCACTAAAGGTGAATGTGCCTTATGAGATCTAACACACCCTCTTGCAGTTAAAGTTGTTTCTAATCATTCTTAAGGCAGGATCACACCAAGCCGACAGTCGGCCATCGGGCAGTTTTTGTCTGCCGACTAAGTTTTCTCAGTGTGTTCTGCACCGTCGGCTGAAGTTGGTCCTCGTCGGCTGTTTTTCGGCCAATTCGACATGTTGAATAGACGTCTCTCTCATTGGTGAGAGAGAGAACTCTGATTGGCTGTTCAGTATAGCAAAAGGACAGCCTCCTTGTTAGAACGTCCGACTCCCATGCCAGAGACCTGGGTTCGAGTCCCAGTGGGGTGAGTAGGACCTGGGTAGAGGGGTTACATTGGTGCCGTGACCCGGTCGGGAGTGAGGTTTAGGGGGGTGAGTGTAATGGAGACCAGCTAGTAGTCGCTGTGTGAGTAAACCTCACTCCTCTGACCTCAAGTGACACTTTAGTGACAGACCCTAGAGTTTGAAGCGTTTTGCCTCCTTGTTAGAGCGTCCGACTCCCACGCCGGAGACCTGGATTCGAGTCCCAGTGGGGCGAGTAGGACCTGGGTAGGGGGGTTACATTGGTGCCGTGACCCGGACGGGAGTGAGGTTTAGGGGGGTGTATACAGGGTGTCATTGTATACATGCAGTCTTAGTTTTGCTCTCCCTTTTTGAATGACGAATATTGACAAATATATCTGCTTAAATAGACAGTTATCTCCTTTATACACGTCGGTTTGGTGTGTCAGGGCAACTTTGGACCCAGAAGCTGCTGACGTGAGCCAACCCCACAGTCTGCTTTCGTCGCAACTAGTTCGTTGGTGTGTTTAAAGGAATAACTCAAGAGGGGAAAAAATGCTTGTTTATACTCACCATCATGTGGATCTTCCACGGAACAAAAATGGGGCAACAATACGCAGAACAAAAATACACAAAATCTAAATCGGTCGGTCTGAGAGATTTTCATCTCAATGCCGCAGAAGATAAGACATTATCATATTAAAGCCATTACAGGCTAGAATTATCGTCATGATCATATAGAGCTACAGTACGGCATAAAACACAAATAGCGCACCTAGCTCTCCGGAAAATGAAAGTCACACTTGAGTTGAGCAGGTTAATTAAACCTCTCTAATGAGGCTACTAAACCAGGATCTAATGTAGCTTCTCGGCAATGCTCGTGGGGAATTGTGGTACTTTGGTTTAATAGCGGCGGCTATGTTTTGCCCTGCCGAGGCCGTCCGTGGTAATGGAGCCCGTACATGGCACATAAAAGCCATTGTCTTTGTTCTTTATGGACTATCCGTGTCTTCTGCTCAACATTCATCCATTACACACAAAAGAAGGAGGGCTGTCCTGCGCTGCCTTATAAATCTCAATAACGAACGACACCCAAATGTCCACAGTCTCAAAAAGGTTTAATTACGGTGACTCTTAGAATCCCTCCTCATATTCAACTTGATTACAGTACAATTGATACCCAGGTAATTGATAATGCCTGGGTGAATAATGTTGTCAATTTTCTCCCTAAATCCCATTTTGGTAGCCATCTGGGCCACGTAAACAGCTCCCGAGGGAGGAGAGCTATTAGACAATAATTACTCAGAAGTCATTTATTCTTGAGGAGTGTTTAGCGTTTATCTGTTTTACAATTAAAATGGAAAACAGGCCTCTCCGCACACTTATTCTCAATATACCGAGTGTTCCACCTCCTCTGACAGCACTTGAACTCTTGACACACTCTCATTGTCTCTTGATAAGAGGATCTGGGACGGCCCGCACGCACCGTGTTATGTTACTGCGCAAACAGCAGCCAGCAATGGCTAATAATATAATGATTATTAAAATGGCGAACATAGTAAAGTGACTGTTTTGTTGGAAGATTAGGTAATTATGAAACTAGTTGGATGGTTTCACAAGGATATGCACCTTTGCCTTGATTTCTTTAAAACAGCAAAGTCCACACTGAGGTTGGCTGAGCAAGGTAATTAAGAATGTTTATGACTTCTGGGCAATTTTGCGCAAACTGCCCGTTTATTCGTTCAACCTTACAGTTTGCTGACTAGCAAAAAAATCATAATTTTCTCTCTTTGAATATATATATATATATATATATATATATATATATAAAGGGAGAGATATTATTTAATTATTATTTGCAAGTAACAACAGATTATTTTATGATTCATATGAGTTTCATGTCTGCGAAACTTTGCATTTAAAGTGGAAAAAATCATGCAAAATATGATAAATACAGAGAGAGCAAGAGTTTAATTTTAGCATAAAACTAAATTCTGCATTTTAAACCTGGCCTATAATGTCAAATTAGATCATGTCACATTTATTTACATCGTGCTTCAATCTTGTAAACTTCTTCAATTATGAAACAAATGCAATTTTTACAGTTATACAGTTCAGTGCTGATCACTTTAGTGCAGTAACAGTGTGAATTTCATAGTACCACAGATGATTAGAAGTGAAAAACATACCTTTTTGCAGCGATCCAGATGCAATTCACGCTTAATATGTGAAAAACGACAATAATAAATGTCAGCAGTGAGAAAGCATCTCTGATCATAGCTAGTGGCAGATGAGGCCATTAAATTATGACAGTTTGATTATAAAGTTGGCTATTTTTGAGATATAGACTATATATAGCTATGCGAGTTTGATTGAATCTCTTTTCTTTGCATGACACATTGACATTATGTACAGAACAGCATTGTATAAGCATTCGTTATTTATTTTATTTTTTTTTACATTTTTTATTCATTTGGCAGACGCTTTTATCCAAAGCGACTTACAAGGGGAGCAATTAGGGGTTTCCTGCCTTGCTCAAGGGCACTTTAGTCAAGGTATCTAAAGGTGGAGAGAGAGCTGTTCATTCACAATCCTACAATACGTGGGAATCAAACCAGCAACCTTCAGGTTACAGGTTACCATTAGGCCACGACTACCCCCTATGCGTCAAATAACGATGGAGAGGTTCGTGCGAGCCAGCGTAAACATCACATCCCATTTTCCCGGCAAAAACGACCCGAGTCTTTCACATAAAAATCACACAGGCTTTCACAGACAGCATAGGAAGGTCTCGTTTTTTAAGTTTCGTTCCAAGCTATTCACGCGTCAGCAATAATAATAAAAATAAAGCTATTAATGCATTTACTTACTTACGATGTTTACATTGCAAAGATCACTTTGGGCTGTGTGCATCTTGCAGATGAGATTACACCTATATATATATATTTTATTTCAGTAAACTTTTGTAGATCAGTAACACTTCATTTCCCAGAATGCACTCACTGTGTTGAATCACAATTCAGTTCACCACTGAGTCGAAATAGACGGCACAAACTGTTAACTGTGCTCATGTGATGCCTAAGTCTGAGCAGATCTTTCTTCTTCCCTCTGCTTCCGCTGACTGCATGACAGTCTCCGCTCAGTTTCCGATCAAACGCTGCCCCTCTTACGCCGGGGTTAACAGCCATCAGGGGGAGTAATTCACTGCACATAATGTCCGAGTTACGAAAGGAAAACACCACTGAATAGCGAAGACCACCTCTTGTCCCCTAGTCTAGAGCAGCATATTTTAATTCCTCGCTGTGTTAAAGATTTAATCCTCATTTGCCTGAGGCCCTCTGGGCACGAATCACTGACATTTGGAATAATTGTTGTTGCAGGGTAATCTCACGAGGGGGCACAGAGGCAGAGAGAGGATCTGCGGAAAGGACTATGTCAGCTTTTATTTATTTGCACAGGAATCGCCAGAGGCATCTCCTCCTCATCACAATTATGAAGCTGGCCCTGAGAGAGAGAGAGAGAGAGAGAGACAGAGAATGAGAGAGAGAGAGAGAGAGAGAGAGAGAGAGAGAGAGAGAGAGAGAGAATGAGAGAGAGAGAGAGAGAGAGAGAGAGAGAGACAGAGAGAGAGAGAGAGAGAGAGAGAGAGAGAGAGAGAGAGAGAGAGAGAGAGAGAGAGAGAGAGAGACCTGAAACTTACCAGGGCTTTCTAAACAAATGGCTGTGTAAGTACATCAGCTCAATGCAAATTTGATCCTGCGTCACGAAAACGTCACTAAGACGCCATATTCAAATCGTTTCCGAGGATTCCATTACTTTATAAACTTTTAACTAAAAAATAGAAAATGCATACCTACCATTAGTTTTTAAAATAGCAATATTTCAACTTAAGGCAAATGTACCATTTCATTTCTTATAATCACTCACTCCCTTAAACCATGTCTGCTTATTTGATCAAAAATGCAGTAAAAACAGTAATAGTAATAATAAATCTAATATGTTCCTGTGATCAAAGCTGTATTTTCAGCATCATTACTGCAGTGTCACATGATCCTTCAGAAATCGTTCTGATTCGCTGCTCAAGAAACATTGATGATTGTTATCAGTGTTGAAGTTGTGCTGCTTCATATTTTTGTGGAAAACGTAATGCATTGTTTTCAGAATTATTTGATGAATAGAAAGTTCAAAAGAACAGCTTTTATTTCAATTAGAAATATTTTAGCAACGTAAAAGATTTGTCCTGGCTGAATAAAATGATCCATTTATTTCTTTTCTTTTTTTTAAAAAAAAAAAAAAAGGCCTATTCACCCTAAACTTTTGAAAGGCAAAAGAGTATCACAGATTCTACAAAAAAAAATAAGCATTGATAATAATACAAAAAATATATATACAGCTCTGGAACAAATAAAGAGACCACTGCATATTTTTTGTTATTTTGACCAGTTGTTGCTTTTGGCAAATAAATGCTCTAAATTACAATATTTTTATTTGGAATTTGGGAAAAATGTCAGTAGTTTATAGAATAAAACAAAAATGTTAATTTTACCCAAACACATACCTATAAATAGTAAACCCAGAGAAACTGATAATTTTGCAGTGGTCTCTTAATTTTTTCCGGAGCTGTATATAGAAAATTACATTTAATTTTTTTTCCCTTGTTTACTGTATTTTTAATCAAACGAATACAGCTTTGGTGAGCAATAAGACCTCTTACAAAATCATTTTTGAAAAATCCTAAAAATAACTTTTGAACAGTTTATTATATACTTATACACAGGCCAACATTTAAACAGTATTTTTGGTTCTGACCCAAAACTACGGCACGAAACCCCCCCCCCCCCGAGAAGGATGGCGGGATCAAACTTGCGACTTCCAAAACTTTCCAGTGTGTATTTACCAACAACAGCTGAGGTATTAGTGATACCCAGGGCCTCTGCAAGAATGTGTAATCCTCACGGGCCCGTTCCCCCTCACCATTGAAGCGCTCCCATTGTCTGCCTCCCTCAAAGGGAAAAGTGGGAGGAAGCTTTGGATTGGGAAGCCCACACGGTCTGTTCTGCTGTCCCCCTCTCTGAAAAAACCCCAAGCTTTTGTCCAAATATTACAATAAC